>CM060414.1:177444542-177824542 GCA_030545235.1 Helianthus tuberosus | reverse complement strand
GATAGGTAGCTTTCCGCCCTAACTAAAACATCTAACAACTAAATCTTAATAGGATGCAGCTCGTCCCGATCTGTCTCCGGTCGTAACTAAGATAGATCTATTAATCTCCGAGAAGTCCTAAAGCAGAAGTCATCTATTGAGGACAGGACTAGGCAGACGGAGGTCTAGGAGCTTGAATAGCTTACTGAATTAGCTCAGTAAGGCCTACAGCTTCTCTTGAGTCTATAGGAGTTCAGTCGGGAAGATCAGGGCAGATATGCCCCGGAAAGCAAGAAATCCTTAAATCCAGTCAGTTGGAAATTTGATTTAGGGTAAAAGGCTGGTTTAGCTCAACAATTGATAGATTGCTTTATATTGTCCGCTTCGTTCTATTTGCCGCTAAAAGCATTATGTCCTGATGGTTTTAAAAACCTAAAAAGATGGCTGTTATCACCTGCTGACGAAGTGGTGAGGTTTGCAGAGAAAGAGAATACACTAAAGATCCCCTAGCTTCTAAAAGCAGAAATTCTCACAGGCCTTTATTTTGAAGTTTCAGATTCGATTTCAAGGCAGCCTTTCTTTAGTCCTCAGGATATGATTCTTATGATTCTTTAGTATGTTACCGGGGTCTGAGCTCAATAGCAACTTACTCAAAGACAAAGACTTAGACTTTAGCCTCAGTATGTTCCTACTGTGAGGATAGGGGAATCCCCGGTGGTAAGGAATCCAAATATAATCCAAGGGAATAGACTTCCTTGCTGCCGAACTTATCAGAAGATACTGGGCCTGTAGAATGTAGAAAAGAAGACTATTTCGATTTGAGTATTAGAAACAGAATGCCTTGGTTTAGACTTCTAAGGAAGGGCTTTTATTTTGTAACTACCTAATCCCGGTCAATGGCCTGACTAAGGAAATTGTTGAAGCTGCAGTTACAGAGGGGAGAATTGGAATTGAATCCAAGGCTTTGCCTCTAGGATCATCTTACCTTCTAACTAAGGCAGTTTTCTACTAATTCAATTCAATCGATGTTTTCACCTTACTTAACTAGAGAGCAGATGCTGGAGGGGAAGGAAGACTGGGCTTTTGCCCCAGGCTTGAGCCTTTAAATGAAAGGTATAAGCAGTGATGTGATAGGCACGAAGTCAAGCAACCTATGAATAAGTACTCCCGGTATATACCTTGGTTAAAGTATCTTACCAGGTATGCTAAGCTACATTGGTTTTCTATCCCTAAAGAGAATAGGCATCTTATTACGAATAAAACTACGTTTAAGCCTGTTACATGAATCAAGTTTTCATTTTCTCCGGAAAAGTCCCTTTCCAGCTGACGCTGTCAGTCCACTAACAGCGGTATACAGTAAGTCAGTATAAGTCAGTAAAGGAAGGACACGCGAAATAGACAACTACTTACTAGGCTAGGGTAGTAGTTTTTTCATCTTCCCTTTATTTTACTTTACCCTAGTGGAAATTCATTTTTCAAAGTTACTAGGTAATTAGTGAAGAGGTTGATAAAAGTGACAAGCTTGGTGGAAAGCTCTTATCGTAGGAGGAAAAGCTAAGTATGCCCGAGTAGTCCCCCCCCCCCTGAATGAAGAAGTAGTAAGGCCCCTTCCCGCGTATGCGCCTTTCTTTAGTATTTAGTTTAGATTTTTTTTCTTTTTCATTACCAATGGGGAATCTTTCTACAAAAAAAGATATCTGGCAAAACGCAATTCGTCGAGTTCAATCTAAGGTGCACCTTGCCTTTTTTTCAGGTAGCTTTCTTACGCCTATTCAGCTAGGGGGCCATTGGAGTTATCTGCGTCGAGTGTGTCGATTGAAAGAAAGAAGAGAGACAACTCAAATGTCAGCGCGGAAATAGAAAGAGTCGTGCCGAAAAAGTGGAATGCTTCTAAGATCCATCGCTCGATTTTTCTGCATGCACTGCTTCCAAAATGCAAAGAGACCTTCGAGGACAGATCCAGGTTGGTTGGTCCGAAAAGTCATGGGAGAGGCAGGCTAAGTGAAATAATATACTGGGTCTACTATAGAATCTTATGAATCAAGCACGACACACTTTCTATCTCTCCTCCGTCTACAAGGTAACTGCTTAGCTTACAGCATAGCGTGTTCGCCACCACACTGGCTGGCTGGTGCATTGCCCCTTTGAGTGAAGAAGAGAAGGGATTTGGATAGACAGTCCTCTTTCGCCATGTTCGTCGCCCTACCCTAGATTTCACGTCATTCTATTGATTGGTTCTAGCTCAAAAGAACATATACATGGAGCTATGTCGACTTACGTACGTCTTGTTGACTAAACGATCAGGTATACCACGCCACGTATCATCCCCTCTTTCTTTCCATAGAGGAGAGATAAAGAAAAAGAAAAGATATAGTGACCGTGTCGTAAGACCTTGTTACTATATATATATATATATATATATATATATATATATATATATATATATATATAGGAATGTTCATTTGAGAAGAAATTTAATGTGAGAAGAAAAAGAAGAAAGGGCATAATGGTAAAATATTAAATAGTTTATAACTCATCTCATTAATTATGTTATCTCTCGTTAATAAAGCAAAAAAACATTTTATCCTACACATTTCAAAATTTATCCTATATATATCTTACATTTACCAAAATTTACCCTACGCATATCTAAATTTATCATACACATTTAAGATTTTATCCTACACATGCTAAAATTTATCCTACACTTGTCGAAATTTGTCCTTCACCTTAAATTATTTTATTTTGAAATATATTTAAAAGTGAATTACAAATTTAATTAGTTAGCTAATTAATTACAATTAGAAATTTACCTATATGCCCTTATTAATAACATTAAATACACATATTAAATTAAGTAAAATGGAGCATTTCTATTGTTTTAAAACTTATTCTTTTTATTCTTATAAAATTTGTCTTCTCATTTGAACCCTCCGCTATATATATATATATATATCAGAGAGGGTGGAAGTAAAAAAATGAAAAATGAGGAAATAAACTAGAAATAAGCTAAGAACGCTTACAATGATGATGGAGGTATGCACAGCGGATGATGATGATGGATGAGAGTATGCACAGCGGAGTAGAAAGTTGCAGAAAGAGTTTTTTTTTTATTTTTTTTTATGTAGGTTGGAATATAATATGAAGAACTGGAGAAAATCTAGGATGTTAAGGGATTGGGGCTAAAGAGATGTGGAGAGAGTTTTAGTGTGCCATATGAAGTAAAATATTATTGCTCGTAATGGTTATTCGTGATTACAAAGAATTACAACTGCCATATATATAGGCAAAACTTAAAGCATAAACGACATATTCTAAACAATATAAAAATTAAAAGCCTAGTCTAAAAAGAAAACCCACTAAAAATAAAGCTAGATGCCAAAGTTAGGTGTTGAAAAATGTTGCCCATTGTCGACCACTGTCTGTGAAATAATTTGAGTTTTAAAACGTCATTGCTCACGTCATGATTTCTGTCTTCTGTCTTGCATCGTCATTGCTTACATCATCTTTTAGAAATCTCTGTGTGTGCTGTCTATCGACTGTGGACTAGAACAATCTTCCAAATTGTTGCCTTCTTCGTCTTCTAGGTTGATAATGTGCTGTAACTGTAAGGTATCTCCTTCCCCTGCAAAGGGTAGAAGCATTCTCCAAACTGGTTTTGTGTAGACTTGTATGTAATGACCTTCACCTACCAAATGATAATTCCTCCATGGATAATAATCAGGAAGTTCTGGGGTTTCCTGATATTTTTTAATAAACTGTGTAAAATTTTCTGGAATTTTTTCATCTGAATGACTTAACCAAGGTAGAGTTGAAAACTCTATATCAGTTTTTGTCATTGATGTCTGTAGATGATATTGATGACATATGTTACTTTTATGTTCAATGAAAACCCTTTTTCTTGCTGGTCTGTATGTGTATGCATCTGTATAAGGGAATGAGGAAATTATTTTACAACCAATGATAGAAGTCGTTGATCTGATTGCCATATTTCCTGCAATTAGAATGATCTTTTCTCCAAGCTGGTTGAGAAGATCTTCGGCTTTTCTGTCTAACTTTATTTCCAAATAATCAATCATACCATGATGATAAAATTGAATTATTTGTTCATTTGTTAACTTTGTAGGATAGTGTATTTGAAGCAGTAGAAGACCAGTTCCGTCTCCTTTTTCATATGTTCTTTCTACCACTTTGAATCCTTGCTGTTCACTGTCAAATTTGAACGCCATGTCTACCAGCTGTTGTTGCAAATTGTACAGAATTAGAGGAAAATCTGCACAAACTTTCTGTGAAACAAGATTCTCAAATTCTGGGAATCTCTCTGTAACTGGTTTTAGGCATTGCTGCCAAGGTGTATCAAGAATCCTTGTCCTGAAACACTCAAAAGTCCTATGTACCTCTGTTTTATCTTTGTTTTCTTTTTTCTCAAGCTTTTGTAATAACTGTGTATTTTTTGCTTCTAATAACATCATTTTTTGTTTTAACAAACTGTTTTCAATTTTCAATTGTATATCTTGTGCATTTTTTGCTTTTTCTTCAAGTTGTGTTTTTAATGAAGAAATAATTTCTTGTTGAGCTCTTATGTAATGCTCAGGATTTGTTTTTGCCATGTCAGAAAAGCTTTTAACTTCTTCTGGTTCTATGTAAAAACTTTGTAGACCAAACTCTTCTCTTGCTGCTTGAAGAGCTTCAGCAAAACTTGTATATCCTTTCCACCATGCTCCTCCTACAACACAAGTTATGTGTCGTGTAACTGTTTCCCATTTGTTAAAAATTCCAATTTTTGTACCTCTAAATATAACATAATGTGTATAATTTGGTTTCTGTTTAAACTGTCTTTCAGGAGTTTTTGAACTTTGTTCCTGAAAGTAAATGCTTAAAGCATTTAAAACCTGTACTTTGAATGATGAAGCTTGTGGCATGGTTTGGATATGCCATAAATTGTCTAATAAACATTGCTGTTTATTTGTTAGTTTCATTCCCATAATAGGACGAAACTTCTTGTCAACTTCATTGCATGTCTGTAAAGCATATGTTCCAAACTCAATCACCGGCTTGGGTGGGAAATTTGTGTACAAAGGTCGCTTGCCAGCTGCCTTTGATTGCTGTTGTGTATAAAACTGTCTTGTCATTGTCTGTGGTAATGATCTGTGAGGAGAACTGTATATCTTTTCTATTGACTGTAAATACGCTTGTTGAATCTGTTCTTCCTCCGAAGAAGAACTTCCCTGCTTTGGGTGTATAAGCTTTAGTTTCTCTTTATCTTTTTTCCTGTCCATCTAAAACAAACCATTTGTTTATATTTCGAGATAACATATCAGCTATCCCATTATTTTTTCCTTTAATATGTTCAAAATTTATAAAATATCCATTTCCTTGTATAGTATTTTGTAGATTAACCCATCTGGTTCTATTTACCTTTTTCCTTTGATCATTTTTTACAAACTTAACTATTGCTTCACAGTCAGTTCTTACTGTAAATTCTTTATTAAGAAAAATCTTAAACTTTTCTAATGAATAAATTAATGCCTGTATTTCAAAATCAATTGTAGTCCAATTTGTTTTGTTTTGAAAATTACCACTTGAATAAGTGCAAATTTTCTCTTCTTCCTTGGGACTGTATTTGTTTGGTTTACATAGAAGGACTGCTCCCCATCCTTCTTTGCATCCATCTGTTTCAATAATTATATAATCTGTAACTAATGGTAATTCTAATGGTTTAATATTTTTAATTGCTTTCTTAATTTCTTTAACTAATTTAATGTCTTCTTGATTAAAATATCTCTGACCATTTTTAGTGGTTTTTCCATACAAAGGTCCAACCATTTTTAACAAATTTGGAATAAATTTTCTAGCATAATTTACTAGACCCAAAAATGCTTTTATTTGTTTTAAATTTTCAAATTTTTCTGGAAAATTTAGAATTTTTGTAGAAATATATGGTTGTAATTCTATTTTTCCATTTCCAATTTCTAATCCTAAAAAATAAATTTTTCTTTTAAAAAGTTCCATTTTTCCTTTTTGAAACTACTATACCATTGTTCTTTATTTCTTTAAAAACCTGTTGTAGGTGTTTCTCATGTTCCTGCACTGTATTACTTGCAACTAAAATATCATCAATATATACTAAACAAAAATCAAACTTTAGAAATATACTATCCATAAATCTTTGAAAAATAGAAGGTGCATTTTTTTAATCCAAAACTAAGGACATTCCATTCATATTGTCCTTCTGAATATGTAAAAACTGTCCATGGTTTAAAACTTTCTTCTAATTTTAACTGATTATATCCTGATTTTAAATCAAATTTTGAAAATACTTTTTTATTTTGTATAAGATTTAACAAACTGTCTTTGTTAGGAATATTATATCCGTCATCTATTGTATTATCATTTAATCTTTTATAATTATAAACTATTCTAGCCTTTCCCCTTTTTATTTCGCTGTGATTTCTTACTAGAAAAGCTGTAGATCTATGAGGGCTTTCTGATTTTCTAATTAATCCTTGATTTACCATTTCAGGGATTTGTTTTTTAAACTCTTCTTTGTCTAATGGACTATATTCTATATTAGTTGTCCTAATTACTATATCAGGGTTTTTTAATTTAAATTTACAAACATATTTTACATTTGATTTTGTTATATCTTCTCCTATATATCCTATTTTTTCTAAATGCAATATCATAGGATGGTTTATACTTTTTGTAATATCCTGTCCTTTCTCTATTTCATGACTTAAAAATCTATTAAAAGTTTTAATGATTCCTTTTCTATAAACCGTTTTTTGTTCTGTGTTTTCAAGAAATCTAAATTCCCTTTATCCCCTCTTTTTTGAACAATTTGTGTTGTATTCATATACCTAAGGGTTGGTATTGTATATAACTGTTTACTTAATGTTATAAAATTTCGTGTAATTGTAACTGCACCATTTAATCCTAATATAAAATTTAATCCTATTACAAAATCTTTTGATTTTATTTCTGGTGGATTAATATTTATTTGTGGCATTTCATATTTTATACTATAATTGTTTGCAAAATCTAAGAACTGTATTCCTACTGGTTCTAAACAGTGTGTAATAGATATTTACCTATCTTCTATTGTTCTTGTACTTAGTTCATATGACAATTTTTTATGATATTCTATAGGTGCTAAACTATGTGAAATTAAGCCTTTTATAGCTCCTGTATCTACTAATGCTGTTAAATCTAGGTATTTATTATTATCTAACCATAAACGGCATTGTATATTTATCATGTTTGTTGATCCTTGTGTTTGTATATACGTTTGATCATCTGGTTTTTGTAGAGTCATTTTACCTATTTCTTCTATTTGACTCAATCTTTCAAGTTCTTCTAATTTATTTTCTAAATTTTTTATCTTTAAACTATGTAATTCTATTGTTAATTCTAATTTATTTATCCTTTCATTTTCATTATTTTCATAATTTGTTTTTACTTTTGATGTTGTAGCTATATCTTTATCATATATTTCTTTAAAACATTTATTACATTGTGGTCTTTTTTCTATACTAGGATAATATCCACAATGACAACATCTTATGTGATTATTTCCTTTATTTTGTTTCCAATCATGTTCACAAATTTTCTCTGTATTCATATAGGTGTATGTTACTTTTGCTGTTGGATTTTCTTCTTCACTGTAAATACTATATACTGATTCATTATCAGATTCATCATCTGTTTTTAGAGCTTCTATTTCATAATCTTGTAATTGTTCTACAAAATTAGCTCTTTCCATATTTTTTCTTTTATTTGGACAATTATTAGCTAAATGTGTTGTTTCTCCACAAGTGTAACATCTACATTTTCGTGATTGTGGTTTTTTAACATATTTGTTTGTATTATAATGTTTTCTATAATTTCTATCATATGTTGTGCTTTTTCGTATCTTTTTCTTTTTATCATAAACTCCATATGCTTGTGGTGTATAAATTGCTGTTTTACAAAATGCATAAGCATTTCTTTTTAATTGTTCTTGTAATGCTACTTCTTTACATTTTTCTTCTAATATACCAAATGTATAAGTTATTCTTGGTCCTATTCCTAAATTTTGTTGTGTACCATAATTTGTTTTCCATGCTTCATGTATAGATTTTCCTAAATCTCCTGGTAATTTTATAAAATATTTGTCACATAAACTATCATCCATTGTCTTTCCTGTTTGTGATAATAATCTTGTAAAATCTAGTGTAAATTCATTTATATATTTCATGTCTGCTATACTTAATTGTTCTAAATTTCTAATAGCTGTATCCTGTATTAAAGAGTTATTTTTTGCTGGATCAACTCCTAATATGAGTGTTCTAATTTGTGATGTAAAATTATATGGATTATCTCCTAATGCTTTAAGATTATTAATCTCTTATGGATTTTGTGTTTTCTTACTTTGCCATATTCCTAATGCTATTGGTCCTAATGTAGTTTCTAAATATGAAAACATATCCATACTATCTTTTTTATTTGTTTCCCATAATCTTACTACATTTTGTTCCCATGTTAAGACTTCATCTATCCATAGCTGTGGTTTTTGTTGTTCTAATAATAACATATTTCCACTGTATATTTGTCCTATAGGCATTCTTCTTCCTTTTCCTATAACATTAGACTCTTGTTGATAATTAACTGTTGGTTGTGTCCATGGTTCTCTACCATGACTTTCGTGTGTACCACTATATCCTTATCCCCATTCTATTTTTGGTCTTTTTAAGGGATTGGATGTATTAAACATAAAACTTTGTTCTTGTTTATAAAAATCTGATTGCATTACCTCTCTCTTCATAATTCCTTCTACTAATGGTAAATTATAATATTCTTGTAATTTATTATAACTTTGTTCATAATCTAATCCTAATTCTGTTATACATTCCATAATCATATCATCTACTTCTTCTTGTATATTTATTTCTGTAACTTTCGATCTATGATTTGTTCTATTGTCTTATTTGTTTCCTCTACTTTAAAACAATCTATTGATTCTTCTTCATAGTCTAATAGTGTATAATCCATTGTTTCTTCTTGTTCAAATTTTAAGAAATTAAAATCTATTTCGTCTTCTTCATTATCTGTATCATATGTGGACAATATTTCATTTTTATTTTCTTCCTCAATATTCATAAAATGAATTTCTTCCTCATTATTTTTCTCTGTTTGTTTTTCTTTAAAGTCAATGTATCTTAATTTTTGTTTTCCATCAGTTTCTTCATATATATAACTTTTCTTAGGTATTAAAACTGTATTTTCCTCTTTTTCTTGTAAATCATCTAAATCTCATTCTAATCCTGTTAATTTTTCTGGATCTATTTTTATATGTTCTATCATTTGTATAGATTTTGATGCAATTGTTTTTACTATTCCTTCTATATTTACTTTGTATTTCATTCCTGAACTGTTACTAGCCCTTCCTAATACTCCTATACTTACTACTAAATTATTTTCTTCATATTCTTCATATCCTTTTGTTTGTAAAGCTATTTTTATATTTTGTAAATCTTTAATATCTTTTAAAATATCTGGTGTACAATAAAATATTGCTATGTTTTGACTTAAATCTACTTCCATTCCTGAAATTATAGCTTTTTTCATATCTGATTTCCAACTTTTATCAGGTATTAGAGCTAAAAGCTTTGTTCCTAAATTTTTTCTTCCTAAAGCTTTGACTCCTATTATTATTATTAACCCTGTGTGTACAAAATGTTTATTTTGTTTTTTAATTTTTTCAATAGTATCTGGTGACAAAAGATCTAAGATTACTGTATTATCTACTACCCTTAAACTTTCTTCTCTACTACTTCTTATAAGAGTTGTGTTTATATTAAATCTTCCTGTTTGATATAAAATTCTTGGATTTAATATGTCTAATTGATGTTGATTATATAATTCCAAATTTCTGTCTAAATCTATTTCCTCTTCTAGTTGTATTATATGTCTGTTACTATTAGATCCTGATCCTCTTCTAATTACTCTGTTTAAAAAACTGTCTGATGTTATACTATCATTTATATTACTTGTAGAATTTCTAGCTTCCTGTATAGTTCTACTTCTTCCTAAAAAATGATTATTCATTTTCTTGGTTGCCAATGTGTATATGGAGTTGTTTTTTCTCTATTTTTAGTTTTTGTAAGGCTTCTGTAAGTTTTTCAACTTCTAGAGGTATAGTTTTTCCTGTTAATGTATTAGACTGATTTTTTATATAATCAAGATTTTGTGATAATTTTTTAATTTCTACTGTTAAGTTTTCTATTATCTTTTTATTATTTATAGCTTCTTGTTGTAAACTGATACTTAGATTTATCAATAAATCTACTAAAGTGTTTAGTTGTGGATTATTTGTATGTAAAATATGTTCACCAATATTATTAAGATTACAAACTATAGAAAAATTATCTGTTGCAAAAGTTTTTCTATATATATATATATATATATATATATATATATATATATAGGGGGGGGAGGTTCATTTGAGAAGAAAAAGAATAAAGGGTACAATTGTAAAACATTAAATAGTTTTTCTCTCATCTCATTTATTATTATTTTTGACTAATTAATTAGTCATAAAGAGTATCATCCTACACACTAAAATTTTTGCCTAGACACATCAAAATTTATCCTACACGTTTTTTAAATTTATCCTACACATACTGAAATTTATCCTACACAACTCGTAATTCATCCTACACACCTCATAATTTATCCTACACTTTAAATTAATTTTTTTCTTCTTTGATAATATATTTATTTTTTTAAATAAGTTACAAATTTAATTTAGTGAGCTATTAAAAATGAAGACTAAGAATTAGTGATCTATCTAATTTTACCAATATACCCTTACACCCATATTAAATACAAAAATTAAATGAAGTAAAATGAAGCATTATTATTGGTTGAAGTTTGTTCTTTTTTATTCTTACAAAAAAATTCTTCTCATTTGAACCCTCCACTATATATATATATATATGTGTGTGTGTGTGTGTGTGTGTGTGTAGTTTGCAAACTGAGCGAACTAATCCTGACCATACATGTGTGTAGATCAAAAGCCAGGATTTTATGATGAAATACACTAGTGTATTTTACGATTTGATGATGAAATCCTAGTCATCCACGTGTGTAAATCAATGCCCAAGATTTGTTCACTCAATTCTTAAATACACTGATGTTCACTCTAGAACCCCACCATATATATAGGGAGCCGCTAGAATGAGAACCACCACGAGTTATGAAAACCACGAGAACCGCGCCCCGCGGGTGGCCGTCGGCGACGAATTTTTTTTTACACCTAGATCCGTATATTTTAGTGGGGGGTTTAAATTTTCGGTTCAAACGGCGCGCCCGAGGGGGTAGTTTTTTACGCCCAAAGTTTGGTAAAAAAAAAAAAGAAAAATTAAAAAAACCCAAACTTTGGGCGTAAAAAACTACCCCCTCGGGCGCGCCGTTTGAACCGAAAATTTAAACCCCCCACTAAAATATACGGATCTAGGTGTAAAAAAAATTTCGTCGCCGACGGCCACCCGCGGGGCGCGGTTCTCGTGGTTCTCATAACTCGTGGTGGTTCTCATTCTAGCGATCCCCTATATATATATATATATATATACACGTCCGTCAATTTTTGACTTGTTTAATACTAGTGTTAATCACATTGTCTTGACCTATTAAAAACGATAAGAACTGTTTTTTCTTTCTTTTGACAACCCTAAAGATACATATGACATATTAAATTATTATTTAAAATTTAATTATGTCGTTAAAAAATTAATATTGAATTATTAAAAATAGAGGTTGCCCTATGATAGACGAGAAAAGGTATTTTTTTTACAGGTGAACTTCACAACAGACGGTTAATTCACACCCGCAAGACGCAGGCTCGCGACCACTCATTACCAGGACTATGTTGTCTTAACCGGGCCCACGTCTGGTCGAGAGGGGCGTTACGCTGTCCCCGAGAAAATTTCCAACCTCCTACCACATGACAGGAGTTGCACCCTCCACAAGAGCCGACCCTCTGGAGTAAATGCACTGTAGTAGAAAACTCGGGTGGGATCAAGGGTCGAACCTGAGTCCTTCCCCATCATTTCCAATGCATCAACCAGCTGGGTTGGAATCATTTGCTACGAGAAAAGGTATCAAATACAATTAAGTTTCTGTTATAAATGATGGTTGGTATTAATGATTGCTGGTGGTGTCTAAGTGTATATATCTTTCTATACTAATAAATGAAAGTCTTTTTTGGATACGTGTTATTTTCTGGTGTTTTTTCATCTTATTTTCCTATTTATCTCTAATATTAAATAATAATTTTAAACAAAAATTAGATAAGAATAAATTTTTTTTTTATATATGATTTTAAACAAAAATTTAGATAAGGATAAACGTTTGATTTTTTATATAATCATAAAGTTATATCCTGAGTATTATGAGTAGATATATATACTTTGGAGTTCGGTGATTGAAATTATGGTAAATTAGGAATCAAAGGTCCCGTTTGATATAAAATTAATAATTGTATTATTGTTTTTTTCGCTGGAATAAATATTTATTTTAGACCTAGGGCATATGCTTCTATCAAATTATACGTGTTCTTAGATGCATCGCTATAATGGTTTGAACTCACCATTATAGTCACACAATTCTTTCAAATGTTAAATCTAAACAACTTAGTTTCACCTTTGTAATGTTAGGGGTACTGCTATAATTGATTTAAACTCATCATTTATCACACATTTCAATTGATTTAGAAAAAACACAATTTATAAATATAACAATTATATACTCCATTCAAAGATAATTTAATTCTTGATTTTATAGCATAATGCATAAAAATGATGAAATATATAAAAACGTGAGGTTCGATCTTCACCTTTTTGTACCGTAAACTCTCTTGCTTACAAATTTGAGACGAGTGTTTTATGAATGAAATAAACAAATAAGTATGAAAGTGCATAAAAAACTAACTAAAATCATTGTATCTTTTAATTTGAATGAATTATAAAAACAGGATTCAGCCTACATGTGTTTTTTACCTAATAATAAATAAATAAAAACTAAAATGTTATAATAAGTAAATAGTAAGTCAAAATTCATTTTTAAAAGATAAATCTTGATGATTGTATGTGTGAACATGTGACATTATATTTTAATCAACACGATGTTTTTTATAGATATATTTTTTATTTGTTATATAAAATAACATTTATGCATCCTGTGTAATACACGAGGCTCAAATCTAGTGTGTGTATATATATATATATAATTAAGACATTGAATGTATTTTTAAATAACTTATCTATTAAGATGATAGGGTGAGCCATTAGCTAAGATAAAATATCTTAAACTACCCTTAAATATGTTTCGAATTTTTTTGCATTATTAGATATATATGATTTGATTTTTTAACATAATAATTTTGTTTTTTTTTTGTTTTTGTAAAACTAATCTGAAGGAGTGACCTACTCACGTAGTCATCTTGCCCATATGTGTTCCTTATAAGAAAGAGTAAAGGAAACCATAATTCATACGCTTCGAATACTCGTTCTCTAATGTTCGGCTTCATCGCTAAAATGTAAATCCGAAGCTCGAGCCTTAAAATCGAACCTAATATTTCTTTCTATTTTCACGTCGGGTCTCCTTATTAATTTGTCCACGTTGGTCTAATCACTCCTTATTGGTTTAAACTTTGCTTGTGTTTTGTTTATAAATCCTACTATCATCCAAGTATAATCATTTTCATACACCAACTTTTGCAATCTCAATGAATTGCTTTTTATATAACTTTAAGCTTTTCGTGCTCAACAGTCTATAAGACCAAAGAGTATTGAAATTTACATGACAAAGGGTACATGTTTGTCTACAAACTTTATTATTCAAAACTACAAAAAGCTCAAGTGAGTTGTCAATTCTATTGTTTGGTTGTTTCAACAAGAAAAATCAAACAAAAACAAAGGGCAGTCCTTCAAGAAATTTTGCAACTACTTAGGTACTGAATAATGTTTTAAAAACATGCATGTACATCAATATTCAAATTTTAACTAAAACTGGTTTATGGTCAATTATTTTAGGCCCTAACTATCTGCACACCCAGTTTGCCTATCTGCACACTTAGGGTTTACCTACGCAGCGTATTGGTCAATACGCAGCGTATAGGGTTAACCCTATACGCTGCGTATTGACCAATACTCAGCGTATATAAACCATGGATCTCAGTGCCTAATAACCAATCATTGCACAGAAAACAAGGTTTATATACGCTGCGTATAGCTCTCTACGCAGCGTATATAAACCATTAGACTTTTTTGGGTCATTTTGGTAGGTTTGAGGGATCATTTTTTCACAAAGTTTATATACGCTGCGTATTGACCAATACTCAGCGTATATAAAGGTCTGAAAATGTCATTTATACCCTTGTATTGAGGCTATACGAAGCCAAATACAAGGGTAGTTGTGTCATTTTGGTCTTATATGCTGCGTAGTGATCTATAAGGAGCGTATATAAACCTCCCTTTTTGTATTTTTTTTTTGTGTATTCCTTTGTTTATTTATAAAAAAAAGGAAATTAACACCCGATACGATACTATACGATACGATATAACACCCGTATAGGCCTATAGGTGTGATTTAGGTCCCGTATTGATCTCGTATAAGCCAATAAGTGTGATATCGTATCGTATAGGTGTAGTATAGGTCACGTATTGACCTCGTATAAGCCTATAAGTGTGATATCGTATCGTATAGCATAGTATATGTCCCGTATTGACGCCGTTTAAGCCTATAAGTGTGATATCGTATCGTATAACGTAGTATAGGTCAAGTATTGACCTCGTATAAGCCTATAAGTGTGATATCGTATCGTATAGCGTCGTATGGGTCACGTATTGACCTCGTATAAGCCTATAAGTGTGATATCGTATCGTATAGCTGTGGTTTAGGTCACGTATTAACCTCGTATAAGCCTATAAGTGTGATATCGTATCGTATAGGTGTGGTTTAGGTCCCGTCTAATCCTATATGCATATACAAGACCTATAGGAAACCTATACGAGACTTATACTACACTATACGATACGATACTATACTATACTATACAATAACACCCGTATAGGCCTCTATACGAGACTTATATACTATACATTATACGATACGATATGATGCAATACGATACGATACGATGCAATACGATAAGATAATTTAATTTAAACGATAACAATATAATATATTTGTATTATTTACGAATAATATTGTTTTTTAATAAATAATTTTCTTTTTTTTATAAATAAACAAAGGAATACGATAATTTAATTTAAACGATAACAAAACAATATATTTGTGTTATTTACCAATAATATTGTTTTTTATAAATAATTTTCTTTTTTAATTTTTATAATTCATAATATTTATATTATTTTTTATTTTTATAATTTATATTTGTATTATTTACCAATAATATTGTTTTTTTATAAATAATTTTCTTTTTTTTTATAAATAAACAAAGGAATACACAATAAAAAAATACAAAAATGGAGCTTTATATACGCTCCTTAGAGGTCTCTACGCAGCCTATATGACCCTTGTTTTCTGTGCAATGATTGGTTGTCAGGCACTGAGATCCATGGTTTATCTACGCAGCGTATTGGTCAATACGCAGCGTAGAGGGTTAACCCTATACGCTGCGTATTGACCAATACGCTGCGTAGATAAACCCTAATTTTGCTAGGGTTTGGTGTGCCAATAGGCACACCCTTATTTTATTGATTAATCTTGAGTTAATACGTATGTATGTGTGTATGTATATATATTTCTGAATTTGTAAGGCCCTAAACTCGGGAGACATTTCAGTTGAATCATTTCATCCAGGACTGATTCAAGCTTTTTGGGGTCTAAAGTGGATAATAAATTTGAGACCCTTTTCGAAAAAAAATAAAATAGCAACACTAATGCAAAATGCAAAATATAAAAAATAAACTTTTTTGATATATAATATCACATAGTGTGAAAAATATGTTTGGAAGATAACAGTCCCCACTAGATGATGCACCAAAGACAAATATTGTATCCATGGAACTGCATTTTAGATCCACAAGACTGCCTCTAAAATACAAAGACTAAACAATAAATCTTTACAGGTCACAAAAGTAAGAAACATATGAAAACAAAATAAACCTAAGACAGGCATTCCTACGTAAGACTAAACAATAAATCTTTACAGGTCACAAAAGTAAGAAACATAAGACTAAACAATAGATCTTTACAGATCAAAAAAGTAAGAAACATATGAAAACAAAATAAACCTAAGAAAGGCATTCCTACATAAAAACCATACAACTTTTTATGTAAAACACACACCTTTATCGTGAAACCCCTAACCCGACATAAAAGCACCTTAAATATGACTTGGATCGCACTCCCCACACTTCGAATGCTTGTGATGATGTAGATTCGAGCTCGTGACTCTTGATACCTCAAAACTATGAGCGTCACACCCTTTTCTCCTTAACCCATCCCCCCCCCCCCCCCCCCCCCCCCCCCCTCTCATGGGAAAGAGGCTATCATGCTCCTTTCCATCTTAGGGTTTTCCATGTAATTACCACTTTATCCTTCATGATCTTTTTCATTCTTTTTCCCAAAGTTGAGCTTTTTAATTCATAACCCATAATGCCCCCTTTTGAGTCTATTTTAATTTACTTATTTATTTATCAAAAATTGGGGTGCTACGGATTTTCCAACTCAAACAAAAATATATTTTTTGGTGCATAAGTTGGTGCTCCTAAGTTGTCTTCTAAAAGTTACTTATCAAGCATATAATTCTAGATGAAGAAAGGTATAAAATATTTATTTATAAGTATTTTTACGTAAACATGTATACTGTATAATTTATAAACACATGAATTGTTTAATTTTTTTAGGATAATGATTCAGACTCTCTGCTTCTACTTCTAATCTATATCTATCTGTTCATTACAAGAATTAAACCCTCATTATTTGGAGAAAGAAACTCATATCCAATGCTTTGAAACTACTGGGTCAAAGTCCCTCTTGGCACATGAATTTTTCCTGCATACATGAATTTTTCCTGTATCAATTCTAATATTATATGAATGTCAATAAAGTTTTCATATTTATCAACCTAACTCGCTTTCTATTTATTTAAATTTCATATTTCATGTACTCGATAACAATATATGGTGCATGAAAAATATAAAATGTAGGTCGGATACTGTATTTATCAGATTATAGTGGATACATGAACTTTGTGTACGTATTTATAGCTATAAAGATAGGATATTATCTAATGCCAACACATACCAAAAATTTAGACAGATTATATATATATATATATATATATATATAGGACAAAGATCCGTTAGGAACCACCCCTTATTGCGAGAACCGCGAGAACCAGTGTGAACACAAACAGTAATTCCTAAAAAAATCTAAAATACACCCAAATTTTTTTTTTTTTTTTTTTTTTACTATTTTTTTTGAAAAAATCGCTATATTTTGTTAATAAAAAAATAAAAAAAAAATTTCAAAAAAAAAAAAAAAAATTTGAGTAACAGTTATCCATGCACATGTGCATATGTGTCGTTTCTTTGTCAAATTCCGTAATTCATTACAAATAATAGTCAATTGCACTTTCATTTACACTACTACGTGTAATACACTATTTTTTACATTACCAATGTTAGAAATGCACATGTGCATCTATATGTATCAACAGGAAATAAGGTGTTTTGCTACACTACTTTCTCTTTCATCTATCATTCCATCCATAATACACAAGCATGCACATGTGCATTTTTGTCATTTCTTTGACAAATTCCGTAATTCATTACGTATATTAGACAATTGCACTTTCATTTACACTACCATATGTAATACACTACTTTTTACATTACCAATATTAGAAATGCACATGTGCATTCATATGTATCAACATGAAATAAGGTGTTTTGGTACACCACTTTGAATACACTTTCCCTTTCATCTATCATACCATCCATAATACACTACCATTACCTCCTACCATCCATAATACAATACCATTACCTCCTACCATCCATAATACAATACCATTAACAATATTTTCACTTTATTACATGTATGTAAACACCATTTATACCATCCAATCAACATATTACATAAAAAATTGACAACTATAACCAAACCATCAACCACTAGATATAACTAACCAAAAAACATGTATATGGGTCTACTTCTCCATTCAAAATCACAAACTTTTTGTACCAAAACACGTTATATCATGGTTATACCTAATTATGCACATGTGCATTTTGAATATTGGTAATGTAAAAAGTAGTGTATTACTAATGGTATTGTAAATTAAAGTGCAATTGTCTATTCCTGATAACGTATTACCGAATTTGTTGAAGTAATGATACATATGCACATGTGCATGGATAACTCTTACTCGAAAAAAAAAGTTTTTTTTTTTTATGGGAACGAAATATAGCGATTTTTTATTAAAAAATATTAAAAAAAATAAAAAAAAAATTTTGAGTGCTTTTTTGATTTTTTTTAGATTTTATTTTGTGTTCACATTGGTTCTCGCGGTTCTCGCAATAAGGGTGGTTCTCGCATGAACCTTACCCTATATATATATATATATATATATATATATATATATAGGGGACGCTAACGTAAAATGTAAAAATTTTAACGTAAAACGTTAAAATTTTAACGTAAAACGTAAAAAATTAAACATAAAACTTAAAACGTAAAAAGTATTAAAAGTATAACGTAAAACGTATAAAGTTTAAAAAACGTCAAAAAAACGGCGCGTTAAAACGACGTACGTGCAAAAAAATGGCGTGTAAAAAAGCTTGTAAAAAACGACGCGTAAAAAACGTCGCGTTCAAAAACGACCCCGTTAAAAAACGATGCCTGCAAAAACGACCCGTTAAATAACTACGCGTGAAAAAGCCGAGCGAAAAAATGGAAAACGTAATTTTTTAACGTAAAACGAAAAACGTAAATTTTTTAACGCAAAACGTAAAGTTTTTTAACGTAAATGACGGCGCGTAACGCAAAACGTAAAGCTTTTAGCGTAAATGACGGCGCGTTTAAAAAAACGACGCCTGAAAAAGCCGGGCGTAAAAAAACGGCTCTTCAAAACGTTTTTTTTAAACACATCTTAAAAAAAATTATAATAAAAATTTGATTTCAAAAAATTGTTTAACAAAAAAATATGTTTATAAATAAAATATAATTAAGTCAAAAAAGTAATTAATGAATAGGACAAAAAAGGTAATTTAAAATTAATATATATAAAAAGACAATTTTACTTATATACCCTTTAAGAATAAAATATTAAAAACATAATAAGACAAAAAGTTTTTAATATTAATTTTAACTACTTTTAATCTCATCCATCCATCATCTTGATCTAATGGCCAGAAAGTGGTTCTCGTGGTTTTTACAACTGGAGGTGGTTTTCATTTTAACGGTCCCATATATATATATTTGTTATGAGGTCAGCCATAATAGTTAATGTTCACAAGGGGCATTTTATGTAAAATCAGATTATAATAACCCATTTAAAAAACGTGTGACAACCTAAACCGCCCTCACACTTATATGTACGTATGTATGCATGTTTTAATCATAAGTCTCCCTCTAAACCTACAACCCTAATTTACGATCTACTGCTCTCTCCCTCTGCTCCTTCTTGATGGACGAAGACATCAAGCCTCAAATCTATTCGGTTCAAGCCTAGATAGATCCATCCCACTTCTTATTCTCCGGTAACGTATTTAGTTTGCTAAAATCTTGATAATTTTATGAAACATGGTTGCTTTTTCTGTTTCCCTTGGATTCTTGATGTTCTATGATGATTAATCATAATCTAGGGTTGCTAGGGTTCATGTTTGATTAGTGTTATGATCGGTTATGGGAAGTATTATTACTAGGGTTTGAATCTTGCATGATCTTGGTTTGAATCTTGATGGTTTTTGATGAACTGATTGATACATGACTTAATTTAGGATGATAACATACTGTGGTTGATGATTATAGGTCGTTGGGTTCATTAGGTAATCGTTTGCGGGGTTCGGGTAAGTATCAGAATCTGTCCAAAATGTTACAGCCAACTGGTGTCGACTGTAACCGAGTTAAAAGTTAACAAAAAGTGCTATTTCTTGAATCCATGATGTAATTCTAGGAAATGCCTTTGAAACCCCACTGGAATCGTATTTTTTTTATGTCGTTTGGTATTTAAATGAATTATTTCGTAACAAAGGTCCAGGCTGCATTTTCTATCAAAATTTGCACCCAACTACGAATGTCATAACTCAATATAGGAATCAGTTATGATTTAAATTTTTTATTGTAGATAGTTCCAGGTGTTGATGAAAATTTCCCACTAGAATTTCGTTAAAAGAGTTAACGAGGATTTTTAAATAATTTTTGGCGTCAACTATCATCAGGATGATATAAATCAGACCTAAGTGTAAAAAATGATTTTTAGTGATTTTTATATAAATATTTAGGCCATGAGAAAAACACACAAGTTATCGGGAACTAAATGACATGTTGTGTTAAAATATCATAATTTTCTGAATTCTTTTAGTTTTTTTTTTAACACAAGTATTTGGGAACTAAATGACATGTGTTATAATATCATAATTTTCTGAATTCGTTTAGTATTTTAAATAAATTCCGAAAACAGCCTAAATTCTGATGTGAAACTGCAAAACTAAAAGTGTTTGTAAACGTTTTAAATATGCACATATGTTACAACAAAGTGTTATATGTTATTAGAAACATTAGCGGGTTTCTATGAATGTGTTATATGGAATTAGATGATCACATGCACTAACTTACATAAACGAGTAATTGTATGACAACATGATTCTGTGGCTATGTGTTAGATTACATGTAGGAATTCATAAATTAAACTAATTGAAACGGTAAACATATAAGGAAGAGATTGACATTCCTGATCACAATTCAAGTTTACTACCGAGCAAACTAAGGTGAGTTCACAACCTTTTCCAAAAGCATGCGTTCCTAGTTTGGAACAACACTTTTTATGGTAGCCCTGGCTGGGGCTATACGCGCGTTCCTTGTTGGAACCACTGAAACATACTATCCACTGGAAGTGGAGTAGTACACATGGACTAAACGAAAAAACTCTATTATAAAAGTCCCTACATTTTACCGATTAGATTGTCCGGTGAGCATACGTGGAGTATTAATTGATAGCGCTATTAGGTTTGACAAACCTCACACCATGTTGCAGGCCGGACGTGAACTTCTAACCTTCACTCTTACATTAATGTTGATAGACATTAATGAGGGTACAAACCAAATGTCAACATTCGGTAAACAGTTTAGGCATGTGATGTGTCACACCCCAACCGATGGCGGAAACATCGGGGCGTGGCACTGAGCGAAACAGTTTGTCCAAAAGTTTCCATAACAACTACATTTACCAATTATTTAAAGCATCACGTCCCATACCATGACATAAAAAGTAATATAATTGTTACAGACAAAATCTAGTCAAATTGTTCTGTTCCGACAACTCAGATTTCAATCACAGACAATTCGTTTATTCGTTTCTAGACCTTTCCTAGCCTCGATTTTACAGCAAGCCAAGCATATAAACATCTTAAGCACCTGCCACATACGTTAAAGTAAAAGTCAATACACATAGTGTAAAGGTGAGCATACAAGTTTAATAGATATAATAAAGTTCGAAATCATTACGAATAACCAGCACGTACATAGTGTAAAATGAAGCACGTTAGTTATCGACATGAACCTATCGATACCAATGACTGAGGGGTGACTGCCCAAGGCAGTTCGTAATACACACTCACCACTATGAGCCATGTAACAATTTGTCCTTAACAACCCCTGAGTGAACAGGTGCTGAGTCCAAACTATAGTATTATCGTTGCTAAGGCAGGTAGATAGCTTTCCATGTGTAAACATAACAAACAAGCATTTATTAAGTCACGTATAACATGCGGTACCGGTTAGCGTTAAAGTATTGTGTAGTCTGTTTGATGTGATTTAGAATAAGTAACGTATGTAACACCCAAAAGTGTGTAAAGCAAAAAGGGATCGAGTATACTCACAGCGATTGATGGATTGAAGGGAGCGCTAGAGAGTAAGGTCAGCCTGATCAGAACGATAGCATAAAAGATAAACGGCGCGTAAAATGGTGTGATGTGTCAGTGGATCGGACAACAATCTGATCGGGTGGCCGGTCGATCGGATGACAATCCGTTCGGGTGGTCGCCCGATCGGGTGGCCACTCTATTGGATTGTCATCTCGCTTGGGATGGATGTGTTTGTGTATGATGGCTTATCTTTTGAAGTTTTTGTTGTAGCATTTTGAAAACAGAGAAGTATCTTTACCTTTCAGGTCGGTCGATCGAACGGCTGTTCGATCGGACAGCAATCCGATTGGCGAGGCTTCTTAGGTTGAGAACAAGTTCACAGCAGGACGGTCACTCGATCGGATGGCTATCCGATCAGGTAGCAATCCGTTCGGATTGAACATGTTGAAAAATTGCTTAAGTGTTGAAGTCAAACATCACATGGTCGGGTGGCAATCCAATCGGGTGGCTATCTGATCGAACGGCAATCCGTTCAATGTTCAAAACCTCAAATGTTGAAATAAAAGTTAAGTGTGGGACTGTAACACCCCGAAAACGGACTTGGTAATTAAACCCCGTTAATACTAAAAGATGGGTAAAGAACCGCTAATGGTAGAATTTACCCGGTGGAATATTAGGATTTAAATAATAAATCCTAATAATAAATAAAAGTGAATAAAAGCTTTAAGGAAATAAAAGGATAAAAGGCCCGAGCTAACGGGACCTAAAATAAACTTAGTCATGAATATTCCCGAACCCGCTAAGTTAACTAGGAATATTAAATCTAGTTAATAAGTGAGAGTATTGTTGAAAATAATTAGGTTGTGACCTAATTAATAACTAACCAAACAAGAGGGACCAAAACCGGGTAACTTGAAATAACCCTTATAAACTTAAAATAAAACACAAACACACACACTAGAGTGTGTGTGTGTGTGTGTGCGTGAGAAAGAGCAGGAGACAAGCTCCATGGGAGCTAACCCTAAACTCAACAAATTCTTCAAATTGGAGGATCAATTGAAGGCCAATCTCGGATTTGAATACATAGAAACGGTCACCAAGTCAAGGGGATCGTAAGGTATGTTGAATTTCTAACAATCTTGAAGTTGCAAAAATTGGATAATCATCCTAGTCGTGAATTAAGCATGGATTAGAGAAGCTATGGCTAGATTAGTGATGTATATTTGCTTAGGAACAAAACCCTAAGTGAAAATCATACATAACATGCTATGGATTGAATGATTGAATGATTTACCACACTAGGCTAAGTGGGTTTTAATCATATGATGAATTTGATGATATGATTGTCATTAGGATCATCATGCATGTAGTAATTAGGAAATACATAAACAATTTGCAAGTTTGAGTAATTGATCATAAGTGATAGTGGTGAATTTTGATGTTAATCTTGGTAAAAATAACTAGTTATGAACTAGTTGTAAATGTGTAAAAATGTATGCACATTAGGTGTTTGTTAAAATGCCTAAGTGAAAAACTAAAGTGTTGAAATTAGAGCGAAAACGCGCATTTGAATGATATGGAGATTTCGCGTAATATGAAGTGAAAAGGGGTCTAAATATAATGTTGATTTAGACTTAATGTTGTGAACCTTGTGATTTAAAGTGGTTAACTTTAATAAGCTAAGTTAACTAATCATGAAGTCGAATAGTAGTTTCGACGTACGAAATAAGTGAGGTGGAATAGTCGTGAATAATTATGACTAATCTAACCATCTTACAATTTGCAATGATAGTTTGACGATTAACAAGCTAGGTGAAAGCTTGGGAACAAAGCGGGTCAAACAAGTCAAGCATGGAAGAAAAGTGTAGCTCGGATGCAAGGTAAGTATAGCTTACACTAGTCTTATATGTTAGAATACTCCCTTACCGTATTAGTTACGAATTAGACAAATACATAATTGAGGTATGATGTTCCGACGTGTAAACGTACGGAACAAGGTAGTCTAGCACGACAAGAAACCATGTTGATGGTTAAAAAGGAATTAAATCGGTAATTCGATCATTTTATGACAAATGGAAAATGAGCCTTTGAATGGTTACCTTATAGGGTAAACCAAAACAAACAATAAGGATAAAAAGGTAAATTGGTCATGTGTTGACCATAACTATTGGTTTTGAAAGACAATGTAAGGCGTAAGCCATAACAGGCTAAAAAGCATTAAGAAAATCAATTAATAAGTGAAATGGCCACACGGTGTAAACCGAAGCGAGTCGTATAGATGAGATGGTAATAAATATCATCTCGCCAACATAATCAGTCACTTAGACCAAATGGGTCAAAAGGTGAAGATATCACCCTTTGACAATAGCGACTAATGATTATTGTCGAGCTATATCATTTCAGGTGTAAATGTCAAATTGGTGTTAGCAACGCTATGAATTAGCGGTTATGAAAGCAAGGTATTAAAAACGGGTCAATATATTGATCTGCGCCAGGTATGTGAAATAAGGTAACACTCATTTAGAACATATGGTTCAAGAGTGTTAAATGAGGTCAAAACGGACATTTGGTTACTTGTTAGGTAAACCAAATGTTTTATGTAATGAACATGGCGTTTGGAAAGCTTATGACTTTTCAAACATAATTATAAGTTAAAAGAAGGATTATGGGTCCAATATACTTTCAAAAGTCCTTCATTTTTAATAAAGGACTAAAATGGACCAAAACGCCCTTGGTGGCTAAATTGAACAAACAACCCTTAGAGGTTGTTTGGAAAGGAGTTTTATGATTAAATAAAAGTTTAGAACGAGTATAGGTAGTGAAAGATGTAATTCTTGGGCTAAAAGACTCCATATGAGTCTTTGCCGTAAAATGATATTTCAAGGGAAATAAATCCGGAACACATAGATATCTACTTTAAATCCAACACACATTTAGTTGTGATGGAAGAGTACTAGATAAGAAATATAGGTTACAACGCTAGATTGGAATAAAAGCGAAATTTGAGTTTAAAAGTGCTTAAAATATCCTTAACGGGTCAAAATAAGCATACGAGTGAAAATGGGTTTAAATTGTGTAATAAACCTATAATTAGAACCTATAATGGTAGGTAATATTAAATTAAAGAGTTGTATGTGATATAGGAATCAAACAAATACGTTTGTTTGATAAAATGCGTAAACGGGTCAAATTTTGGTAAAAGAGTACTAAGCCGAAGACTTAAAGGTCTTAAATTTCGTTAAGCCGAATGTCGGGTTTTAACTCCATATGATGGAGAATCAAATTACAAACATGTAGGAAGAAACGGTAGGTCAAACGGATAAACGGTTTGAAAGATACGAAAGATTTCGTATCTTTAAACGGCAAAATAGAAGGGTTGAAATGCAGGTGCCACCGTAAATTACGGTGTCACCGTAATTTACGGTGGAGCTTAGAATGTTACGGTGGTTAAAGTCTGATTTACGGTGGAAGGATAAACTCCCAGGGGTTACCGTAAATTACGGTCCCACCGTAATTTACGGTGGACCCAGAAACAAGAATTTTGTTTTATTTAGTTTAAGTTTCCGGATTCATTTAGATGCGTTTTAAATCCTGTATGACTAAAGCATTTCATGTTTTATGAAATGTAGGTACTTAATGGATGCCGGAAGAAGATCAAGCTCAACGGAGAACCGAACACGATAATGATACACGCTTCCGCACATTGCCTCGTTGTAAATTTCAAACGACAAACCTGATCACATTATGTAGAATAACGTATGATATGAAAAAGTTTTAATAAACCCGTATTTCCGATGTATATGTAATAATTAATTACATGATTATTTTTCCCTAATTATACGTTAAAACTCGATTTACGAGAATGGGTGTTACAAGTTGGTATCAGAGCCTTGGTTTAAGAGATTCGAGTATGGTTGGGAGGAACCATGCTTGGACTTAAACCTTATGCTCTTGACAAAGAATAGTGTTCGGTTCGAAGCTTGATCGCAAATCCGGTAAGTACAAGTATGTTATTAGTTAGTATGCTTAAGTGTTGTAAACAACACATAGAGCTATCGTGTGGTATACGTTACCCCAATTTAAATGATTGTAAGGGTTGACGAAAATACGCGCGTTGACGTGTATAGTAGAAAATGCCTTGTATTATAATACGGGCGATTATTGAAGTCGACTTTACTAACTTTTGTGAATGTTTTAAATGAAGGACACTCGCGTTTGAAGACGACAAGAGTCAAACGAATTATGGATATGATGATGGAACGGTCCGAGGTATGACGGGAAGAGCATACTCATTAAGGACCAAAATCGCGTAACGGTCGCGAACAAGACTAATGACAAGAGAAGCCCGTTAGGGCAAGCATCACCAGGTGCACACTTTTAAATTTAATCGCGCGAGTCGTTATATGCAACAAACACGTAAGTAATAACGGTTGCATACACATATGACAGAACTTGGAAAACCTGATTTCCAAGAGAAATTTAATAGGAAATGTGTTATTCACAATGATGAATAACAAATGAATAACAAGACTTGTTTATATAGAAACTTGGACGAGAGTGATCATCCAAGCAAATATTCTCAATACAAATCCTATTGAGAAAATTTATGATCACATCATTGAATGCGAATAAATGTTCATAAAAAAGGGACATTGAACATGTTCAAGGATAAACGATTAAAACTAATAATTGTTAACTAACAATTAAATAGAGTTTTACCAAATGAAACCATAAACATGGAGACAATTTGAGGAGTTACTTACATGGGACGTGAGGTGGTAATTATAATAAGGTCACGCATACCACGTGTTGATCGCTTACTCTGGCCAAGTAAGTAGTGAACACATGATAGCATGAGCTTCTTATAATGAGCGCAGTTATGTCCGATGTGGTAATGGCGGGGTGAATGGGACTAATTAAAAAGTACCCAAATGAAGCAGATAAGCAAGATATTTGAAAATAATGTAAACGCACAACCGAGTGACGGGAGCGTGTTACATTAGGATAATGAGCCCGAGTGAAGGGACAAACAAGCATGTAAAATGATTTAGACAAGTATTGGGAGGGAGTGTACTTACACTCGAACCCAGAAAACGCAAGCATGTTAGACAAGTATTGGGAGGGAGTGTACTTACACTCGAACCCAGAAAACGCAAGCATGTTAGACAAGCATTGGGAGGGAGTGTACTTACACTCGAACCCATAAAACGCAAGCATGTAAAATGATTTAGACAAGTATTGGGAGGGAGTAGACTTACACTCGAACCCTGAAAATGCAAACATGTAAAATGACTTAGACAAGTACTGGGAGGGAGTAGACTTACACTCGAACCCGGGAAGTGTTAATATGTCGCTAAACGGGTCGTTTTTGTAAAATGTCAAACGTAAGGACAAAGTCAGAAAATTCCGCCCGGAAATAAACAAATGAAGCCTTAGACTACGGTCAAGGTCAACTAAAGCTCATAAGCGAAAATATACAATTTTAAACATAGCAAGTCATGCTTTGAAGCTATATATGAATATATGTATACATTTGAATGTAGATATAAATAAAAGATGATTTACGGGATCATTATAACCTACGGGATTAAACACGGTGTTAAGGTCTACGGGACCAGAATGACCCTTGGGTCACATAAAGAAAAGGAAATGAACCTTAGTGTTTTCAGTAAAAAGGGGGCGAAGACCTAAGGAAATAGCCTACGAGGTTTAGTGAAGGAACCTACGGGTCAATAGTGTAAGGTGAGGGAATTTGTTACGATTCCCCGCATAAAGTAAAAAAAAAAAAAAAAAAAAAAACGGAAAACAATAAATTATGAGTTGTCAATTTCCTTGATGTGGATAATTGACAAAAGTTAAAGGGAATATGCTAGACTAAAACTCCGGTTTTTGTAAGAAATGACGTTTTTACGAATATGAATTCTGATAGACGAATAAGTAGTAAGCTTGAAAGATATAAGTCTTGACACTGATAAGTGCAAGACGATACATTCGAAAGGAAAGGTTGGAACAAACCTAAACATGACGTGACGCGATCACGGTCAAGAGAAGTAATGTGAAGTAATCATATTACGACCCGAGTGATGGATACAAAGTAACTGGACCGATAAGTCTAGTTAGTGAGATCAGTTAAGGTCGAAACTCAAATTAAGAAATTGTTTAACACATTATTCACTACGAAGAGTAATGTAGAATAAACATAATTTATAAACATATGAGACTAAGTGGCCAAAGTTTGGCGACTCGGTCAAGTAAACAACAAAGGTATATAGATACAAGAGATAAAGTGACGGCCCATGAGACCTCACTAACAGAAAGTATTGATCACTTATTTGAGGGATCATGAAGCTATAAGTTCACGAATAAAAGAAATTGTTGCTAGAAGTGAAAGATTTCACTAGAGAACTTTAAAACGGGTCAAAGTAATGGATTCATAAAGAATTCGATAGTATATGAAAGCAATGAATATCGCTAAGTTAACTGAACTAGTGGAAATAACGAGACTACGTTATTTCGAAGTTGCATTATGTCATATGACATACGTAGAGGTTCTGTAACCAAAAAGACATTACCATATTTGTCTGCTAACACTAACAAATGGTCAAAGTATGAGTAATGCTTAGAAGGTTACTCAGTATATGTACATTGGGTTTAGAACTCAATAAATTATGTAAGAAAAGGTTTCGAGGACGAAACCTCTTTAAGGGGGGTAGACTTGTAACACCCCGAAAACGGACTTGGTAATTAAACCCCGTTAATACTAAAAGATGGGTAAAGAACCGCTAATGGTAGAATTTACCCGGTGGAATATTAGGATTTAAATAATAAATCCTAATAATAAATAAAAGTGAATAAAAGCTTTAAGGAAATAAAAGGATAAAAGGCCCGAGCTAACGGGACCTAAAATAAACTTAGTCATGAATATTCCCGAACCCGCTAAGTTAACTAGGAATATTAAATCTAGTTAATAAGTGAGAGTATTGTTGAAAATAATTAGGTTGTGACCTAATTAATAACTAACCAAACAAGAGGGACCAAAACCGGGTAACTTGAAATAACCCTTATAAACTTAAAATAAAACACAAACACACACACTAGAGTGTGTGTGTGTGTGTGTGCGTGAGAAAGAGCAGGAGACAAGCTCCATGGGAGCTAACCCTAAACTCAACAAATTCTTCAAATTGGAGGATCAATTGAAGGCCAATCTCGGATTTGAATACATAGAAACGGTCACCAAGTCAAGGGGATCGTAAGGTATGTTGAATTTCTAACAATCTTGAAGTTGCAAAAATTGGATAATCATCCTAGTCGTGAATTAAGCATGGATTAGAGAAGCTATGGCTAGATTAGTGATGTATATTTGCTTAGGAACAAAACCCTAAGTGAAAATCATACATAACATGCTATGGATTGAATGATTGAATGATTTACCACACTAGGCTAAGTGGGTTTTAATCATATGATGAATTTGATGATATGATTGTCATTAGGATCATCATGCATGTAGTAATTAGGAAATACATAAACAATTTGCAAGTTTGAGTAATTGATCATAAGTGATAGTGGTGAATTTTGATGTTAATCTTGGTAAAAATAACTAGTTATGAACTAGTTGTAAATGTGTAAAAATGTATGCACATTAGGTGTTTGTTAAAATGCCTAAGTGAAAAACTAAAGTGTTGAAATTAGAGCGAAAACGCGCATTTGAATGATATGGAGATTTCGCGTAATATGAAGTGAAAAGGGGTCTAAATATAATGTTGATTTAGACTTAATGTTGTGAACCTTGTGATTTAAAGTGGTTAACTTTAATAAGCTAAGTTAACTAATCATGAAGTCGAATAGTAGTTTCGACGTACGAAATAAGTGAGGTGGAATAGTCGTGAATAATTATGACTAATCTAACCATCTTACAATTTGCAATGATAGTTTGACGATTAACAAGCTAGGTGAAAGCTTGGGAACAAAGCGGGTCAAACAAGTCAAGCATGGAAGAAAAGTGTAGCTCGGATGCAAGGTAAGTATAGCTTACACTAGTCTTATATGTTAGAATACTCCCTTACCGTATTAGTTACGAATTAGACAAATACATAATTGAGGTATGATGTTCCGACGTGTAAACGTACGGAACAAGGTAGTCTAGCACGACAAGAAACCATGTTGATGGTTAAAAAGGAATTAAATCGGTAATTCGATCATTTTATGACAAATGGAAAATGAGCCTTTGAATGGTTACCTTATAGGGTAAACCAAAACAAACAATAAGGATAAAAAGGTAAATTGGTCATGTGTTGACCATAACTATTGGTTTTGAAAGACAATGTAAGGCGTAAGCCATAACAGGCTAAAAAGCATTAAGAAAATCAATTAATAAGTGAAATGGCCACACGGTGTAAACCGAAGCGAGTCGTATAGATGAGATGGTAATAAATATCATCTCGCCAACATAATCGGTCACTTAGACCAAATGGGTCAAAAGGTGAAGATATCACCCTTTGACAATAGCGACTAATGATTATTGTCGAGCTATATCATTTCAGGTGTAAATGTCAAATTGGTGTTAGCAACGCTATGAATTAGCGGTTATGAAAGCAAGGTATTAAAAACGGGTCAATATATTGATCTGCGCCAGGTATGTGAAATAAGGTAACACTCATTTAGAACATATGGTTCAAGAGTGTTAAATGAGGTCAAAACGGACATTTGGTTACTTGTTAGGTAAACCAAATGTTTTATGTAATGAACATGGCGTTTGGAAAGCTTATGACTTTTCAAACATAATTATAAGTTAAAAGAAGGATTATGGGTCCAATATACTTTCAAAAGTCCTTCATTTTTAATAAAGGACTAAAATGGACCAAAACGCCCTTGGTGGCTAAATTGAACAAACAACCCTTAGAGGTTGTTTGGAAAGGAGTTTTATGATTAAATAAAAGTTTAGAACGAGTATAGGTAGTGAAAGATGTAATTCTTGGGCTAAAAGACTCCATATGAGTCTTTGCCGTAAAATGATATTTCAAGGGAAATAAATCCGGAACACATAGATATCTACTTTAAATCCAACACACATTTAGTTGTGATGGAAGAGTACTAGATAAGAAATATAGGTTACAACGCTAGATTGGAATAAAAGCGAAATTTGAGTTTAAAAGTGCTTAAAATATCCTTAACGGGTCAAAATAAGCATACGAGTGAAAATGGGTTTAAATTGTGTAATAAACCTATAATTAGAACCTATAATGGTAGGTAATATTAAATTAAAGAGTTGTATGTGATATAGGAATCAAACAAATACGTTTGTTTGATAAAATGCGTAAACGGGTCAAATTTTGGTAAAAGAGTACTAAGCCGAAGACTTAAAGGTCTTAAATTTCGTTAAGCCGAATGTCGGGTTTTAACTCCATATGATGGAGAATCAAATTACAAACATGTAGGAAGAAACGGTAGGTCAAACGGATAAACGGTTTGAAAGATACGAAAGATTTCGTATCTTTAAACGGCAAAATAGAAGGGTTGAAATGCAGGTGCCACCGTAAATTACGGTGTCACCGTAATTTACGGTGGAGCTTAGAATGTTACGGTGGTTAAAGTCTGATTTACGGTGGAAGGATAAACTCCCAGGGGTTACCGTAAATTACGGTCCCACCGTAATTTACGGTGGACCCAGAAACAAGAATTTTGTTTTATTTAGTTTAAGTTTCCGGATTCATTTAGATGCGTTTTAAATCCTGTATGACTAAAGCATTTCATGTTTTATGAAATGTAGGTACTTAATGGATGCCGGAAGAAGATCAAGCTCAACGGAGAACCGAACACGATAATGATACACGCTTCCGCACATTGCCTCGTTGTAAATTTCAAACGACAAACCTGATCACATTATGTAGAATAACGTATGATATGAAAAGGTTTTAATAAACCCGTATTTCCGATGTATATGTAATAATTAATTACATGATTATTTTTCCCTAATTATACGTTAAAACTCGATTTACGAGAATGGGTGTTACAGGGACCCAAGGTACAATCCGATAGGGTGGCAGTCCGGTCGGGTGGCAATCAGATCGGGCGGTAATCCGATCGGATGGCAATCCGTCCCAGATGACCTGGTCGTCTTCTTCCTTGGTTGTTTTGGTAGTTTGTCGTTTTCTCAAGGTTGTATGATAACGTGCTAAACAACAGAAACCTCGTCAAGAATTAGTGACCCAATCGGACAAGAACCACCCTAGACCGACCAGTTAACTGTTCGAGACGGTGTTCCATGTTCAACCCGAAATCAGTACCCTCATGGATAGAATCCAGCTCTTGAACCAACACATCCACAAGAAAGAGTAGAAGATTAGAACAAGCTCCGACTCCATTGGTTTTGAGTGCATTGAGTGTAATAGAGTTGAAAGAAAGTTGGAAAACCATCCTTCAATCCTTTTCACCATGAATATGTCCAGATCTATGAAAGATCTTTGTTTATTCATGTGAAAATCGTTCAGATCTAAGTTGTTCTTGGTGGATTGAAGCCGAAACATGAAGTTCATAAGAACACCATGATGACATCATCCTAGAACACCTCAAATCTAGTGATTTCACGGTTAAAAGTTAAGATTCAAAAGATAGAAAGGTGTAGGAATGCGTGTAGATCAAGAAAGTACAAGATTTCGGTGGAAAACTTACAAGAATCGCGAGAAATCTGAAGAAATAGCGGCTGGAGCGAGTAGGGTGGAGAGAGAGCTGTCAACATGAAATGATGTGACAAAGGAGGGTATTTATAGGGTTTCCATAAAAGGAAAGGGAAGTAATTGGCTGGTCGATCGAGTGGTAACCATACAGGTAGTGTCGCCAAATCTTTAACGCAAAAACAACTACTCCTAGCTCGAGGTCGTGGGTTGTATAGTTCTTCTCGTGGATCTTGAGCTAACGAGATGCGTAAGCGATAACCTTGTCTCGCTGCATGAGAACACAACCAAGGTTCGAGGCATCATGATAGACTATAAGGTCGTCGTTTCCGTCGGGTAAAGTGAGGACAGGAGCATTGCAAAGCATGAGCTTGAGGGTTTGGAAAGCAGACTCTTCTTCAGTTCCCCAAACAAAAGGTTTGTCTTTATGCGTGAAAGCGGTAAGCGGCACAACGATTTTAGAGAACCCTTCGATAAATCGATGATAATAGCCCGCTAGTCCGAGAAAAGAACAGACTTCAGACGGGTTCTTCAGCATAACTCAAATCTTAACTGCTTCAATCTTCGCGGGATCGACGTGAATACCTTGACTATTAACAATGTGACCGAGGAATTGAACCTCCTCCAGCCAAAATTCGCACTTGGAGAACTTGGCATAGAGTCGATTCCCTTGGAGTAGCTCGAGAACCAAACGTAGATGTTGCGCGTGTTCGGCTTTCGATTTCGAATAGATCAGGATATCATCGATGAACACGATGATGAAGCGGTCAAGAAATGGTTTACACACCCGATTCATCAGATCCATGAAAACCGAGGGTGCGTTGGTTAGACCAAAAGGCATAACAACGAACTCATAATGGCCGTATCGAGTGCGAAAAGCGGTTTTGGGTATATCCTCCTCTTGGATGCGTAGTTGGTGATAGCTTGAACGTAGATCGATCTTCGAGAAACACGTAGCACCTTGTAGCTGGTCAAACAAATCATCAATACGGGGCAGGGGATAACGATTCTTGATTGTCAACTTATTCAATTCCCGATAGTCGATGCACATCCTGAACGACCCATCCTTCTTTTTGACAAAAAGGACTGGTGCACCCCATGGAGAGGTGCTCGGGCGAATGAAGCCTTTATCAAGCAATTCCTGGAGCTAACTCGAGAGTTCACGCATTTCGGACGGAGCGAGTCGATAAGGAGCTCTAGCAGTAGGGTTTGCTCCAGGAATGAGGTCGATACGAAAGACGATTTCACGACTTGGCGGAAGGCCAGGAAGATCGCAGGAAACACATTAGGAAATTCATGAACCACATGAACGTCCTTCGCTTCCATCTTTCCTTTCTTTTCCTTCTCCGCTACTATGATGTTAGCCAAGAAAGCTCTGTATTCCTTGCGGAGATACTTGCTACCTTGGACACACGACATAAGCTTAAGACCTTTCGAGGGAGTTTCACCATAAACACATAATAAATCACCATTCACGAGCGAGAATCGAATCATCTTATCGAAGCACACAACTTCAGCATGGTTTTCACGAAGAAAGTCCATGCCTACTATGATGTCAAAACTTCCGAGTTGCATCGGAATAAGGTCGATCGGGAAGATGTGATTATTGAGTTCAAGAGTACAATCACGAAGAACAGAATTAACAGCGATAGTTCTTCCGGTGACGACTTCGACATCGAACGTCGAGCGGAGATGGGAGCGCTTACGATTAAGGAGCTTCTCGAATTCGAACGACACAAAACATTTATCGGTTCCAGTATCAAACAAACACGAAGCATAAATACCATTCACAAGAAACGTACCATTAACCACATTGTTGTCAGCCTGGGCTTGGCGCGCATTGATGTTGAAAGTTCTGGTGTGGGCAGCTTGTTGTTGTTGCTGTTGAGGCTCTTGCTGCTGCTATTGCTGAGGCTGCTGCTGCTGGGGCTCTTGTTTCACAACCCTGTTCGGGCACATGTTCACGAAGTGGTTGGGATCACCACACGCGAAGCAGACTCTGACGTTGATCGCGGGTGCCTGAGCCGCCTGTTGGCCTTGAGGAGCTAGAAGTAGAGCTTGATGAGCAGTAGCTTGAGCTGGTGCTTGTCGAGGACCAGTACGGCAGTTGGCGGTGAAGTGGTCATACATGTTGCAATGCATGCAAAATCTGCAGGCGATACCCACCGGATGATGATAAGTACATGTCGGGCAAGCAGGGTGAGGGCCAGTGTATGCACGCTTTGCAGGCAGTGCATAGGTAATTGGTGCTGGAGCTGATCGGTGCTAAGATTGCTACTGAGCCGGTATGGCTTGAAGCGGAGCAGCAGTAGTAGTGACAGCACAGTTCTTGTTGCTAGAGCTGCTATTGTTGTTCTTCCTCTTGCGGCGAGAGGACTTCGATGACTGAGCAGTGGCAGTTTAGGCGGTTGGTGCGGCGGTAGCTTGGTGCAGGTTCTTGGAAGCTTTATCCCAAAAGCCAGCTTTGACTCGCTTGTCGTTGATCTCAGCGGCAAGCAGGTAGGTTTCTAATTGTTGTTGGCTTTGAAGCATGCACAAAATATGCAACAAAATCCGGCAGAGCGCGGATGTACTTCTTGATTGTCATGTCAGTAGTCTACACTTGGTCAGGACAGATAATACTAAGCTGCTTGAAGTGAGCAGTTAAAGCAGCGTTGTCACCCTCCTTCTTCTTCAGATGCCAGAATTCGTCCTCCAACTTTTGGAGCTCATGGGGAGGGCATAACTCTTCTAGCATAACGTTCTTCAACTCATCCCATGACAGACCATAAGCTGCGTCATTTCCGCGTTTGTTCCTCTCGGCCGTCCACCAGTCTAAAGCGCGGGACTGGAAGACACCGGTAGCATTCAGAGTGCGGAGGTTGTTAGGACATCCACTCTGACGTAGGGTGACCTCGATTGAGTCGAACCATTGAAACAAAGCCGTAGGGCCATCTTCGCCAGTGAACTCTTTCGGTCCGCAAGCTTTGAACTGTTTGAAGCTAAAAGCAGCTTTGGGAGTAGCTTTAGGAGCTTCGGTCCTGGACTCTTCAGACGATTTGCTCACATTCTCGTATAGCTCACTCACGATATGAGGAACCACCTTTGCTACATGCTTAGCGACGAGAGCAGCAAGACGTTTGTCTCTCTGTTCTTGAGTAGTAACTCGTGGGTGACGGGGTCTAGATGAGGGTCCTGATGACGACATTGTCTGCAACAGACATCGTCGTGGAACTCAGACACAATATAATCGAATCTCACCTCACACGTCTAATACTACTAAAGCTCTAGAATACGATCATGTAAACACGTAGGCACATAACCACGGATTGACATAAGCACAGAAGCACATAAGCACGTAAGGCATAGAAATACAAAAGCACAGAAACACATAATCACAAGAGGCAGTCAGAATACAGAAACCTATCATTCAAAGTCCGCGAGCGTTCGAGAATAACGATCGCGAATAGCATAGCGAGTAGTATAACATAAGCGAATAATATAGCAGGCAACCTGGCGTATAGTCATTCCTCATGTAGTAGCGATTTGTCAGCGTTTTGAGGTAGATGCACAGTGCGAGTCGTGTGTGTCGATCGAAGCAAAAAGCAAAAAGCGAATAAATCACCAAAAATCGTAACACATAAACAGATAAAGTCACATAAAGCACATAAAATCCACATAAAACGACAAGCGACTCTGATATATGCCGTTCCAAAATTGAAAACACATAAAATCGGTGATTGCGAGCTTGAAATCGAAAATAGATTGTCTTAGGCTGATAGACATCGACTACCCAAAGTGGCTCGACTATTCTCAAAGACCTTTGGTACACACTTTGGCCTTCGGGACTGTGCTTTCGCCTCGAATCTGGGCGGGTGGCACGCATCCTTCCAGTTTTTGCGTGACTTCAAGTCGTTGGAGTCCGTCGAGACTTTGGTGAGAGTTTTGTAAAACAAAGTAGAGATTGGAACAAATCGTCGAGGTTCGGGTTTCACCCCTGACTTAACGACTTCGTTCCTTTTTTGATAAAATAAAGGAGAAATTATGCATCAAAATATGGATTTCACTCCTGATTTGGCGCAAATTCTCCTGTTTGTAGACAAAAACACGGGCTGATCAAGCAATCTAGTCGACAGTTTGTGGTTTTCACACCTAATTTCAACCTAATCGCTTGTTCATTTTCGGGAATTAGAGTGTAGTGATAGTGTAGCGTAGGCGAGAATAGCGAGAAGTAGCAAGTAAGCTCGTACATAACCCCTACAGGGTGTGCACAAGTCGGTCTGTTGGCACCTAACTATAGACTAGGTCGTTTCTAAGACATCAACCCGGACTAGGTCGAGTCTTGCCTAATTCCCTATAGTTATGGCTCTGATACCAATCTGTCACAACCCAACCGATGGCGGAAACATCGGGGCGTGGCACTGAGCGAAACAAATTGTCCAGAAGTTTCCATAACAACTACATTTACCAATTATTTAAAGCATCACGTCCCATACCATGACATAAAAAGTAATATAATTATTACAGACAAAATCTAGTCAAATTATTCTGTTCCGACAACTCATATTTCAATCACAGACAATTCGTTTATTCGTTTCTAGACCTTTCCTAGCCTCGATTTCACAGCAAGCCAAGCATATAAACATCTTAAGCACCTGCCACATACGTTAAAGTAAAAGTCAATACACATAGTGTAAAGGTGAGCATACAAGTTTAATAGATATAATAGAGTTCGAAATCATTACGCATAACCAGCACGTACATAGTGTAAAATGAATCACGTTAGTTATCGACATGAACCTATCGATACCAATGACTGCGGGTTGACTGCCCAAGGCAGTTCGTAATACACACTCACCACTGTGATCCATGTAACAAATTGTCCTTAACAACCCCTGAGTGAACAGGTGCTGAGTCCAAACTATAGTACTATCGTTGCTAAGGCACGTAGACAGCATTCCATGTGTAAACATAACAAACAAGCATTCATTAAGTCACGTATAACATGCGGTAACGGTTAGCGTTAAAGTATTGCGTAGTGTGTTTGATGTGATTTAGAATAAGTAACGTATGTAACACCCAAAAGTGTGTAAAGCAAAAAGGGATCGAGTATACCCACAGCGATTGATGGATTGAAGAGAGTGCTAGAGAGTAAGGTCAGCCTGATCAGAACGATAGCATAAAAGATAAGCGGCACGTAAAATAGTGTGATGTGTCAGTGGATCGGACAGCAATCCGATCGGGTGACAATCCGATCGGGTGGCCGGTCGATCGGATGACAATCCGTTCGGGTGGTCGCCCGATCAGGTGGCCACTCGATTGGATTCTCATCTCGCTTGGGATGGATGTGTTTGTGTATGATGGCTTGTCTTTTGAAGTTTTTGTTGTAGCATTTTGAAAACATAGAAGTATCTCTACCTTTCAGGTCGTTCGATCGAACGACTGTTCGATCGGACAGCAATCCGATTGGCGAGGCTTCTCAGGTTGAGAACAAGTTCACAGCATGACGGTCACTCGATCGGATGGCTATCTGATCGGGTGGCAATCCGTTCGGTTTGAACATGTTGAAAAATTGCTTAAGTGCTGATGTCAAACATCACATGGTCGGGTGGCAATCCGATCGGGTAACAATCTGATCGGACGGCAATCCGTTCAATGTTCAAAACCTCAAATGTTGAAATAAAAGTTAAGTGTGGGACCCAAGGTGCAATCCGATCAGGTGGCAGTCCGGTCGGGTGGCAATCCGATCGGACGACAATCCGTCCCAGATGACCTGGTCGTCTTCTTCCTTGCTTGTTTTGGTAGTTTGTCGTTTTCTTGAGGTTGTATGATAACGTGCTAAACAACAGAACCTCGTCAAGACTTAGTGACCCGATCGGACAGGAACCACCCTAGACCGACCAGTTAACTGTTCGAGACGGTATTCCATGATCAACCCGAAATCAGTACCCTCGTGGATAGAATCCAGATCTTGAACCAACACATCCACAAGAAAGAGTAGAAGATTAGAACAAGCTCCGATTCCATCGGTTTTGAGTGCATTGAGTCTAAAAGAGTTGAAAGAAAGTTGGAAAACCATCCTTGAATCCTTTTCACCATGAATATGTCCAGATCTATGAAAGATCTTTGTTTATTCATGTGGAAATCATTCAGATCTAAGTTGTTCTTGGTGGATTGAAGCCGAAACATGAAGTTCATAAGAACACCACGATGACATCATCCTAGAACACCTCAAATCTAGTGATTTCACGGTTAAAAGTTAAGATTCAAAAGATAGAAAGGTGTGGGAATGCGTGTAGATCAAGATAGTACAAGATTTAGGTGGAAAACTTACAAGAATCGCGAGAAATCTGAAGAAATAGCGGCTTGAGCGAGTAGGGTGGAGAGATAGCTGTCAACATCAAATGATGTGACAAAGGAGGGTATTTATAGGGTTTCCATAAAAGGAAAGGGAAGTAAGTGGCTGGTCGATCGAGTGGCACTTCGATCGGGTGGCAGCCCGATCGGGTGGCAACTCAGTCGGCTGGCCACTAGATTCGAGTGCACGGCGCGATGAGTTTTGCGATTTCGATTCGCGTGTTGAGCGTTGCGATGCGATAGAGTTCCTGTAACACCCGTTCTTATAAATCAAGGTTTAACGTAAATTTTACGTAAAACAACCATGTAACTAAGATTACATAAACATTTGGAAATACGGGTTTATTAAAACTTTTACAATTTATAATTTATTCTACATAACGTGATCGAAATTCGTTCTTTAAAATTTACAACGTGACAAAGTGCGGAAGCGTGTATATTTATCGTGTTCGGTTCTTCGTTGAGCTTGATCGTCTTTCGGCATCCAAAATATACCTACATTTCATAAACATGAAATACATTAGTCTTACGGGGGTTTAAAACGTGTCTAAACGAGTCCAAGTAACAATTGATCACCAAAACAAGATTATCAATCTGGCCTCCACCGTAAATCAGAAGAGATCCACCGTAAAGCCTTTCAACTCCACCGTAAATTACGGTGGACACCGTAATTTACGGTGGCCCCTGCATCAGCAGGTCTACAGCTCAATTCAGCTATGCCAGTTTTTACGGAAACGGCCATAACTTCTTCGTTATTGATCCGTTTTACCCGATTCTTTTTCCTACGCGTCCGTAATTTAATTCTCCATCTTGTGGAGTTAAAATCCAAAATTCTACATAATAAAATTTCAGACTTTTAAGTCTTCGGCTTATCGCCTTATTTCCCACTTTTGACCCGTTTATGCATTTTATCAAACGAACATATTCGTTTGATTCCTACATCACCTACACTTCTTCAAATTAATGTTACCTACTATATTAGGTTCTAATCATAGGTTTATTACACCGTTTAATCACGTTTTCGCTCGTATGCTTATTTTGACCCGTTAAGGGTATTTAAGCACTTTAAAGCTTGAAATCACCTTCCTTCTTTTCTAGCATCTTATTCCTACATTTCTTATCAAGAAATCTTCCACTACAACTATATGTGTGTGGATTTAAATGTGTATGTCTATATGTTCCGAGTTTTACCCTTCGGATTGCTATTTTACGGCAAGACTCAAATAGAGCTATGTGACTAACATATCACATCTTTCAACTTCTATACATATTCTAAATATTTACCTAGTCATAAAACTCGTTTCCAAACAACCTCTATGGGTCATTTGTTCCATTTAGCCTACAAGGGCGTTTTGGTCGATTTTAGTCATTCTTTTACGACGAAGGACTATTAGTGCTTGTTTGAACCCCAAGGTCCGACCTTTTAACCATATTCTTGTTTAGAAACCAATATGTTTCTAAAACACCATAATCATAACTCAATTTATTCACTTACCTAAAAGATAACCGAATATCTTATTTTAACCTTGTCTAACTGTTATAAAACTCCAAATTCTACATGGTGTATTGTATTATTATACATACCTGGCTCGGATCAATATATCGACCCGTTTCAATACCTTTCCTTAGTTGCTACTAAGTGATAGCGATGTAAGCATCCATTTGCTATTTATTCTAAAAAAAAATCATGCAACTTGACAACCCATTAGTCGATATTGTCAAAGGGTGATAATTTCACCTTTTGACCCGTTTGGTCTAAATGACCAATTACCATTGTCAAATTGTCAAAATTACCATTCTACCCTTAATGGTTATTATGATTTAACTTATATGATAACCATTAAAAGTACATGCTTCATTCGTCATAATATGATCGAATTACCGATTTAACTCATTTTTGGCCATCATTGTGTTTTCTTGTCATATTTGATTATCTTTTTCCGTACGACCACACGTCGGATCATCATATCTCAATTAGGTATTTTTATTTTTTCGTAACTAATACGACGAAAGAATATTATAAATATATGACTAGTGTAAGATATACTTACCTTGCATCCGAATTATGCTTTTCCGCCATTCTTGCTTCGTTTGACCCGCTTCCTTTCCAAGCCTCCACCTAGCTTGTCAAGCGTCAAACTAGCATAACAATTCGCAAAATGGTTAGTTTAGTCATTATTAGTCACGACTATTCCACCTCGCGTGTTTCTATCAAGATTATCATTCACTCTAGTTAATGGTCAGTTTGACTTTTCAAAAGTCAACTGTTCCTTTTTATGTATGAAATGCATAATTTGAGTTCCACGAACACACATAAGCATTTCTTCGACTATTATGTAGTCTTTATTTTTAGGCGACTAATTTAATCATATTTCTCAACATCTAAACATTCACTTAGGCATTTTAACAAACACCTTAAGGGCAGAATTTTACACTATATGTTATCAAGTTCATAACTTGACCTTTAGCCCTAATTTTTCATCAATCAACCACAATACATGAATTTTGACTTCTAAAATTCTGAAATCGCTTCACATATGTCAAGTATTACTAGAACAACCATTATAATCCTAGTGTTTATCATAATCTTACAAAACCCATGAATCACCTTCAAGGTGTTCATGACATTTCCTGAATTTTGAACATGATTTCACATGTAGTTGCCTAGGTTTCACTTCTAGACACTATATCATCCTTAATCCAACCAAATAACATACATGCAACATCAAATTTCCAATTTTCCAAAATCATGAGATTTTCAAGTTTAGAGATTTCATCAGATTTTACATACCTTGTAATCCTCTCGTGCCGAGGATCAATAATCTATGCTCGGATTTTGATTTGGATCAGTTTTGGACCTCCAATTCATGTGTTTTTGTGGAGTTAGGGTTTCACCCTCTTGGTCACCTCCTGGAGATCGTTTCACACACCTTGTGTGTGTGTGTGTTATGTTTTTTTTTTATTAAATAAAACTTGTTCCATTTTTAACGGTTTTGGTCCTTCCAGTTTAGATATTCATAAAACAAACTATAACTCATAGTTTGTTATTTAATCACCCATTACTAACTAGGTAAATTTTACCTAGTTAACTTAGTGGGTTTCGGGAATATTTATGACTAAGTTTATTTTAGGTCCCGTTGACTCGGGCCTTTTATCATTTTATTTCTTTAAAAGCTTTTATTCACTTTTTATTAAATATTAGAATTAATTATTTAAATCCTAATATTTACCGGGTAAATTTTGCCACTAACGGTACTTTACCCGTCTTTTAGTGCTAATGTGGTTTGATCACCAAACCCGTTTTCGGGGTGTTACAAGTCTACCCCCCTTAAAGAGGTTTCGTCCTCGAAACCTTGCTTACATAGCTCATTGAGTTCTAAACTCAATGCGTTGATCCGAATAATCTCTTAAGCATTATTCATACTTTAACCAATTGTTAGTATTGCCTGAGAAATTATGGTAATATCTTTTTGGTTACATAACCTTTACGTATCTCATACGACATAATGTAACGTGAAATAACGTGATTCCGTTATTTCTGCTAGTTTAGTTAACTTAGCGATTTCCATCGCTTTTATATGCTATCGAATTCTTTATGAATCCGTTACTTTGAACCGTTTAAAGATCTTTAGTGAAATCCTTCACTTTTAGCAACAAATTCTTTTGTTTTCAAGTTTATTTATTCGATTCAGCTATACCGAATCTACCGCTTACAAGCAAACCAAAATTTTTGATTTGAATTGGTGACCTTAACCGGTCTCACTAACTAGTCTTATTAGCCCAGTTTTTATCGCTCGCTTGGTTATAATGTGATTCTACCCCACATTGCATTCCCTAACCGTGATCGTGTCACATCGTGTTTAAATTGCATCAACCTTTTATTTTCGAAGATAACACCTTTCGAATATATCATCTTGCGCCTATCAGTGTCAAGACTTGAATCTTTCAGGCTTACTATTCAAGTTCCTATCAGGATTTATATTTGTAAAAACGTTATCTCTTACTAAAACCGAAGTTTTAGTTTTAGGATCTTTTCCTTAACTTGTGTCAATTATCCATACCGGGATATTGACAGTCCAAAATTTAATCTTTTACAGTCTTATTTTTATGCGGGAATTCTTAACTGATTTCCCTCGCTTTATCTAATTTAACCCGTAGGTTTTATCACTTAGCCTCATGGGCTATTTTGATTAGACTTCCACCTTCTTAGGGCGAAATCCTTATAATTTCCTTCTAATCATGACCCGTGGGTCGTTTTAGTCTCATAGACCTTTCATGATCTCTTCGCTTTAACCCATTCAATTAACTTAAATACTAACTTTACCTCCCGTTATCTTTTACGCGGGGAGTTATAACCAGTTTTTCTTGTTTCACACTATTACCCGTAGGTTTTGATGATCCCGTAGGTCATTCTGTTTACTCGTGTCTTTATATAAAAAAAAATATATTTTGTGTCAAAGCACTTTTTTTTTTTTTTTTGTTTGAAAACCATTTGTTTTCACGCTCGAAATCCATTAGCTTTTGACTGTAGTTCGTATCTACAATCGTTTTCTTTTGGATAATTCTTCCGACTCTATGACTTCTCATGTTAATTAAGCATCGGTTTGTCTCAAGCTTACCGTTATCCGGCTTGCGCTTACTTATGCCATTAAGCATTATACTTTAATCAACCAGTTCGACCATAAAATAGTTGAACATTATTATCAGAATTTCTGTTTACGAAATTTTATGGTCTTTTAGTCATAACTCATAATCCGAGTCTTTTGACTTTAAATTCGTGTTCCCGTTTCTTGATTTACGCATGTGTTTAATTCTTACCCATCAACCGGGTGTTTTTCCGAAGTCGTTATTATTGCAACCCTCCCGGTATGCATTAAGACCTCGCTTCATTTTTTTTTTATTTTTTTATATTCCGACTTTGTCTTTAAGTTGGACGTTTTACAAAAACGACCCGTTAAGGGACACATTTGCATTTTCCGGGTTCGAGCGTAAGTACACTCCCTCCCAATACTTGTCTAAATCATTTTACCTTCTTGCGTTTTCTGGGTTCGAGTGTAAGTACACTCCCTCCCAATACTTGTTTAACATGCTTGCGTTTTCTGGGTTCGAGTGCAAGTACACTCCCTCCCAATACTTGTTTAAATCATTTTACCTTCTTGCGTTTTCTGGGTTCGAGTGTAAGTACACTCCCTCCCAATACTTGTTTAACATGCTTGCGTTTTCTGGGTTCGAGTGCAAGTACACTCCCTCCCAATACTTGTTTAACATTTTACATGCTTGTTTGTCCCTTCACTCGGGCTCATTATCCTAATGTAACACGCTCCCGTCACTCGGTTGTGCGTTTACATTATTTTCAAATATCTTGCTTATCTGCTTCATTTGGGTACTTTTTAATTAGTCCCATTCACCCCGCCATTACCACATCGGACATAACTGCGCTCATTATAAGAAGCTCATGCTATCATGTGTTCACTACTTACTTGGCCAGAGTAAGCGATCAACACATGGTACGCGTGACCTTATTATAATTACCACATCACGTCCCATGTAAGTAACTCCTCAAATTATTCTCATGTTTATGGTTTCATTTGGTAAAACTTTATTTAATTGTTAGTTAACAATTATTAGTTTTAATCGTTTATCCTTGAACATGTACAATGTCCCTTTTTATAAACATTTATTCACATTCTTTGATGTGATCATAAATTTTCTCAATAGGATTTGTATTGAGAATACTTGCTTGGATGATCACTCTCGTCCAAGTTTCTATATAAACAAGTCTTGTTATTCATTTGTTATTCATCATTGTGAATAACACATTTCCTATTAAATTTCTCTTGGAAATCAGGTTTTCCAAGTTCTGTCATACGTGTATGCAACCGTTATTACTTACGTGTTTGTTGCATATAACGACTCGTGCGATTAGATTTAAAAGTGTGCACCTGGATTTGCTTGCCCTAACGGGCTTCTCTTGTCATTAGTCTTGTTCGCGACCGTTACGCGATTTTGGTCCTTAATGAGTATGCTCTTTCTGTCGTACCCCGGACCGTTCCATCATCATGTCCATAATTTGTTTGACTCTCGTCATCTTCAAACGCGAGTGTCCTTCATTTAAAACATTCACAAAAGTTAGTAAAGTCAACTTCAATAATCGCCCGTATTATAATACAAGGCATTTTCTACTATACACGTCAACGCGCGTATTTTCGTCAACTACATCAATCGTTTAATTTGGGTAACGTGTGTTACACGATAGCCCTATGTGTTGTTTACAACACTTAAGCATACTAACTAATAACGTACTTGTACTTACCGGATTTGCGATCAAGCTTCGAACCGAACACCCATCTTTATTAAGAGCATAAGGTTTAAGTCCAAGCATAGTTTTCCCACCATACTTGAATCTCTTAAACCAGCGCTCTGATACCAACTTGTAACACCCGTTCTTATAAATCAAGGTTTAACGTAAATTTTACGTAAAACAACCATGTAACTAAGATTACATAAACATTTGGAAATACGGGTTTATTAAAACTTTTACAATTTATAATTTATTCTACATAACGTGATCGAAATTCGTTCTTTAAAATTTACAACGTGACAAAGTGCGGAAGCGTGTATATTTATCGTGTTCGGTTCTTCGTTGAGCTTGATCGTCTTTCGGCATCCAAAATATACCTACATTTCATAAACATGAAATACATTAGTCTTACGGGGGTTTAAAACGTGTCTAAACGAGTCCAAGTAACAATTGATCACCAAAACAAGATTATCAATCTGGCCTCCACCGTAAATCAGAAGAGATCCACCGTAAAGCCTTTCAACTCCACCGTAAATTACGGTGGACACCGTAATTTACGGTGGCCCCTGCATCAGCAGGTCTACAGCTCAATTCAGCTATGCCAGTTTTTACGGAAACGGCCATAACTTCTTCGTTATTGATCCGTTTTACCCGATTCTTTTTCCTACGCGTCCGTAATTTAATTCTCCATCTTGTGGAGTTAAAATCCAAAATTCTACATAATAAAATTTCAGACTTTTAAGTCTTCGGCTTATCGCCTTATTTCCCACTTTTGACCCGTTTATGCATTTTATCAAACGAACATATTCGTTTGATTCCTACATCACCTACACTTCTTCAAATTAATGTTACCTACTATATTAGGTTCTAATCATAGGTTTATTACACCGTTTAATCACGTTTTCGCTCGTATGCTTATTTTGACCCGTTAAGGGTATTTAAGCACTTTAAAGCTTGAAATCACCTTCCTTCTTTTCTAGCATCTTATTCCTACATTTCTTATCAAGAAATCTTCCACTACAACTATATGTGTGTGGATTTAAATGTGTATGTCTATATGTTCCGAGTTTTACCCTTCGGATTGCTATTTTACGGCAAGACTCAAATAGAGCTATGTGACTAACATATCACATCTTTCAACTTCTATACATATTCTAAATATTTACCTAGTCATAAAACTCGTTTCCAAACAACCTCTATGGGTCATTTGTTCCATTTAGCCTACAAGGGCGTTTTGGTCGATTTTAGTCATTCTTTTACGACGAAGGACTATTAGTGCTTGTTTGAACCCCAAGGTCCGACCTTTTAACCATATTCTTGTTTAGAAACCAATATGTTTCTAAAACACCATAATCATAACTCAATTTATTCACTTACCTAAAAGATAACCGAATATCTTATTTTAACCTTGTCTAACTGTTATAAAACTCCAAATTCTACATGGTGTATTGTATTATTATACATACCTGGCTCGGATCAATATATCGACCCGTTTCAATACCTTTCCTTAGTTGCTACTAAGTGATAGCGATGTAAGCATCCATTTGCTATTTATTCTAAAAAAAAATCATGCAACTTGACAACCCATTAGTCGATATTGTCAAAGGGTGATAATTTCACCTTTTGACCCGTTTGGTCTAAATGACCAATTACCATTGTCAAATTGTCAAAATTACCATTCTACCCTTAATGGTTATTATGATTTAACTTATATGATAACCATTAAAAGTACATGCTTCATTCGTCATAATATGATCGAATTACCGATTTAACTCATTTTTGGCCATCATTGTGTTTTCTTGTCATATTTGATTATCTTTTTCCGTACGACCACACGTCGGATCATCATATCTCAATTAGGTATTTTTATTTTTTCGTAACTAATACGACGAAAGAATATTATAAATATATGACTAGTGTAAGATATACTTACCTTGCATCCGAATTATGCTTTTCCGCCATTCTTGCTTCGTTTGACCCGCTTCCTTTCCAAGCCTCCACCTAGCTTGTCAAGCGTCAAACTAGCATAACAATTCGCAAAATGGTTAGTTTAGTCATTATTAGTCACGACTATTCCACCTCGCGTGTTTCTATCAAGATTATCATTCACTCTAGTTAATGGTCAGTTTGACTTTTCAAAAGTCAACTGTTCCTTTTTATGTATGAAATGCATAATTTGAGTTCCACGAACACACATAAGCATTTCTTCGACTATTATGTAGTCTTTATTTTTAGGCGACTAATTTAATCATATTTCTCAACATCTAAACATTCACTTAGGCATTTTAACAAACACCTTAAGGGCAGAATTTTACACTATATGTTATCAAGTTCATAACTTGACCTTTAGCCCTAATTTTTCATCAATCAACCACAATACATGAATTTTGACTTCTAAAATTCTGAAATCGCTTCACATATGTCAAGTATTACTAGAACAACCATTATAATCCTAGTGTTTATCATAATCTTACAAAACCCATGAATCACCTTCAAGGTGTTCATGACATTTCCTGAATTTTGAACATGATTTCACATGTAGTTGCCTAGGTTTCACTTCTAGACACTATATCATCCTTAATCCAACCAAATAACATACATGCAACATCAAATTTCCAATTTTCCAAAATCATGAGATTTTCAAGTTTAGAGATTTCATCAGATTTTACATACCTTGTAATCCTCTCGTGCCGAGGATCAATAATCTATGCTCGGATTTTGATTTGGATCAGTTTTGGACCTCCAATTCATGTGTTTTTGTGGAGTTAGGGTTTCACCCTCTTGGTCACCTCCTGGAGATCGTTTCACACACCTTGTGTGTGTGTGTGTTATGTTTTTTTTTTTATTAAATAAAACTTGTTCCATTTTTAACGGTTTTGGTCCTTCCAGTTTAGATATTCATAAAACAAACTATAACTCATAGTTTGTTATTTAATCACCCATTACTAACTAGGTAAATTTTACCTAGTTAACTTAGTGGGTTTCGGGAATATTTATGACTAAGTTTATTTTAGGTCCCGTTGACTCGGGCCTTTTATCATTTTATTTCTTTAAAAGCTTTTATTCACTTTTTATTAAATATTAGAATTAATTATTTAAATCCTAATATTTACCGGGTAAATTTTGCCACTAACGGTACTTTACCCGTCTTTTAGTGCTAATGTGGTTTGATCACCAAACCCGTTTTCGGGGTGTTACAGTTCCCTATTCAAATTACTTTTAATCCCAACTACTATATCAACATACAATCATCCTTATTAACGTTCGTTTAGCGTTTGCAATTGAGTTGCGATTGCGTTTCGATTAATCACCACATCAGAAGACATAAATAACATGCACATGTAACACATAAAGGGCACACACATATAAGGACCATAACCAAACGCGTAATTCGAGTTGCGAGTGCGATTGCGATAAGCGATAAAGCAATTAAACATGCGACAAACATCGATAAATAGCGATTAAACCTTGATTATTAGCAAATACTCCACATAATACAACTAACGTAAAAGCATAAAAAGGCTATCTACAAGTCAAAGAAGTCAAAACAGGAATTGAGCAAGGAGTACAGATTGTAATTAGCAATCTTGTCTCCCTTTGACTTCAATCTTGACTTTGACTTTGACCTTCGAAACACGGGGTGTTACATGATGAGGGTTAGCTACCCGGGTTATACATAACCCAAAAACATTTGTGAATTTTACTTTTGCTAAACTAAAAATTTGTGAATTCACCAACTTTATTGTTGACACGTAGTTGCATGCTTTGCAGGTCAATAAGTACAACTAAGATGGGCGTTGCAACTGTTGGAGTGGTGTGGTTCGATAAACATTATGTTTTGTGGTTTTAAATTCTTCTTGGGTTTTAACTTTATTTCTGTAGCAACTTAAACTGTGTTTTGACAATTAAAATTTGATCGCTAATCAAGTTGTTAGTGATGTTTTTATGTTTTTAAATATTTGGTTCAACATGATTAGTGGCTAGACACTGGTAAATCACACACCTCACAGTAAAACTCTGCATGTGAAATTTGAGGGTGTGACAAAACATGTAATGGTTAACACCCCTTAATCCTTTTCAATTAGGCAAATTGGATTTAAATAATTTCAGCTTTCTCAATTTGGCCGATAATAATCTCAACTCAGTTATTGGTCGATAATAATCCGAAATGGTCCACTTTTGGCCGATAATAATCTGCGTTAAATATAGCTTAACGGAGTTAAGTTTTTTTTCCGAATTACACACTGATGTTTTAGGGCTTTTGATTAGAACGAGGATACGAGTTGATTGATGTAAATTTACCACGAAATACTACCCCAAACGACGAAAATGGTGCTTCAATTCGGGTGTTTAAACTTCCAATTAACAAAAATCAAGCCGTTTGAAGCATCGTTTCGAGGTAAGTTTTACATAAATCGACTCGTATCCTCGTTCTAATCAAAATCCATAAAACATCAGTTTGTAATTCGGAAAAAAGCTTAACTTCGTTAAGCTATTTTTAACGGTGGACTATTATTCGGCCAAAAGTAGACCAGTTCGGATTATTATCGGTCAATAACTGAGTTGGGATTATTATCGGCCAAATTGAGAAAGCTGAGATTATTTAAATCCAATTTGCCTTTCAATTATTACTTTTTAACACTTTTTTCTCCTCATTCGATGTTATACTAGAAATGTCACTCTCTCTTCATGCCCTGGAGCGATGTTGGCGGCGTTATCAAGTTGCTTCACGATTCTTTAATGTCCATTTGGCCATGCGTAATAGTCATTACAGGGGGCGTGAAAACGTTGATAACGCACCCACATTGTCCTCTATGGACATTATAGGGGCATGAAAAAAGATGAACATTTATAGAATAATGTCCAATGAAAAGGAAAAAAAACATAGATAGTAATGAAAAGGAAAAAAACATAGATAGTAATGAATGAAAAGGTAATAAGAGACCTTAACCATTACATAGGTAGGATGTTATGATATTGATAATATGGTGAAAAATTTTCAAGGGCATTCACCATCACCGGGACTTATTTTGATAAAGAACAAATACTTTCCTAATTTCCTTATAGGATATGATGCATGCAATGTCAACACGTCTTTATGCCTATCTGTTCACGACGGGAATTAAACCCTCATCACTTGAAAACAAAAACTCATATCCAATGCTTTGGACCAAAGTCCCTCTGGCACATGAATTTTTCCTGTATCAATTCTAATATTATATGAATTGTCAATAAAGTCAGGGCCGTCTATTAGGGGTGCAGGAGGTGCCTGCAATCGGGGCCTAAATCAATATAGGGCCCGGAAATCTTTTTACATTTTTATATATATATATTTTTTTTAAAAATTATGAATGTTTGTATAAATAAGGGCCTGCTAAAAGACCCAAAGTTTTTTTAAATAAGGGTCTGTTTAAAAGTTTTTTAAAAAATGACCCAATTAACAAGTCCAAGTGACTAGTCTAAACAAAAATAAGGGCATGCTAGATAAGGGAAAGGAAACAAAACGTTGCACTGTCGCAGGCAGTATAGTATATCGCACAGGGAATTGGGAAGAGGGAAACTTGAAACAAAATGTCGATCATCATTTGATCAAATCAGGGAATTTCGCAATTTCGCGGTAATTCAGACTTTCAGTGATTCAGTCGCATCACGGCAGCAGTAAGGAGATTTGCGAATAGGGCCCAAATTTGTTTTATCTATTTCATAACAATTATCATAGTATTATGTGTTTTTAGTATTTATATATTTGATTAAATGATTGATACGTTTATATTATATGAAGATTTGCAAATAGGGCCCAAATTTTTTATCTCGAACAGGGTCAGAATTTTTTTTGTGATTTTCAAAGACGGCTGAATAAAGTTTTCACATTTACGAACCTAAGTCGCTTTGTACTTATTTGAATTTCATCATGTACTCGATAACAATATGTGGTGCATGCAAAATATAAAATTTAAGAGGTTCCTGTAAAAAAAGGGTTTTTTGTGAGAAAATGGTTGAGATCATAATGGCAAAATTGTAAATAATGTTTACTATTAAACATACTAATTTTCTAGATTAAGGGTATATAGGTAAATTTAACATTTTTAAATTAAGAAACTAACATTAATGCACATGTAACTTCCCCCTGTCTTTTTTAAACGTCAATAACTTTTTATACGTAACTTTAAAAAAAAATACACCATAATAACGAACATTTTTTTATCTTTAATATGAGTACCATATTGCTATACTTATATAGAGAAAAACATCTATTTCGATCAGATGTTTAGTCCATGAATGGTGTTATATACTTATTGAATGGTGTTATATTCTTACTGAATGATGTTATATACTTACTGAATGGTGTTATATACTTACTGAATGGTGTTATATATACTTGCTGAATGGTGTTATATACTTACTGAATTGTGTTATATACTTGTTGAATGGTGTTATATACTTGCTAAATGGTGTTTATAGAGATCTTTTAAAAAAAATCTAGTGCCTATAATTAAGGTGGCGGTTATGGGAAGTTTTTAATTAATTGAATTAATGATAAAATTGCTTGTTAACCCTTTTGAATTAATTTAGATTTAGGGCACATGTCATCTCCACAATATTTCTCACCTTTCTCACACTTTTAATCTTTTTTACAATAACCTTACCGTGTCGGATACTTTATTTATCGGATATATGAGCTTTGTGTACGTATTTATAGGATAGGATATTATCTAATGGCAACACATACCCAAAAATTAGAAGATTTTATATATTTTGTTTGTGAGGTCATCCGTAATGGTTAATGTCTCTAAGAGGCATTTTACGCCACATCAACACAGAGCCGTTCCAACGTTTTGGAGACCTTAAGCAAACTACAATGACGGAGTCTTTTGAACGGTTATGAAGAAAACAATGGATCTGCTTTCTTCCTTCTAAGTCTCAATCGTAAGCACAATATCAAAATTCAAAGTATCAATTAGGAATTTAGGGAGAATAGTGATTAATTAATTACGAATTGCATATTACTTAAAGTTGAAATTAGGCTCTTTCATATAAAAATTGGTTGGTTAGTTGGGCCTTCCAATAAAATAGTTTTTGTTTTACTTATTTTGGTTTTATACAGTAATACACATATTCTATATAAGGATTTTTAAAATCTTGGGAGGCCCTATTTTTGGGGGCCCTAAACCGTTGCCTAGATTGAATAGCCTCTAGGTACGGCCCTGCATCAACATCATAATTAACCTCTTAAAAATGTGTAATGATTAACGCCTCTTAATCTCTTTCAATTGTTACTTTCCAATTATTTTTCTCCTCATTCGGCATTATACTAGAATTAGAAATGTCTCTCTCTTCATGCCCCATTAATGCTCAGAGACGACGCTAGAGACGTCATCAAGTCCCTTCACGCCTATCATGTCTATTACGCATCGCCAACTTTTTTAATATTAGTTTGAGAAAGAACAAATACTTTCCTTATAGGGATGATGCATCATGCATGCAATGTCAACAACTCCTTATTGGGAAACTAACCATAAATCAGTAAATCACAGAACACTAACAATTACTAGATGCAGAAGGAAGCTTCCTGTCAATGAAATCAAAAACCATGAAGCTTCTTGGAACCTTACCGTCTATTAGAAACCAAAATTCAACCTAACTTCATTTACTATCCTATGAAAACATTTAATTCGAATTTGTTTCATATTATTATATTGATTGAATAACAATTATCATTTATAAATTATAACTTTTCAATATATAAATAACCTTACAATTTTTTTGTGACAAAATGGATGTGATGTGTCTCCAGATTAGAATAGATTTCAGGTTAAGACGAGTACTTATTGTAAGATCAATTAATTATACGTCCTTTATACATATTAAAACACATATTTTTCAGCAAAAAAAAAAAAAAAAAAAAAAAAAAAAAAAAACCTTTTTTTGGTCAATTTTACAGAACTTCATTCGATGTTGGAATTTGGCGAAAACATATGGCCACTCTAAACCGGATCAATTAAAAGGACTTATCCTTCATTAAGGATCGTTTATGGGTTAAGTTAATTCTTTCTTTCTATTTTAAATTAGAACTACTGCGTTACCACCCACGCTCCGTGGCGGGTTTGAAACGTAGATAAAAATAAGCAAATTGCTAGTTAAAGTTGTTTGATGTTTTAGTTGAGAGGCTAAACATGTTATTACTAAATATGAGGGGCTAAACATGTCATTATTAAATTTGAGGAGCTAAAGTTGTTTATTATTAAAGTTGAGGGTTGTTTTAGTTAGCGGCTAAACATGTCATTACTAAAGTTGAGGGACTAAACATGTCATTAGTAAAGTTGACGGGCTAAAGTTGTTTATTATTAAAGTTGAGGGGCTAAACTTGTTCGATATAGTTAAGAGGCTAAACATGTCATTATTAAAGTTGAGAGACTAAAGTTGTTTATTATTAAAGTTAAGGGACTAGAGTTGCTTATTATTAAAATTGAAAGACTGTGGTTGTTTGATGTTGACAAAATATCATATTTTATATTGAGTTAAATGTCATTTTAGTTCCTGTGGTTTGGACTATTTTGTCAGTTTAGTCCAAAGGTTTCATTTTCCGCATATGGGTCCAAAAAGGTGTCACGACCCCTGACCCAGATTGACCCGTTTCAGGAGCCGCGGGACAGAAATTCCCGTGGTATTTAATTTAATCACAGCGGAAGTCTTTTTAAAACAGGATTATTTAAAAACTGCTCGTTTATATATAATATAGGGATAATTCCCATAATTTACAAACACTTGATTTCACTAGGAAATCCTTTATTTCTTTAAAACATGTTTCTTTATTTATTTACATTGAGCCACTTTCTAAGCTTGTAGTGCTACTCGGCACTTTTCCTTTGCTCACAACAGATCACCTGAAACATGTTTGAAAAAGGTTTTGTCAGCGGGAAATACTGAGTGAATCATTCATTTTACAAAAATGACTCGTTTGTTATAATTCACAGTATTAAGAGAGATTACAATGTTTATTTCAACCAAATACCCACAGTACTTGTCATCGACTCGTTTCGGTGACTGTGGTCATATTACTATTGAGTCCGTTCACCCAATAGTAACGAGTATCATTAATTAGGTACGCCCACCTAAATTGATAAAAACAGTAATGTGCACAATACCCCACATACCGGCTGTAATTTGGTGACTACATATACTTAATCACTGTAATTATAATCTTGAAAATAAACACACTTTTTGTAAACAATTTTGATAAAAAGAGAATGACTCACATTATAGATTTTAACGAGCAGAATATAAGCCTACTGATTAGCCTGAATTAACCTAATTTAAATAATAATGCACACACAACAGGTTAGTAACTAATACAGCAGATACGACAATTCACGAGATTAAACCCTCACAACGATTTATTAGTGCAATACTTAATAATTCAGTGGATTCTCAACGAATGACAGAGTATAGTCCGAATTCGAGCAGTACTCAAACATTCAAGTCGAAATCACAATGAATTAACAAAGTATAATCTCAATTTGAGCGGCACTTAAACAATCATTGGATAGTTATAATCGATCGGACGTTGAATCGTAATAGCGATCGAGTTATTACCCTGATTGTAGCAGCACTTCGTGATCAGTGTGTGTGTGTTTGAGAGTAAACAGACGATAACTCCCTCTACGAAACTTGAATTTACGTCCTTCCAATTCCAAATTTCAAGTCCCGACGTCCTCTATTTATAGGCAGATTTTAGGTGTGTCGCGGCCCGCGTGAGAAATAAGCTTAACTTTACGCGGGCCGCGTAAAGTTTTGTTTTATGTGTAGGGTTGCCACGATTGGGACTAGCCTTGCTGAGTTGCCAGTTTTCGTTAATTCAACTTCTTTTGCACGCAAATTAGATAATCGTTAACTAGGTATTACCCCCCCCCCCCCCCCTGAGTTTTAGGGGCCCTAATCCTGATTCTGAAAAATCTTGGAAAAATTAGGGTTTGTGCAGAATCACTTGGGTCTCTTAATTAGGGTTTCCTATTAGATTAATTAATTAATTAAATATGAATTTTGATACGAGTTGTTACATTCTACTCACCTTAATAAAAATCTCGTCCTCGAGATTTACTGGAATAAATGAGGATATTTTCGCTTCATTTCTGATTCCAGCTCCCAGGTGTATTCAGCTCCTCTCTTTGAATCCCATCTGACTTTGACTAAGACTAATCGTTTATGTTTGAGAAACTTTATCTTTCGATCCTCAATTTGAAGAGGTTTCTCAATAAATTTTAACTTTTCGTTTACCTCTATATCTTGGAGAGGTACTACCAATGATTCGTCTGCTAGACATTTCTTGAGATTGGATACATGAAATACATCATGTATTCCAGCTAATTCTTCTGGTAGTTGTAAACGATAAGCAACTGGTCCTATACGTTGGATCACTGGGAATGGTCCTACGTACCTTGGACTTAGTTTTCCTTTCTTTCCGAATCTAACTACTCCTTTCCAAGGAGAAACTTTCAAAAGTACTTTATCTCCAATTTGGAATTCTATCGGCTTGCGGCGATTATCTGCATAACTCTTCTGGCGATCTCTAGCTGTTTTCAATCTTTCCTTAATTTGAGTTATCTTGTCGGTTGTTTCTTGTACTATTTCAGGCCCAGACAATTGACTTTCTCCTATTTCTGCCCAACAAACTGGAGTTCTACATTTTCTTCCATAAAGTGCCTCAAATGGAGCAGTTTCAATACTTAAATGATAACTATTATTATAGGAGAATTCAATTAATGGTAAGTGATCATCCCAACATCCCCCAAAATCAATTACACATGCTCGGAGCATGTCTTCCAGTGTTTGTATTGTCCTTTCACTTTGTCCGTCTGTTTGAGGATGATATGCAGTGCTTAAATTTAGTCGAGTTCCCATTGCTTGCTGGAAACTTTTCCAGAAATGGGAAGTGAAACGACTATCTCTATCTGAAATAATGGAGAGTGGGACTCCATGTAAAGATACTACTTCGTCTACGTACAACTTGGCTAACCTTTCCATACTAAAGGTTTCTTTCATTGGTAGAAAATGAGCTGATTTGGTTAATCGATCCACAATTACCCAAATCGCATCATTACCTTTTCTGGTCTTGGGTAACTTAGTAACAAAATCCATTGTTATAAGTTCCCATTTCCATATAGGCATTTCCAATTGTTGTAGTAAACCTGAGGGTTTCTGGTGTTCAGCCTTAACTTGTGAACAAGTAAGACACTTAGATACATATTTTGCTATATCTTTCTTCATTCCTATCCACCGGAAATTCTTTCTTAAATCTTGGTACATCTTATTGTTTCCAGGGTTCATAGTATACCTAGATTTATGAGATTCTTCTAAAATCTTAAGTCTTAAGTCTTCTTGCTTTGGTACCCAAATTCTACTTTTGTGGAATCTCCAAATTCCATCTGCTCCTTGTTCTAATTCCTTTATCCGTCCTTTCATTCCTTCAGCATCATCCTTGATTGCTGTATCTTGAACATTCTTCAATTGTTCCATTAAATCTATCTGTAGATTTAATCTGAGAGCACGAACTCGTCGTTGCTTTTCATGATATTTACGACTTAAGGCATCTGCAACTACATTTGCCTTTCCTTCATGATATTGGATATCACAGTCGTAGTCACTTAATATTTCCATCCATCTCCTTTGCCTCATGTTTAACTCTTTTTGCCCAAATATATATCTTAGACTTTTATGGTCAGTATAGACAGTAAATTTACTTCCGTAAAGATAATGTCTCCAAATTTTAAGGGCAAAAATTACGGCTCCTAATTCTAAATCATGAGTTGTATAATTTTCTTCATGCTTTTTCAATTGTCTTGAGGCATATGCAATTACCTTTTTGCGTTGCATTAACACACATCCAAAACCTAATTTTGAAGCATCACAATATACTTCAAAATCTTCGGTACCTTCTGGTAAGGCTAAGATTGGAGCATTGGTTAATTTCTGTTTCAAGATCCTAAAGGCTTCTTCTTGTTTAGGTCCCCATTCAAACTTAACGGCTTTACAGGTTAACTTAGTTAATGGTACAGCTATCTTGGAAAAATCCTTAATAAACCTTCTATAATATCCAGCTAAACCTATAAAACTTCTTATTTCCATTGCAGTTCACGGAACCTTCCAATTAGTAATTGCTTCTATTTTAGAAGGATCTACGTGAATTCCTTCGTGATTCACCATATGACCTAAAAATTGCACTTCCTTTAACCAAAATTCACACTTTGAGAATTTTGCATAAAGCTTTTCCTTTCTTAACAAAGTTAAGAGTGCATGCAAATGTTTGCAATGTTCTTCTTGACTTTTGGAATAAATAAGTATATCGTCGATGAATACGATTACAAATTTATCCAAGTATGGTTTACAGATCCGATTCATCATGTCCATAAATGCTGCTGGGGCATTTGTTAGTCCGAAGGGCATGACTGTAAACTCATAATGGCCATACCTAGTTCTGAAAGCAGTTTTAGGTATGTCTTCTTCTTGTACCTTCAATTGATGATATCCGGAACGTAAATCAATCTTAGAAAAATATCTAGCTCCTTGAAGTTGATCAAATAGATCATCAATCCTAGGTAATGGATATCGATTCTTAATTGTAACCTTATTCAATTCTCTATAATCTATACACATTCTCATTGATCCATCTTTCTTTTTCACAAACAACACTGGTGCTCCCCAAGGGGATGAACTAGGTTGTATAAATCCTTTACTTAGTAATTCATCTAACTGCTTTTTCAATTCTAACATTTCGGTGGGTGCTAATCGATAAGGTGCCTTAGCTATTGGTGTAGTACCCGGAATTAGATGAATCCTAAATTCTACTTCCCTATCAGGTGGTAATCCTGGTAATTCTTCTGGAAATACATCTGGATATTCTGAGACTACTGGTATTTCCTTAAGATCTTTACCCTTAGTGCTAATGATTACTGAAATCATATACACTATTTCTTTCTTTCGTTCATAGCTAGCAACTTTCATTACTGATATGAACTTCATGGGTTTGCGTGGTTTATTCCCTGTAATGGTGATTATTTCCCCAGTAGGTGTTTGAATTTCTATAGAGTTTTTATCACAAAAGATTCGAGCATGGTTGGCTATTAACCAATCCATTCCTAACACAACATCAAATTCGGCTAATTTCATAGGTAACAGGTTGGCAGAAAACTTATGGCCTAACAATTATATCTTTCCTTTTTGCGAAACCTTATTTATTTTAACAGAATTCCCGTCTGCCGTTTCGACTGTAAAATTTTGCCTAAGGGTTGTTAAGGGTAACTTAAGGGCTTGGCAAAATGAAGTATTGATAAAACTTTGGTTTGCACCAGAGTCAAATAATACTTTTGCATATACGTTGTGAACTAGGAACGTACCAGCTATCACATCTGGAATGAGTTCTGCTTCTTGAGTAGTTAACTGAAAGGCTCGGACATTCTTCTTGGTAGCTCCGTCAGCTGGTTTAGCTTTGTTATCTGCTGGTTTGGCCAATTTAGGACATTCTGTTTTGAAATGTCCTGCTTCTCCACAATTGTAACAGATTGTGGATTTCTTCCTACAGTTTTCTTCACGATGTCCTACCATTTTACAAAAATTGCAAGTTATACCACATCTTCCAAAATGTTTCTTTTTGCAATTTTTGCAGAACGGTGGAGTTGAAGATTGCCATGTTCCTCTTCTTTTGAAATTACTATTATTACCCGTACGGAATCCCTGGGTAATCTTCTGAGCCAATTCCTTCTTTTTGTTTTCATCTTGCGTGCGTACTAGTTCGTCGGTTAGGGTATTAGCTAATTCCACAGCATCGTCAATAGTGCGAGGTCTCGCAGCTTTAACAATATTGCGGATTTCACTAATTAATCCCCAGATGTATCGAGAAATGAGTACCGGTTCTGGCGAAGCCAGTGTTGGTACCACTCTAGCATATTCAAAGAATGTCGAAGTATAACTGCGGCACTCCACTCCTATCATCCGGTGATTTAGGAACTAATTTGCCATTTGTTCCTTTTCATATTCAGGACAATATTTCCTTTCTACAAGATTCTTGAATTCTTCCCATTTCATGGCATAAGCCATCCTTCTTCCTTTTGCTTGTAGCACCGTGTTCCACCATTCTAATGCTCCTTCTTTGAACAAATTTGATGCATACATCACCTGATCTTCTTCTGAACACTTACTTATTGCAATTACTGCTTCGGTTTTCTCTAACCAACGCAGTACTGCAGTTGCTCCTTCATTACCTGCAAATTCAGCAGGTTTACAAGCAAGAAATTCTTTGAAAGTGCAACCAGGTGTTGCGGCTTTCATTTTCTTAGGAGGTGGAGCCTGTCGTAGATTATTATCATCATGATTGCTGCCTCCATTTACACTGTGACTAAAATTATCTTCCTGAGTACGTTTACTAGGAATAATTTGTTGCGGTTCTACTGGATTTTTAACAGCAGCAACTAATGCTGGAATAGCATTGGCTATCCCTTGTGCAACAATATTTTCTATATCCTGTCTAGTCATATACTGGTTTTCCTGATTTTGTTCAGATTGATTCCCTTCATTAACTGGTTTATTATTAGCATTTTCCATCTGATAATTATTAAAAATATAATTATTAGTATTGAGTAATGAATAAACAATTTCATAGAAGCACATAAAATCTGGTTGATAACACAGATATATATCCAAAATTGTCGATGTTTCGACTTCTATTTTGCTTTATATATATTAGATAGGCATCCATACACACCTTTTTTCTTACAAGGTTTTATTTCCCATTTTACAGAGTTATATTTACTTATTAATATACAGACACTTTTCCCAACCCCACTATTCTTTGGTCACACTAAGTTTAGTAGCGACGTTCCCTTTCGTCGTACTTCCAGGTAATCCTTTCCCCCATATCCCTAATCCTATTTCCTGTATTTATCAGTTCTTCACCGTACTGACGGAGTTCGGCTAAATTTCCGTTACTCATTGGAGCATTGGGGATAGGGTCTGGTTCCCACTGTGGAAGGAAAGAATAAGGACTGTTGACAATATTCTCGAATTGCCAGTCATTTGTCCACCATTCTTCCATTTGTCCTAAAGGTAGAGTATGGATTAGTGGATCTGGAATAGCTGGTTCCAGATTGACAGGTAGTTGGGTTTCTAGGCAAGGATATAAATTATTATGGATAGGGTTAATAACATCACAATTTGCCAGTAGACGGTCGATTTCGTCTTGAAATGTGATATCTTCAGTTTGTCTAGAATTTTCTCCTATCTCTATTCCTTTTTGTTTATAGTCCTCCCTGAATTCTGCTGGTTTGGAACTTTCTCCTACTTCGATTTCCTTTCCTTTGTTTATAGGGTTTTCTATTTTAGGAAGTTTCCTAGTAGCTGGCTTTCTCCTGCGCACTTTCCTCCATCCTACATATCTTCTTTTCTTTTTAGATTTTGCTTTTTCCAGCGGTGGAGCTTGGAATTCCACAGGTTCCTCTATGTCAGCAATATAACCAGTAAAGTCGTGGAAGACTTCAATTGGTACTGGGTAGAGGTTGAGATTCTGAAATGCTTCCGACATCTCATTCATGCTGGACAACATATATGCAAAATGCACAAAAATGCTAAGTTAAAACTTTGGAACAAAGTTTAACAAATAAACATTAAGTTTATTGCATACGGATTTGTACAAAAGATTACAGGAAAGTGAACACACTATAATTTATTTATTTACTGGGTATTACTTTTCTACTAGACCAGGTTTTTTTTTAAATTTAGAGATTTGCATTTTCTGCTACGGTAGCTAGCATATAAAGGTTTGCCCATTTTTCATCTAAGGTATCTTCCCAAGGTGACTTATTTCCTAATTCCTGGATTTCTGGATTAAACCTCACTTTCTTGACTTGGGTTTTCTTTATTTTCTCTTGTCCCTTTCTAAGAATCAAATTTCTTTTCTCTTGGGTAAGATGGTTTTCATAATTTGCTTTACGAACAAAAATCCCTTCATCTAGATCTGCTGGGTGTTTGGAGGAAGAGGTTCCTTTTCTTGTGGGTGCAGTATCTAATTTGTGATAGATAGCAGAAATCTTATGTTTACCCATACTGTAACTCAATAATTAATCAGTTAATAAAACATATTTCTATAGAATAGCAATTAAATTTCCTAATTATTTTAATAGGCTAAAATCAATAGTAAGCTTAAATCAGTGGCTCTGATACCACCTTTTTCTGTCACGACCCCTGACCCAGATTGACCCGTTTCAGGAGCCGCGGGACAGAAATTCCCGTGGTATTTAATTTAATCACTGCGGAAGTCTTTTTAAAACAGGATTATTTAAAAACTGCTCGTTTATATATAATATAGGGATAATTCCCATAATTTACAAACACTTGATTTCACTAGGAAATCCTTTATTTCTTTAAAACATGTTTCTTTATTTATTTACATTGAGCCACTTTCTAAGCTTGTAGTGCTACTCGGCACTTTTCCTTTGCTCACAACAGATCACCTGAAACATGTTTGAAAAATGTTTTGTCAGCGGGAAATACTGAGTGAATCATTCATTTTACAAAAATGACTCGTTTGTTATAATTCACAGTATTAAGAGAGATTACAATGTTTATTTCAACCAAATACCCACAGTACTTGTCATCGACTCGTTTCGGTGACTGTGGTCATATTACTATTGAGTCCGTTCACCCAATAGTAACGAGTATCATTAATTAGGTACGCCCACCTAAATTGATAAAAACAGTAATGTGCACAATACCCCACATACCGGCTGTAATTTGGTGACTACATATACTTAATCACTGTAATTATAATCTTGAAAATAAACACACTTTTTGTAAACAATTTTGATAAAAAGAGAATGACTCACATTATAGATTTTAACGAGCAGAATATAAGCCTACTGATTAGCCTGAATTAACCTAATTTAAATAATAATGCACACACAACAGGTTAGTAACTAATACAGCAGATACGACAATTCACGAGATTAAACCCTCACAACGATTTATTAGTGCAATACTTAATAATTCAGTGGATTCTCAACGAATGACAGAGTATAGTCCGAATTCGAGCAGTACTCAAACATTCAAGTCGAAATCACAATGAATTAACAAAGTATAATCTCAATTTGAGCGGCACTTAAACAATCATTGGATAGTTATAATCGATCGGACGTTGAATCGTAATAGCGATCGAGTTATTACCCTGATTGTAGCAGCACTTCGTGATCAGTGTGTGTGTGTTTGAGAGTAAACAGACGATAACTCCCTCTACGAAACTTGAATTTACGTCCTTCCAATTCCAAATTTCAAGTCCCGACGTCCTCTATTTATAGGCAGATTTTAGGTGTGTCGCGGCCCGCGTGAGAAATAAGCTTAACTTTACGCGGGCCGCGTAAAGTTTTGTTTTATGTGTAGGGTTGCCACGATTGGGACTAGCCTTGCTGAGTTGCCAGTTTTCGTTAATTCAACTTCTTTTGCACGCAAATTAGATAATCGTTAACTAGGTATTACCCCCCCCCCCCCTGAGTTTTAGGGGCCCTAATCCTGATTCTGAAAAATCTTGGAAAAATTAGGGTTTGTGCAGAATCACTTGGGTCTCTTAATTAGGGTTTCCTATTAGATTAATTAATTAATTAAATATGAATTTTGATACGAGTTGTTACAAAAGGTTTCACTATTGCCATTTTAATCCACTAAGTTAACTTCATCCATTTATCATGTTAACGAGAAGGGCAATTCGGTCATTTTATATGGCCGAATTACCTTTCTAGTTAACAGAATTACATATAAAATGACTTAATTGCCCTTCTCGCTAACAGAAAAAATGGATAAACTTAACTCGGTAGACTAAAATGGCAACGGTGAAACATTTTTGGACCCACAGGTGAAAAATGAAACCTTTGTACTAAACTAGCAAAGCAGCCCAAACTATAGGGACTAAAATGGCATTTAACTCTTTTATATTTTATAGTATATAGAATAAGCATTTATTTAGTTCGTTTATGTCTTCATTGTGATCAAGTTTTACCAAGATTGCCCATGACTTTATAGCCTAGTGGTATATTGGGGGTGGAATAAGGCATTAGGACTATTAGGTTCTGGGTTCGATTCCCACAAGGGGGTTTTACCATATTTATTGGGTTTGCTTCTGAATTGATGTATAGGCTTTATGCCTAGTGGGGATGGATATGATCGGGTAGTTTCGCTGGTGCCACGATGATACTCTAGTGGTCCGTCAGTGATCCAAATTTGCCATTAAAAAAAAAGTTTTACCAAGATTCATATATGATATTCCTAATTAGATTCAGGTTAATCCTCTAATAGGATTTGTTTTCAAGTTATAAAATAATTCTAAGAAACGATCTCGAAGATTAGAAGTATTCTGAATTTATTGTAATGACATTTTTACTTGTTCAACTTATTTAACATCCTTTTGTAATTTTTATACCCATCCAAATATATTCATTTGAGACATACAATACTAAGACATCTATGCCTCTATGGTGTGGTGTTTGATTGATTAATTAACTGGGCCCATTTGATTTGTTGGGCCGTTCATTTGGGACATTCTTTAAAATAAAATGCAATGTCAATGGGATGCTGAATGAGAAGAGTTGAAGACTAAAAAAACAAAGAAATCAAAACCAAGGATTCCAAAAGGTCACGAAAGTGGTGTGGGATCCTTCATGTGTGAATTTATGACAATATACGAAATTAAGAGGTGTGACTTTTAAATTTAGTCTACATTAAATTGCTAAAATCATCTATGAGATTTGGGATATTTGTTATTTTCATTTAAAATAATTTTTTTGTATCTTATAGTCTTTCATTTTTGGGATTTTTGTCATTTTCATACAAACGTTTCATTTGCTTTGTTTTTTCTATAAAAAATTGAATGAAAATGACAAAAAATCTCTACGACAATTTTGGCATAAAAAAGTCAGACGTTTGGATAAAAATGACAAAAAAATCCCAAAAGTGAAGGATTTTATGGTACAAAAAATTACTCTTTAGTCTAAGTGGAATAAGGTTGAATCCACTTGCATAATTATATATATATTATATATATTGTTGATGAATGACGATAAATAGTAACTTTATTTTTATATATAGCTTTTAATAACATTTTTTTAAACCATATATTTCCTTTACCATTTTTTTATAATTCTTTTTTCTTTTCTAGAACTTATATTAATTTATCAATTAATTTGATACTTCTTTAATAATTTACGTTTATAATTTTTTTTCTAAACACTTAAGTACGTAGTTGTGTTTGATTTTTTTTATCCGACATTCCGTTCTAAGTTTTGTTAAAAACAAAGTTATACTCAAAATAAAGTATTTATTTGGTATCATAAAACGGTACGACGCTAAACTAAACCGTTCTAATGGTTAGGCTTTCTAAACAACTTGTTTTATTTCCAAATCACGTTTGTTTTACATTATTATTTGTTTGGTTTCGCCGCAACGCGCGATATAAAAAAACTAGTTCATTTTAATTTCTGTCATTTGTGAGATTTAACACAAATCTCCCCTTCCCAAACTCATATATTTAAAGGTGTTGTCATTGCTAATGGATCACTACCCAGTTGATCCATATGTTTAATTTAAAATGTGTTTTAACACAAATCTCCCCCACCGTTTAACTTTATAATTATTTTTTGAAAATGTGTTTTACATTAAAACTTAAACTTACTAGTTATTTTATGTCCAATTTTAATGGTTAAAGAGACTAGGATCAATTTTTATTGTTCATATAATTATTTTACAAAAACTTATATATGAGGAGTGTTATCTTGATAACGCTAAATATTGCGAGAATCATGAGACGAATGGAAAACCCAATCAAAACAATTTTTTTAATACAAAACTCATTGTAATTAAGATACAACATCAAAAAAAGAATTTACAACATCAAATAATTCATTTATCCTCTCAATATTACGCTTATTAGATTTTTTACACATGTGTAAATTTTCTTTATTTACGAATTCACGTAAATTTAATGGTGTAACCTTCCCCCACTTATATATTTGGTTGTAAATGTGTAATTTAAGATGAGAAAAAAAATTATGTCAATCCGTTTAATTTTCTTATAGAAAGGGTAATGAATATATATATTTATTAAAAAGTACTATTTCTTTTACCTTAAAATGCATGTTTAACTTCAAATGTTGTTTGTGCTTATGTTCTATGTAAGATTTTATAAAAAAAAATGTTAGATATTGCAACTTAACATGATTATTTTCATGTCGCATAAAAAATTATCACTCCAAGTAATAATTCTAAAATGTGTACAAGAGATGTTGCCCATAAAAAATGTACCCGCTATGTTAAAGAAAAAAAGAAGATTAAATCTGAGTTTGGCATTAAGAAGGCTGGAGAATCAAGAATGTAAGGATCTCAAGCAAAAGGCTAGATTAAATTGGGTGAAGAATGGCGATGAAAATTCAAAGTTTTTCCATAAATTCATTAACGTCCAAGAGGCGGCTAAGAGGATGAATGAAATTAATATTAATGGGACTATTTATAGTGATCCGGTGTGCATGAAGAAAGAAATTATGAAGGCGTTCAAAGAGAAATTTAGCGAACCTATGAAGAAATGGCCGACTTTAATGGTCAACGATTTTCGTCATACCTTGTTGAATCAATCAAGGGCTCTGACGGCCCGATTCTCGGTGGAGGAGATTAAGAAGGTTATTTGGGAGTGTGGGGGCGACAAGGCGCCAGGACCGGATGGTTTTACATTTTTATTGGTGAAGCGGTTTTGGGAGTTGCTAAAACCGAGATTCAAGGAATTGATGTTTCAATTTTATGAGTCGGGTAGGATTAATTTAGGATGTAACTCTTCATTCTTTACTCTTATTCGGAAAGTTAATGATCCCATTTCTTTGGTAGACTTTAGACCTATTTCTCTTATTGGAATAGTGTATAAAGTCATTGCAAAGGCGCTTGCTAATAGATTAAAGGGTGATGTCTACGATTTCTTCAACTTCACAATCGGCTTTTGTGGAAAATAGAAATATTTTTGATGGTCCCTTAATGGTGAGTGAAGTGATTTCTTGGGCTAAACGAAAAGGGTTGAAAGTGATGCTTTTCAAAGTCGATTTTGAGAAGGCATATGACTCGATAAATTGGAATTTTTTGTTGAACAATTTGAAGCTTATGGGATTTCCTAAACGGTGGAGGAGGTGGATTAGAACGTGCTTATTATCTAGTATGGGTTCCATTCTGGTTAACGGTTCTCCAACTAAAGAATTTCATCTTCAAAGGGGTCTTAGGCAAGGAGATCATTTGTCTCCTTTTCTTTTTCATATTGGGTTTAGAGATTTTGGAGGGGTTCATGAAGAGAGCGACTTCTAATGGGCTTTTCAATGGGGTGGCGCTCCCGAATGGTGGCCCGACATTGACCCATTTTTGTTACGCGGACGATGTAATGTTCTTGGGGGCGTGGAATGAAAAGAATCTCCTAAATATGAAGAGAATCCATATAGTACTTTATCTTGTTTCGGGCCTAAAGGTGAATTTAAAAAAGAGTAGGTTAATGGGAGTGGGGGTGGATGGCGATACCGTGGAGAGTATGGCAAACAAGTTTATGTGTTTAGCCGGGCTCTTCTTTTTAATTTTCTTGGTCTTCCAATTGGTGAAGATATGAAATGGGTTAGAGCTTGGAGACCCATTGTTGATAAAGTTACAAAAAAACTTTCAAGTTGGAAGGTGAAGTTGCTTTCTATGGGTGGGAGATTAACCCTTGCGAAGTCAGTTCTTGGTAGTATGCCATCCTACTATTTGTCTTTATTTAATGCCTCGAAGAAGATTATCAAAACGTTAGAAGAAATCCGAAGGGATTTTGTTTGGGGGAAAACGGGGTCGAGGAATAAGATTCGATGGGTGGCTTGGGAAAAAGTTGTGGCACCTAAACGTTTGGGTGGGCTTGGTTTGGGTGAGATTCGAAGTCTTAATTGGGCATTACTTATGAAATGGCGTTGGAGGGTAAGACACCAAAATTCACACCTTTGGGTTGAGGTGATCAAGGCCATTCATGGGGGCGATTCGGTTGATGGTGGGGTTCCCTTAAAAGAGGGTATCATAGGCATTTGGAAGGATATAGTGATGGTTAGAAATGATATTGTCAAGGCTGGAGTAAATAATCCAGAGGAGTTGGGTATTCACGATGATCAGGGGAGCGAAAATCAATTTTCGGTGGCTACGTTTAGAGATGCTGTGGCAGAGAATATTAGAGTGAAGGTGGTGGTGGGTCGATTCGAGTGGCTGGCTTGGGTGCCGAAAAAAGTTTGTTTCTTTGTTTGGAGAATTTTAAATGGTGGTATAGAGGTTAAAAATAATATGGAGCGAAGGGGTTTTTTTTGCAGGATAATAATTGTGTTTTGTGTGGATTTCAGAATGAGTCAGTGGAACATTTGACAATCTCTTGTGTTACATCGGCTGCAGTTTGGTGGAGCACATGGGTGTGGCTTAAATTAGCAACAAATGGTCACTTTGTTTCAGTTATGGAGCTGTTGGAGTGGATATTTAATCTAAAAGGGTCACCAAAATGGAAAAAAAGTCATAATGGTTATCTCCTTTGCCACTTTATGGATTATATGGAAATCAAGAAACGAATGTATTTTTTAGGGGAAGAAATGTCGGGTCGAGATGATGGTGGATAGAATTAAAGAGGAGTATTTTTAATGGGTAAAAAATAGATCTCCGTATGGAAATCTTAATTGGGAGAGGTGGAGTGATTTTAACGTGCGAGACATGATCATGTAATGTTTTTCTGTTGCTTGGGATTTCCAGCGCCCTGTTGGCCCCTATGTTCTGTTTTATATATTTGAATAAAATAGTTGCGGTTCAAAAAAATGTATGCAAATAGAACTTTAAAGTTAAATTAATTTTGGGTACGAAAAGTTTTTAGGATAGATGATGTTATGGGAAGTTTTCGCTTGAGTAAACAAAAGCAAAGTTAATTAGACAATATTACTTAGGGGTTGGATGCTACACTTGGTTTGGTTTACCAGCCAAAAAGCAAGTTAAGTCCTCCACAACTCACAAGTAATAAAAAAGACATTGTATTAATGGTCATAGTGTCCAATGTATTCTTGGATACCAACTTTCATGTCGAAAAGCACAATCCATTTTTACCTAAAGCCATCGATGTACAAGTACAATGAATCGAAAAGCACTATCCTTTTTTACTTAAAGCCGTCAAATACATGGATGAAAATAAATGTTAATACATGACTTGTTGGTAGAGATGTTTAACGTGTCGAGTCGTGTATAAAAATATTAACTCTTACTTTTGAGCCGGTTTTCAGCAGTATATCAAGCTTTACATATATAAACATGATAAAATACAATCACTTCTACAAGTTAAGGCAGTTAAGGCAACTGTACAAAGTTAGCGTAGTATAGGTAATATACCGAGATTGTTCAAGTACATAAGAGCTTTTAATACCAGAATGTTATCAACATCTAGTTACACCAAAAAATGAGTTTTGTAGAAAAGGTTTAAAACATAAAACAGAGCCAATAAAGATAAATGAAAGCAATAACAAGAAGAATCAATTGGATTCTGACTTCCCTTTAATGACAAAATTAACTTAATTGGTTAAGGACTTTTCAAGAGATCATTATACGAAAAATACATCTCTTTGGTGTGTTCTCCCAAGTACTCTTCGAAAGAACCCACCTACATTCGTTCTAAAAAAAATGAATTTGTGTGCTGTTAATGCTATAAACTAGTAGGCCTCCCTTTTGGACAAAAGTTACACTCAACTATATTGGTCAGAAGAAACAAAGCGACCATCCCGCAAAGTCGGAATAACTATTAAATAAGTTTTGATTATAAGGGATTTGACCAATTATCTACTATGACTATCTTGATTTGTTGCTATCTCCTCAAAAGTGGTAGGAATGTATCAAACCAAGTCCTTGCACATTGAGTATACTATTAGAGAATATTCAGTAAATAAGTCAACGCAACAACTTTAGGAGGGAACTTATATTTGGTTTATATTTGTATTTATGATTGTGATTGTATCTTTGTATATCTTCTCAATATTCCTCTGTAATTGCTAATATCTTAGCTGTAATGTGCCTATATATGGCTCAAACTATTGTGAATAATATGCATCGAACATTTAACCTTTTCATGGTATCAAGAGCCTTCAAACTCCTCTGAGTTTTTTTTTCCGATCCAATCATCACCACAATGTCAAAATCCATTGTTGAAGTCACTTCCCATACCCACTTTCCTATCAACCTAACCGCAACAAACTATCCCTCATGGCGAAAACAGGTCATGGCCACTCTGGTTGGCCTTGGTCTCGAAACGTTTTTCGCTGGCACAACTCAAACCCCCGCCAAACATCTTCCGGCCGACGCCAATAAACCCATTCCTGAATACACCGTCTGGTTCCGTCAGGATCAGATTATACTCGGTGCAATACTTGGTAGTTGTTCTGACTCCATTCAGCACATTCTGGCTTCAGCCGAAACCTCTCGTCAGGCGTTTGATTTACTGAATGCAAGTTATGCCGGTACATCGAGATCGCGTATTATTTCTCTCAAATCTCGCCTAGCCAAAAACCCGAAAGGCACCAGAACCATGACTGAGTTCCTTTATGATATGAAAACAATAGCAGATGAATTGGCTCTGGCACGTAGTCCGGTCACCGATGAAGATCTAGTCGTTCATATTGTTAATCAGTTGGGCGATGAATACGCCAATGTTGCTGCCGTTCTCAAAATACGTGATACTACTATCACATTTGCTGATTTATTTGACAAACTTGTCGATCATGAAAGAACACTCCTTGAAGCACAATCGACGCCACCCATGGTCACCGCTAACACGGCGCAACGGTTTTCCGTTCAGCCTTCTACAAGATCTGGTTCGGACTCACGCGGTCCACAAAGGTTTAATGGCAATGGTTCTCGATTTGTCAAGTCTTCACCACAGCAGGGCTGGAACAACAATACTCCACGTGGTAATCGTACTCAATCCTTTTGTCAGTTCTGTTCTATTCCAGGTCATGAAACTAAGGATTGCAGGAAACTAGCACGTTTTCTTAAAGACAATAATATCAGCATCTCCATGAACTCACCTTCCAGTCCGATGGTCAACACCTCATCATCTAGGACTACTTCACATCCTCCATCCTGGATGATGTTTGATACAGGGGCTACCAATCATGCGGATCCTGACGGTGCATCTCTTCACTCTATATCTAAATATGGTGGACCCGATGAAATTGTGTTAGGAAACGGTAAGGGTCTCTCTATTACTCATATCGGTCACACCACATTACCCACTCACTCTCGACCCTTACACTTAAACAAAGTTCTACTTGTTCCTCAATTACGTCATAAACTTGTTTCGGTTGCAAAATTATGTCGTACGAATAAAGTTTCAGTTGAATTTTTCCCATATCATTTTTTGGTGAAGGATCTTTGCACGGGGGCGCCTCTCATGCGGGGAACCAACATAAATGATATTTACTATGCGGCAACTCAAAGTCTCAAGCAAATCAATTCCACAGTTACTACCACCGATCCGGTCCTCTCTTGGCATCACAAGCTGGGACATCCTTCTATCAAAGTCTTTAAATTGTTACTTAGAAATTTAGGACTTGAGTCAAATCATGTGTCTAAACTTTCATTTCATTGTGATGCTTGTTCCATTAATAAAAGTCATAAAATTCCTTTTGGTGATAATTCTTTCCAGGCTAACAAACCACTTGAACTTGTGTATTCGGACGTTTGGGGTCCCGTTCAAACATCGAATGATGGCTACAACTATTATGTCATCTTCGTTGATTATTATTCTAAGTACACATGGTTATACCCAATGAAACGGAAATCTGAGGTGTCCAAATTGTTCCCAATTTTTAAAACACCAGTGGAAAAATATTTTCATACCCCCTCGTCTCGTTATTTACTGACAATGGTGGGGAATTCATTGCCCTCATACCATACCTCCAACAACATGGTATTTCTCACTTTACCACACCACCCCATACCCCGGAACAAAATGGGGTTGCCGAAAGACGACACCGACACATTGTCGAAACAGGGTTGTCTCTACTTCACCATGCTAAATTACCACTCACTTTTTGGTCGCACACTTTTCAAACCGCTGTATACCTTATTAACCGCTTGCCCACACCCATCCTTGAGTTCAAATCACCATTTGATAGGTTGTATGAATCGCCACCCGGTTACTCGAAACTCAAGCCGTTCAGATGTCTCTGCTTTCCATGGCTACGCCCTTATGCCTCATCCAAACTTCACCCGCGCTCTCTCAAATGTATTTTCCTTGGCTACTCATCTTCCAAATTGGCGTTTAAATGCTATGATCCGGTCTCACATTGTCTCTATCACTCGAGACATGTTGAATTTGTACAACACATCTTCCCATACAAAAATGGGACATCAACTGTTACTCCAGTTCCTAGTGCCACCAAATTCTTCCAAACTCTTCAACCAACCACTAATATTGATATACCCACTGTTACCCCAAATACATCCTCCACCACCTTTACACTTAATACACAACCTCTTACCCATTCCCCAGTTCACGTGGAACCAACTGCTCCCTCCTCCACTCCCATGCAACCTCCATTACCTACCTCACCAAACCATCCACCACCTAATACTTCACCTACCGAACCTTCTGTTATCTCAGCCGACACAATGCCTACCAGTCCGCTACCTAACCCGATTTCCTCAAACTCAACGCCACTAACACATCCTGACTCTAGCTCAGCTGCGCCACATCCGCTACCCAACCGCACTCGCAAACCGAACCCAAAATATTTTAACCAAAACTACGTAAATGTCACTACTCTTCACCCTCTTCCACCAACCCTTGAGCCGTCAACTCATTGTCAAGCCCTAAAAGAACCAAAATGGCGTCACGCGATGGACTTAGAGTTCAATGCGTTGTTGCAAAACCAAACTTGGGATCTTGTTCCCAACACATCTATAACGCCTATCGGTTGCAAATGGATCCTTCGTGTTAAACGGAATCCTGATGGCTCGGTATCAAAATACAAGGCACGACTTGTCGCGAAGGGCTTTCTCCAACAATATGGGAAAGATTATTTCGATACCTTTAGCCCCGTTACCAAACCCGTTACCATTCGAACGATTCTATCCATAGCTCTCTCCAAGAATTGGCATTTATGCCAACTTGATGTCAACAATGCGTTCCTACACGGGACGCTTCATGAGGATGTCTTTATGACTCAACCTCCGGGTTATGTCCATCCACAATTCCCTTACCATATTTGTAAGCTCAAGAAGTCTCTATACGGCTTGAAACAAGCTCCTCGAGCTTGGTACATTGAGCTAACAAATTTCCTTATACTATGTGGCTTCACCAAATCTCCTGTAGATGCCTCTCTCTTCATTTATAAAAACCATACGACCACATGTTACTTTATGGTGTATGTTGACGATATTATTCTCACGGGCAACAACCCGCAGTTTCTTGATAGCTTCGTCACAACCCTAGGCAACAAATTTTCGGTCAAAGATCTTGGCATGCTACATCACTTCCTTGGAGTTGAGGTCATTCCCACTTCTACGGGCCTATTTCTCTCTCAGTCGTGCCATATTCAAGAGGTATTGAATCAGTTCCATATGGATGGTGCAAAGGATGTCTCTACGCCTCTTAGTACCGACCCTTTATCCCTAAATGACTCCACTTCACCTATTGATCCCACTCCCTACCGTAAACAGGTAGGTTCGCTTCAATACCTAGCCTTTACCCGACCCGACATTTCATTCACCATCAATAAATTATCTCAGTTCATGCATGCACCTCGCCAAACACACTGGCAAGCTTTGAAACGGGTTCTCCGGTACTTAAAAGGTACCATCCATCATGGTCTCTTCCTAAACCGTGATTCTTCGTTCACACTCTCGGCGTTCTCAGATTCAGATTGGGGTGGGGTTCATGATGCAGGCAGATCAACAACTGCGTATTTACTATATCTTGGCACTAATGTTATTTCATGGAAATCGACAAGACAAAAATCGGTCTCTCGCTCGTCAACGGAAGCCGAGTACAAAGCGCTTGCGAATGCCTCGGCTGAACTCATTTGGCTTAAAAACTTACTTCGGGAACTCGGCATCAGAATCACACGACCACCAACCTTATTTTGTGATAACACCGACGCTACGTACTTGTGTGCAAATCCAGTATACCACTCGCGGATGAAACATGTGGCGCTGGACTATCATTTTGTTCGAGAACAAGTCTCCTCTGGTCTTCTACGAGTTATTCATGTCAGTTCTCAGGATCAACTCGCAGACATGCTAACAAAGCCTCTATCTAGGGCGTCTTTTCTCAAGAATCGGTCCAAGATTGGCGTATCCGATGGATCCTCCATCTTGCGGGGGCGTGTTAGAGAATATTCAGTAAATAAGTCAATGCAACAACTTTAGGAGGGAACTTATATTTGGTTTATATTTGTATTTATGATTGTGATTGTATCTTTGTATATCTTCTCATTATTCCTCTGTAATTGCTAATATCTTAACTGTAATATGCCTATATATGGCTCAAACTATTGTGAATAATATGCATCGAACATTTAACCTTTTCATATACCACCTCTCCATGCAAGGAAAGAACTCATCTCAAATCACACTTCTAATTCCCTTCCAAAAAGTTAACGTATTTTTATGATGGCGTAAAGACACGAATGCTTGAAATAATAAAAACAAAGCAACGGATAGATTAATGTCCACTTTCAATATAGCAGAATCATATTTAAAGTCATTAACACACAACAAATGAAAAGTCCAAAATTAAGAAATTAAAAAGACATTAAAAGTTGATCTTCACCAAGTGATGCAAGAACTTTAGTCAAGAACAGTCATAATGATGAACATCATCAAACTTGTACGAATAAACATGTTAAACAACTAGATCAAATTGTTATAAATATAAGTTCTTACAATCATGAATTCTAAGACAAACCAAAACTCTATTACAAGATGGAATTGGTGATGGATATTGGTGGATGATCGTAGTGAGGGATAAGATATCCCTGAATTTTTCTTCAAGATCCGCTACTCCATGGACATGCATCTATCATAGCATAATAAGCGAATTGAAAGAACCCAGATAACCTATATTGGTTCAACTCTAAAATAATTATCAAACTGATAATACTAGTAAACCAATTAACTAATTATCGTTTAACCATCTAGTAGAGTAGTAGCTTCCTAATTCCAACTAAAATAATATTCTTCTTTTCTTTTTTACCATACACTTGAAGAATGAAAATGATTGAGATAATGATTTTGTTAGGGCATAATGTCTATCGCCTTCGTCAACAGTCGAGGTCATGTCAAAGTAGTTTGTATAGGGGTGCAAAATGTAATTTTATGTTTAAAAGTCATTTCGCACGAAATGAGTTTTGGTCATTTTGTACGAAATGAGATGTTGTCATTTCGTACGAAATGACATGGTGTCATTTCGTGCGAAATAGTAGGGCCTATAAATATGGGTCTTGGTTTTTTCATTTGGTACGAAATAGGAGAACATGTAACGAAGTGCTGCCGAATTCTCACCGTGTAATCAAGTTGAATATCAATGAAAAACCTGTTTTAAGTATAAATCTCTGTTTCTACATCATTCTATCACTGATTCTCAGTTGTTTGAGTGTTTCCGCCTCTTAAATGACTTAGATTTGACTCTGAACGACTCATATAGGTCGCATATCGATCCTACAAGTGGTATCAGAGCACAGGATGAGTCAATTCGTTTGAATCAGTGCTTAGAATTCTGTTTTTCTACTCATTCTTGGATTTCTGGACAAATTCACGGACAAAATGGATTGATCTTTTGATATAACGTGTAAAATACTATTTTAACAAATTCTTGAAAGAATCAGACCTAAATTCAGATTAAAAGTGACAAAAAATGGGCCAAAAACTTCATTTCGTGTGAACGTATAGCATTTCGTTTGAAAACATCATTCTGATTGGGTATTTCGCACGAAAAGAAGCTTTATACTGATTTCGTACGAAATGGCACTTCATTTCGCATGAAAGTGTTATTTCGTTTGAGAAGTTGATTTCGCTTAGAATCTGTTTTCGCTTGAAGTTCATTTCGTTCGTGTGATTTCGTTCGAAAGTTCATTTCGTGTGTGGAAGCTATTTCGCTTGAAAGTGTCTGTCTTTCTAAAACTTGAAATTTTTTCCAGAATTTTTTTGCATAAAATGGATAATGAAGAGTTTTATAGCTTGTTTGTCGGAGGGGGAATGACAACAGTTCAAACCCCAGCTAGTATCGTGCAAAATGTGAACATGGAAAATGAACTAGGTACGATGCAGAAGCCACTGAAGTTGATGAATATTGACGAGTATTCTGGATGGTCTGATAGGTTTAAGACCTGGGTGCAAGCAAACCATTTCGAATGTTGGATGAAAATCGAGTCGAAGTATGTTCCACCAACGAATGGTTCGGGAATTGAGAAAACGATAAGCAGTCTAACTCCGGTTGAACAGGAGGGTTTCAAAGCAGAAAAGAAAATGATGAGTATTCTACAACAATCTATCAAAGAGGATATCTTAGTACTGTTGCAACATCAGGATACATCACAGTCCGTCTGGAATGCATTGAAGGTTAAGTTTCTTGGAAGTGTGTCTATGATAAAAAGCAAATCTGCTTTGCTGAATAAAGAGTTTGATATCTTTACGGGTATAAAGGGTGAGACAACTAAACAATTGATCAAGAGATATTGTCATCTGGTTGTTGAGATGAAGAGATTGAACATAACCAAAATGGATGAAGAATGGGTTGATAAGCTAGCGGATGCTTTACCGTACGATGAATGGGGTACTTATTTGTTGGTGTTGAAAAACAATTTGGAGTATGTTGGATTCAACCTTAGTACATTCATCGAGAAGATAGAATCACATGAGCTTGAGCTGACAAAGATTATAAAAATGAAGTCTTCAAGTGTGCAACAAGATGTTTCATTATATTACAAAGGAAGTTCGTCAGCAACATCAAATCTGAGTCCAAAAATTCAAACAGCATTCAGTGCTGATTCTACATCCGGAGCTTCATCAAATACATCAAGCAACAACAATCATTCACTATTCGCAAGTTTTGAACCAAATCCTAAGGTTCAAAACTCACCAGATCAATATTATACCCAAAGTTCGTCAGGATCAAATAGTCAAAGTCAAGGTCCAGGAATTCTGTGCAACATAGCGGTGAACATAAAGAATGCTCAAGACTTTACTGAATCATCAGTGAAACAGCACATAGCACTACTTGCTTTGGTGCTTGAATCTTATAAAAGTTTGGTTGGAGGTAGAATTGGGAACCCTGATATGACAAAGGAAGATTATGATCAGATTGATCCAGAAGAACTGGAGTTGATAGATATCAAGTGGGGAATGGTAAGCTTGGTGAGAAGAGCTCAAAGATTTATGGAAATAACTGGTCGGAACAGTCTTTCAGGACCGAATAGCAAGCTTGGGTTTGATAAATCAAAAGTCACATGTTTCAAATGCAAAGAGAAGGGACATTTCAAACGTGAATGTCCAAACCGGGAAGTCAACAATCATCAAAACCCATTCACAAACGACTACTACAGACAAGCAATCTATCACAAGACAAGTCAACAACCATTCAACCAAAGACCTCAAATTGAAAACAAACCTGAAAAAGCTCTTTTAGTCAATCAGGATGATGAGAAGGTTGCAGAAGGGTTTAGTTGGGATAATTATATTCCCGGTGAAGGTTTGGCTATGATGGCAGAGATTGTGGAAGATCCAGAATGCGCTGTTGAACCTGAGGATGTCAGTGTTGAAGAGAGTTTGGCTGATCTTGAAGAAGTAGCTACAGGAGTTTATTACTATCAATCTGAAGAGGAAATTATTGCTAGTTCTTTCAAATCAATAATGCCTCCTAATATGTTTGATTCTTTTGCAGGATTCTTCAGTGAGCCAACTACTGGTTTTTGTCCACGATATGATGTCGAACCAGCTCTAGTTGAAGAAATCATAGATGTTTCCAAAGAAATGAATGAAGAGACTCTAAAAGAGATTGCTGACAAAGCATTGATAGGCAAGCTGAAAGAGGTAGAAACAGAATCTGTTGAAACAGAGTCTGTCGAAACAGAGTCAATTGAAAATGTGTTTGTCAAAACAGAGTCAGTCAAAAAGGAGTTCGACGAGAAATCAGAAAATGAGGAGATCAAAACAGGAGAAAAGTCAGAGTCTGAGTCTGACGGGTTTGGTAAAACAGATGACCAAGAAAAAAAAGGTTTCTGAAAAGGTTGATTCAATTCATGAAATTCCATGCAAAAACTGTTCAAAACCATGCATGGAGTGTCTTGAAAAAGACAAACAATTTCAAGAATTAAAGAAATATACTGATGAAGTAAAATATGATCTAAGTGAGGTGAAAGAAGCATATGACACTTTGACACGATCAATCAAAATTATTCAAAAAGAAAGTTTTGAAAATGATAAAGCTACAAATTTTCTAAAATCTACTGTCATGGATAAACAAATGGAAATCAACATTCATTTGGACACAATTGCTTCTTTAAAAAAGGAACGTGAGTTAATGAGAATTGAAAATGAAAGAATTGATAAGACATTGATCAGTTATGTTGCTCCATCATATGTGATTGATCAAATTGTTCTGCAACAACCTGATGCTACACCTGCCTTCAACAGTGTTCCACCCCCAATGTGGAATCATTATACACAAAAATATCCAGATGGGGTAGAAGCTGCCTTGAATCTCAAGTTGAGAACCGTTGAGAATAAATTGCCTGAGAATATTGATGTTACATTTTCTCCATCTGACACTGATAACGAGTCACAGGTGATCAACACCGTTGTTGACTAAGTGTTAGATGAAGAAAGTGATAATTCGTAATTTGGTACTGTGAAAACTCATTTTGAAAACTCCATTTCTGATTCTGAAGAAGATGGTAACTTTTTGGACAAGTTCATACCAAAATCAGATAAAGTTATGAATGATGATTCGTTCATTGTGGTTTACACAATGACTGGAACTGACAAACTCTATTCTGATTCTGAGTATCCAATTCAAAATGCCAGATTGGAAAACGTTGAGAAGGTGTTTAAACTTGTTGAAATTGACATTTCTGAGGTTAACAACAATGTGTTTCTTTCCAAACTGAAAAAGTCTTTTGTAAAACAACAACCAAACAACTCAGGAAAGAAAGGGTGGGTGGGTAATCATGGTCAGAACAAAAGACATGGTAACAACTTTAAAAAGAAGGGTGTCGGTTTTGAAAAGAAGATGGCTAAAAATGAGGTTAAGCCAAAGGAAAAGTTGTGTGAGGTGTTTGTTGCGGGTAAGAACACTGTTGATGAAAAGGATTACATCTTCAGTCAAAAAGCCGTTGACGATTTCAATGCAGCTAAAAAGTTGAAAGAAGAGACCTACAAATCAACTTTTGTCGAGTATGACAAAAGAATTTGTTACCGCTGCAATGAAATTGGTCACATGGCCAAGCAGTGTGTGACAAAGATTGAAAAACTAGTTTTCCAAAAACCTAAACCTAAAATTTCAAATGATGTTAAGGGTAGAACTTCAAATGATGTTAAGGGCAAAACACCAATGGTTTCCCCCGTTCGTATTTTGAAAGAGGTGAATCTTTGAAGTTCGAGGACAAGCCGAAATCAATCTTTGAAATTGGTGAATCTTCGAAAACCCAAAAGACTTCAAAGGTTTATCCAAAAACAAAAACTTTTGAAAATTAATCATGGGTGGAAAAACCTAAACGGTCATCTGAAGAAAAGAAAATGGAAAATGAGTTAAAATCTGAATCAAAAGTTTTTGCAAACAATGTTGAGAAACTTGAATTTGAACTGGACAAGTTGATTGAGGAATTTCCTCTAATTAAGAAGGAAGATGATGAATCAAAGCCTAAACCTGTTGTTCCAAAAGTCATCTTTAACATTCCGAAATTTGATGTGTCATGTGATCTAGTGTTTGGTAGTGTTCCAACGGGGAAGAAATCATGGGCTTCATTGTTTGAATGAATTTCTTTGATGTATGCAGGGGCTTCCGAGGTCGATAATCTCAAAGTGGATCATGGACAGCGGAGCTTCAAGGCATATGACTGGAATGTTGGCATTGCTCTATGATGTTAAATCAATCAACAGAGGATATGTTGGTTTTGCGGGAAATCGGGGAGGCAGGATAGTTGGTGAAGGAACTCTGACAAATGGAGTCGTAACGTTTGACAAAGTGAACTATATCATTGAACTTGAAAACAATCTGTTGAGCATATCACAGATCTGTGACAAGTCATTCACAATACACTTTAAAAAAAATGAATGTTTAATCATAAAACCTGGTTTTAAAATTCCAGAAGACATGGTGTTGATGCGAGCTCCACGAGAAAACGATTTGTATGTCCTCGATATGAGTGTCGCAACAAAAACAGACATGAAACCAAAATGTTTTGTAACTAAAACAAAAGCAACAGAAAAAGAGTAAAAAATGTGGCATCGAAAGATGGGCCACATTCATGTCAGAAAAATGAATTTTCTTGTGCACAATGATCTTGTTGAAGGTGTTAATCTGAAAAATTTTCATTTGAATGATGATTGTGTAGAATGCAAGAAGGGAAAGCAAACAAAGAAGACACATCCAAAGAAGATGTTAAATTCAATCAGGGTACCGCTTGAAAGGCTCCACATGGACCTTTTCGGACCAGTTAGTGTGAAGAGCGTGAGTGGAGATCTATACTGTCTGGTGGTTACTGACGATTTTACCATATTTTCATGGGTGATGTGTATTGAAAGTAAAGACCAAACGTTTGATTCGTTGATGATTCTGTTAAAAAAGATGGAGACGCTGTACAAACTGCCGATCAGAAGAATTCGAAGTGATAATGGAACGGAGTTTAAGAACAATCGCATGCTCGAGTATTGCAATAAGAAAGGAATTCTTCATGAATTCAGTGCTCCTTATACTCCACAACAAAATGGTGTAGCTGAACGAAAGAATCGCACACTGATTGAAACTGTTCGAACTATGCTGGCCGATTCCAAATTACCAATTTACTTCTGGAGTGAAGTTGTTGCAACAGCATGTTATACGTTAAACCGTGTTCTCACAGTGAAGAAATACAAGAAAACCTGCTTTGAATTGCTACATCGATATAAACCAAATTTGAAATTCTTAGAATCGTTCGGATCTCCTTGTACATTTATAGATCCGAATGGCAAATTTGGTGCGAAGGCTAACGAGGGTTTCTTTGTAGGTTATGCAAGCCCATTGAAGAGAGTGTTTGTTCCATGCCTGGGGAAGATTATCCAAGTTCAGCATGTTGACTGTCAGAAACATACTGCTCCACCTCAACTTCCCTGAAAAAGATTGCTGTTCGACTATGAAAAACTCTAGGAGTCTTTCCAACTGCCGACTGAGCCAAGTGAAGAGGAACTAGCACTATTGTACCAATATCAACAATCTATGTCACAAGAACAAGTGCCTAGACCGCTAGTAGTTTCTCCGCCCACCGAGGGTTCAAACAATCACGAGGCCGGTCCAAGTGGAACTGCTCACGAACCCCCAGAGGAACCAGCTCCAACATTTGATAATTCTGATGACTCAGAATCGGAAGACGGTCCGATTTTTTACGAGGAACCAAATGTTGTATCTTTAGAAGCTGTTGATCACACCGATGATCAGGACATAACCAATCTGCAATCGGAAGTAGGGGTGAGCATACAACCGAATTAACCGAACCGTAACCGAAATAACCGAAAAAACCGAACCAAAATAACCGATAACCGAAATAACCGAAGGGTTGGTTATTTATATTTTTAATAACCGATTTTTGCGGTTCGGTGATGGTTATTCTTATTTTCATAACCGCAAATAACCGAACCGAACCGAATATTTTAAACATAGCCAAATCCATAGCACCATAAGTCTTTAAGTTTGTATTTAAATGCTTAACCATGGCCTAATCTATATGTATTTTTGGTGAAGTATTTGAATGTTTTAACTTTAACCATGACCCAACCTTATTGGCCCATTACACTTTACACTAACCATGACCCAACCTTATTGGCCCATTTAAAGTCCAACATTAGAAACAATGAAAATAACCGACCTATAACCGAACCGAAACCGCATTAACCGCAATAACCGATTAACCGAAACCGCATTAACCGAAACCGAACGGTTATGATTTTTTGATAACCGCAGTGTGAGGTTATGGTTTCGGTTATAGGTAATAACCGAACCGAACCGCACCATGCTCACCCCTAATCGGAAGTGAGTGTGCCTAACACGATCATGCCAAGAACTTTGTCGTATCATCCTTCAGAACAAATAATTGGTTACTTACACAGTGGAGTGAAAATGCGAGATCAACTCAACAAAGCCCTTACATGTTTTTATTCTTCTGTAGCTTCTTTACAGGAGGAATTCTCACTAAAATATTTCATCTCGCTGGTTGAACCAAGAACTTTTAAAGAAGCTTTAACTGAGGAAAGCTGGGTAAATGCTATGCAGGAAAAGCTTCAGCAGTTCGAGAAACTTGGTGTATGGAGATTGGTGGATCTCCCAGAAGGTCAAAAGCCGATAAAAACCAAGTGGGTGTTTAAGTGTAAACGGGATGATCGCGGGGTCATTGTTCGAAACAAAGCACGTTTGGTAGTACAAGGTTTCAGTCAACAAAAAGGCATCGATTTTACCAAAGTGTATGCGCCAGTTGCTAGACTCGAGGCAATAAGAATCTTCCTGGCATTTGCGTCCTAGAAAGGATTCAAAGTCTACCAATTAGATGTGAAATCTGTATTCCTTTATGGCAAAATCAAAGAAGAAGTGTACGTTGGACAACCGCCGGGGTTCACAGATCCAGTGCACAAAGACAAAGTCTATCTTCTTGACAAAGCGCTTTACGGACTACACCAGGCCCCGAGAGCTTGGTACGAGACGCTTTCCCAATATCTGTTGACCAATGGGTTCTCCAGAGGGACAGTTGATAGCACTTTGTTTACAAAAGAGGTTGCAGGACATCTATTAATCGTGCAGATTTACGTTGACGACATCATTTTTGGATCGACGAATGATAATTTGTGTAAAGATTTCGAGAAGGTTATGAAGAGAAAGTTTGAGATGAGTTCGATGGGGGAGATGAAGTTCTTCCTAGGGCTACAGATCGAGCAAATGCCCGAAGGAATCTTCATTCACCAAACCAAATACGTGAACGATGTGTTGGAAAAGTTCAACATGTCTGAATCTACTCCAACATCAACCCCCTTGGCTCAAAATCATGGAATATGTCTAGACGAGAGTGGAGATAAAGTGGATGAGACGTATTACCGGTCAATCATTGGTCCTTTGATGTATCTGACAGCGTCCCGCCCCGATATCATGTATCCAACTTGTCTATGCACCAGATATCTGTCCAGCCTGAGACAGTCACATCTGACAACTGTGAAGAGAATATTACGGTATTTGAAAGGCTGCCCAAGCACCGGCTTGTGGTATCCTAAGTCTGGTGACTTTTCTCTTTCTGGTTTTGCTGATTCTGATTTTGGAAGCTGCAAGCAAAATGCAAAGTCCACCACTGCTGGCTGTCAGTTCTTTGGAACTCGACTAGTCACCTGGCAGTGCAAGAAACAAACCTCATTCGTTCTCTCTACGTGTGAGGCTGAATACGTTTTGGCCTCCAGCTGTTGCTCTCAGATCCTCTGGATCCAGCAGCAGATGAGGGACTTTGGTTTGCAGTTCTTGGATACACCGATATTTGTGGACAATGAGGCAGCTATAAACATCACTAAAAATCCGGTTCACCACTCTAAAACAAAACATATTGAAATTCGGCATCATTTCATCCGTGATTGTCACGAGAAGAAATTGATTCGAATTGAACATATTCACACCGATGATCAGAGGGCTGATTTTTACACAAAACATTTTGATAAAAAAAGATTTAACTATCTTTTAAAATTAAATGGTTTGAAAAATTTGTTTTCTGGGAGGGTCATAGAATGTGAAGCCGAGGAGGACGGCGATCTGATGTGATCCGCATTGTGTTGTCAAGTTTTTGTACAGTTTATTGGTTCTGCTTTTGATAAAACCAAAAACACAAAAATATGTTTTTATTTTTAGGGGGAGAAAATTTACAGAAAATACAAAAACATGATAAAATTTCAAAATCCAAAAACATTGAAAAGTCAAAAAGATTTTGTGTAAAATGGGGAAATGATAGTACATCAGCTAGATAGTTGCAGTACGCTAAAGTAATGTAAAGTTTAAAAGTGTTAAGCAGTCTTGCAGATGATATGCTGATAGGTTTTTACACATTTAGTAAGTTTGTTCAGGATATAAACCTAAATTTCTTGCTTTTACGTGGGGAACATCTCTCGGATATATAGGTAATCCCTGAAATCTTGTTTGAAAGATCCCTCTTTCTGAGATACTAGGTCTTTATGCTTAGTGATATCTGGGGTATTATCCCGGGACTTCTGATTTTGCGGAAGCAATGGCCTAGTCCCCGGAGAATACTTTACGCTGCTTGAAATAAAAGCCTCCCCTCAGCATAAAAAATGATGAAACATTGAAAAATGCTAATCATGTGCTGTTGTAAAAGAAGATCCCCAAAGGGGACCCACCTAAAGTTGAACCGTCATCTCTCTAATTTTACGGAAGCAATAGCCTGAGCTCTCACGGTCTCGCATTTAACCACTTACAGATATTATCTGGGTATATTCACTTGTAAGACTGAATATTGGGATCTGGATACGGGAGTATATTCTGAGGTGGTACACGCGTATAAGTTAAGCCTTAAAACAACTAATTCGTATCCTGAACATATTGAAAATTGTGGGAGAATTTTAATTGGATTAGTATATCGGCAATCACTGTGAAATGTTTAATGCTTAGTATGAAATCAAAGCTCAACGGTGCTTGTAGCTTGTCAGCAGCTGATATGATCCCCTAACACGCTCACCAAAAAGTTGTTATGAATTTGTTTGTATATAGTCTTCAATTACTGCATTTCATTCTTTCCAATTCCTTAAAATCCAAAGAGATTTGATTTTCATCTTATTTTCAACAACGGACATTGGGGATCTGATGATCAAAGTCTTATGTGCTGAACAAGTCTGGATCATGAGGGTTGGTTAAGCAAGTGATTGTGAAAAAGTGTTGGTAATTGCTTGAAAGTTTAAAAGTTCATTAACTTGAACTTAAATCTGTTTCAAATGTCAGCAAACTTCATAAATTGGTCAGCCAAGGTCATTAACTTGGACTTGGCAGGCTAAACAGTTGACCAAGGTCATTAACTTGGACTTGGTTAACTGGGTGTGATGGTAAAAATTCAAAAAGTTTAAAATTTGCAAATTGTTGATTTCGTACGAAATGACTATTTCGCACGAAATAGCCATTTCGTATCAACTGGTGATTTCGTTTGAATTGTCCCATAGCTCATTTCGTACGAAATGAGTTCAACTATAAATAGTGGGGGCATTTCGCTTGAACGACTCATTACTATCATTTCGCACCAAACTCTTGTCTCCGGCGATTTCACACGAAACACAAAAATCCATCATTTCTAGCCAAACTCTTGCCCGTTTGTTGATTGTAATCCATATTTAAGTTGGTTGGTACAACTTAGATCATGGGAAAGGTGAGTCTTTTGGTTGGTTTTACCCAGATTTGTCTGTTTTCGTTTGAACAGCGATGAACAGGACCTGAAACTTAGATCTAGGATTTGTTTATGGTTTTAAATGAACGATTATCACACCCATGAACTCAGATTGTGTTGTAGATCTTGTTAAGGGTTTCAATTTGGTAGATTAGCATGAACACGGTAGATCTGAAACTTTGGACTTAGATCTAGGATGTTTGTGTGATCTAAAATGAATAAAAAACATACCCATGTGCTCGGAATTTACTAAATAACAAACCCAGGGAATCAATTTCATCATCAGCCAAGATTTTATAAAATTTGTTTATGAACTGAGATTTCAAACAAAACGATGACGTATTTCGCACGAAATAGGCATTTCATGTTAAATGGGCATTTCGTTTCAAACGACTATTTCGTTTCAAACTGATTTCGTGAGAAATAGCTATTTCGCTTTAAACTGTCATTTCGCTTCAAAATCTTATTTCGTTTGTACTGGTCATTCCGTTTGAAAAACATCATTCTGTTTGAAGATGTCATTTCGTATGTATGTAGCATGTTTGTTTTGAAACTATTCAAAGTGTTTAAAATTGTGTTTTTGTTAAATATTTCAGGCTTCAAATGTTCAATTTGATCCATTACACAACATCTGCTGTGTTTACGATGAAAAGCTTCCGAAGATGGCGGTTTTCAAAGAAATTCTGGAATTCATGAAGAGATTACCTATTCAGAAGGCTTTAACAAATCAACATCTTGTTTTTCAGTCTCACATTGAGCGTTTCTGGAAGAATGCACAATATGACGAAGAAAGCAAAACAATAAATTCGATTGTGAGCTTGAATGGCAAAGATAAACCGATCATCATTATAGAACAACTTGTTCGAGAAGTGTTGAACTTTCCGGATGATGAAAACTCTCCGACAAAGTTTCCTGAAAGAATGGTGAAGGGATGTATGCTAAGAATCGGGTATAGTGGTCCACTGAACAAAGCAAACTATTTAAAAGCAAATTTCTCAAGGCCTTACAAGTTTTTCATTCATTCAATTCTTCACGCTCTCAGTCACAGGAAGGGTGGTTATGACGTAATGCGAGATTATCAGATGAATATGGTGACGACACTTGTGTTGAACAAGAAGTATAATTTTTCTAAAATCATTTTTCATTACATGAAAGAGAACATTACATCAAAAAGCAAAACATGGATCTATCCAAGATTTGTACAGATGATACTTGATCATGCCTATCCAGATTTAGAAAAAGATGAAATAAATGATTTGTTGGCATTATTCCACATGGATAATGAGACGCTGAAAGTATTGGCCAGATATCACAAAAATCATCCAGATTCAAAGACAAAGACAGAATTCTTTGGATTTATCAAGGATAAAAACTATCAAGATCCAGATCCAGTTGATCATCTCAAATGGAGGAATGATGAAGAGATGAAGGAAAAAGGTGCAGCTGATGAACTTAAAACGTTAGCAGATTTCAAAAACACAAGAAGTGAATGGTTCTTGAAGGAAGAAAAAGAAAAGAAGAAAAGAGGAGGCAAGAGAACTCCAAAAGATCAAGCAGAAAAAGGATCATCTTCTCAACCAAAACAAAAGCGTCAAAAGAAAGGTGTTGAAACATTACTGGTCGATGTACCAGATGAAGATGAACCAGAAGCTGATGATGACATAAATGAAGAACGTTTATCATTTGAGACAGAACAGTTATTAAAAACTCTCAATGATACTGTGGAAACTGAGACAGTAGTTGGTGAAAATTTTGGTGACGATGAAGAGAAAAGTTCATCCAGTTCTGAATCAGAGGATGAAACTGAACGTTTGAAAAGAATCAAGGTTGATATAGAAAAAGAAAAACAGTTAAAGAGAAAAAGGAGAGAGGAGAAGGATGATGATTTGTACATTCCATCTCCGGAACATGTTCATGATTCTCAAACACCACCATCATCTGGTGGTAGAAAGAAAGAAACAACAAGAAAGCGTGTTATATCTCCTAAAGTAACAAAGAGGTTGAAGATCTTGCTGAAGAAGAAACCTATCCAGGAACCAAGTCAACCACCTTCACCACCACCTGAACCATCACCATCTCAACCACCACATCCATCACCACCAAAATGTCAAGGCCCCCGGCCCGGTTTGACCCGTTTCAGGTGCCGCGGGACAGAAATCCAGTGGTATTTATTTAATTGAGTTTAACAGCGGAAGTTTATCATCAGGATCTTTCTAAAGCTAAAATTTTCCCGATTATTTTATTTCACAACTCGGGATAAAACCCCGGTAATTTACAATACTATGATTTCACGGAGAAATCTTTATTTTACAAAACATATTTCTTTATTTTATAATGAGCCACTTTCTTAAGCTTGCAGTGCTCCACAGCACCTTTCCTGAATCACAACAGATCACCTGAAACATGTTTGAAAAAGGTTTTGTCAGCGGAAAATACTGGTGAATCATTCTATTTATTAAAATGACACATTTGTTATAATTTACAGTATTAAGAGAGATTACAATGTTTCAGATATCAACCAACTACCCACAGTATTTTGTCACTCGACCCATTGGCCCATTCGTCCAATGGTGTCTGTGACTATGGTCATATCACCCCTTGGCTGCCCTAATGGTGAAGATTATCAAGTAATGTATACAAAACCCCACATACCGGCTGTAATTTGGTGATTACATAAACTTAATCACTGTAATTATAACCTTTGAAAATAAACATGATTTTAAAAGTAATTTGATAAAAAGAGAATGACTCACATTGCAGATTTAACACGGACAGAGTCTAGTCTACTGATTAGCCTTGTTAACCTAATTTAAATAACAATGCACACAAAACTGGGTTAGTAATCAATTCAGCATTTACGATAACTCACGAGATTAAACCCTCACAACGAATGACAAAGTGCGATACTTAAACATCCATCAATTTAACGACGAATGACAAAGCATAACCCTAATGTGGGCAGCACTTAAACATCCATTGGATATTTTAATCGATCGGACAATGAATCGTAATAGCGATCGAGTTATTACTCTGTTTTGCTGCAGCAATTAGTGATTCGTGTGTGTTTTGATAGTAAACAGAACGTAACTCAGTGTATATTTCGACTTTGTTCGTCGTTTCAGTGCCCAACTTCGATTGCCAAAGTCCACTATTTATATACAAAAATTGACAAGCTTACGGACCGTAAGTCTCATCCCTTATGGTCCGTAAGGGACACGAAATCACCCTAGGTTAGCCACGTCCTTGCCTAGCCTTGCTGAGTTGATAAAATCGTAAAATTCGAATTTGACAGAGTTTTATATGGATAATCGTAACTAGGGTTTATCCCCCCCCCCATGAGTTTTAGGGGCCCTGATCCTAATTCTGATTATTCTGAAAATTTTAGGGTTTGCGTAGAATCACTTGGGTATCTCAATTAGGGTTTCCTATTGAACTAAAAATAATAAATAATAGTTTTAGTGAGAGTTGTTAAATTCTCCCCACCTTAATAAAAATCTCGTCCTCGAGATTTACTAGAATAATTGAGGATACTTTCGCTTCATTTTGGATTCCAGCTCCCAAGTATATTCAGCTCCTCTCTTTGAATCCCACTTGACTTTAACTAGCACTAGTCGTTTGTGCTTGAGAAACTTCACTTTTCTGTCTTCTATCTGAAGAGGTTTCTCAACAAATTTTAACTTTTCGTTTACCTCTATATCTTGGAGAGGTACTACCAGAGATTCGTCTACTAGACATTTCTTGAGATTGGATACATGAAATACATCATGTACTCCAGCTAACTCTTCTGGTAGTTGTAAACGATAAGCAACTGGTCCTATACGTTGAATCACCTAAAATGGTCCTACGTATCTGGGACTTAGCTTTCCTTTCTTACCGAATCGAACTACTCCTTTCCAAGGAGAAACTTTCAATAGTACTTTATCTCCAACTTGGAATTCCAACGGCTTCCGTCTATTGTCTGCATAGCTCTTTTGACGATCTCTAGCCGTCTTCAGTCTTTCCTTGATTTGAGTAATCTTGTCGGTCGTTTTTTTGCACTATTTCAGGTCCTGAAAATTGACTTTCTCCTATTTCTGCCCAACAAACTGGAGTTCTGCACTTTCTTCCATATAGTGCCTCGAATGGGGCAGTTTCAATGCTTGAATGATAACTATTGTTATAGGAGAATTCGATCAGAGGTAAGTGATCGTCCCAATTTCCACCAAAATCTATCACACATGCTCGGAGCATGTCTTCTAGAGTTTGGATCGTCCTTTCACTTTGCCCATCTGTTTGTGGATGATATGCAGTGCTTAAGTTTAGTCGAGTTCCCATTGCTTCTTGGAAACTAGTCCAGAAATGAGAAGTAAAACGACTATCCCTATCCGAAATAATGGAGAGTGGAACTCCATGTAAGGATACTACTTCATCTACATACAACTTTGCCAACCTTTCCATACTAAAGGTTTCTTTCATGGGTAGGAAATGAACTGATTTGGTTAATCGATCCACAATTACCCAAATCGCATCATTACCTTTTCTGGTTTTGGGTAACTTAGTAACAAAATCCATTGTTATGAGTTCCCATTTCCATACTGGCATTTCTAATTGTTGTAGTAAACCTGAAGGTTTCTGGTGTTCTGCCTTAACTTGTGAACAAGTAAGACACTTTGAAACATATTTAGCTATATCCTTCTTCATGCCTATCCACCAGAAATTATTTCTTAAATCTTGGTACATCTTATTATTTCCAGGGTGTATGGTATACCTAGATTTATGAGCTTCTTCCAAAATCTTATTTCTTAATTCTCCCTGTTTTGGTACCCAAATCCTTTTCTTATGGAATCTCCAAATTCCATCAGTTCCTTGTTCTAATTCTTTTATTCTTCATTTCATTCCTTCAGCATCATCCTTGATTGCTGTTTCTTGAAAATGCTTTAATTGTTCCATTAAATCTAACTGTAGATTTAATCTGAGAGCACGAACTCTTCGTTGTTTTTCATGGTACTTACGACTTAAGGCATATGCAACTACATTTGCCTTTCCTTCATGATACTGAATATCACAGTCGTAATCACTTAGGATTTCCATCCATCTTCTTTGTCTCATGTTTAACTCTTTTTGCCCAAATATATATCTTAAACTTTTATGATCTGTATATACAGTAAACTTACTTCCGTATAGATAATGTCTCCAAATTTTCAGGGAAAAAATTACGGCTCCTAACTCTAAGTCATGAGTTGTATAATTCTCTTCGTGCTTTTTCAATTGCCTTGAAGCATACGCAATTACCTTCTTGCGTTGCATTAGCACACATCCTAATCCTAGTTTTGAAGCATCACAATATACTTCAAAATTTTCAGTCCCTTCTGGTAAAGCTAGGATTGGAGCATTTGTTAATTTCTGCTTTAGAATTCTAAAGGCTTCTTCTTGTTTAGATCCACATTCAAACTTAATGGCTTTACAGGTTAGCTTAGTTAATGGTACAGCTATCTTGGAAAAATCCTTAATAAATCCTCTATAATATCCAGCTAAACCTATAAAACTTCTAATTTCCATTGTTGTTTGCGGAACCTTCCAATTGATAATTGCCTCTATCTTAGCAGGATCTACATGAATACCTTCGTGATTCACCATGTGTCCTAAAAATTGCACTTCTTTTAGCCAAAATTCACACTTCGAGAATTTGGCATAAAACTTTTCTTTTCTTAACAAAGTTAAGAGTGCATGCAAGTGCTCACAATGTTCTGTCTGACTTTTGGAATAAATAAGTATATCGTCAATAAAGACAATTACAAATTTATCCAAATACGGTTTACAGATTCTATTCATCATGTCCATGAATGCTGCATGTGCATTCGTTAACCCAAAGGGCATGACTGTAAACTCGTAATGACCATACCTAGTCCTGAAAGCAGTTTTAGGTATGTCTTCCTCTTGTACCTTCAATTGATGATATCCGGAACGTAAATCGATCTTAGAAAAATATCTAGCTCCTTGAAGTTGATCGAATAGATCATCAATCCTAGGTAATGGGTATCGATTCTTAATTGTAACCTTATTTAATTCTCTATAATCAATACACATTCTCATCGAACCATCCTTTTTCTTTACAAACAATACTGGCGCTCCCCAAGGGGATGAACTAGGTTGTATGAATCCTTTACTTAGTAACTCATCTAATTGCTTTTTCAGTTCTAACATTTCGGAAGGAGCTAACCGATAAGGTGCCTTAGCTATCGGTGTAGTTCCAGGAATTAGATGAATCCTAAATTCTACTTCCCTATCTGGTGGTAATCCTGGTAACTCTTCTGGGAATATATCTGGGTATTCTGAGACTACAGGAATTTCCTTAAGTTCTTTACCCTTAGTACTAATAATTACTGAAATCATATATACTATTCCTTTCTTTCGTTCATAACTAACAACTTTCATTACTGATATGAACTTCATGGGTTTACGTGGCTTATTTCTTGTAATCACGATTACTTCTCCGGTTGGTGCCTGGAATTCTATAGAATTTTATCACAAAGGATTCGAGCATGGTTGGCTACTAACCAATCCATTCCTAACACGATATCGAATTCAGCTAATTTCATAGGCAATAGGGTTGCAGAGAATTTATGACCTGAAAGTTCTATTTCTACTTTTTGCAAAACCTGATCTATTTTAACTGAATTCCCATCTGCGGTTTCGACTGTAAAAATCTGCCTAATGTTGGTTAAAGGTAACTTAAGTGCTTGACAGAATAAAGTATTTATAAAACTTTGGTTTGCACCAGAGTCAAATAATACTTTTGCGTAAACGTTGTGAACTAAGAACGTACCAGCTATCACATCTGGAATGAGTTCTGCTTCTTGGGTGGTCATCTGGAATGCTCTGACATTCTTCTTAGTAGCTCTGTCAGTCGCCTTGGTTTTGTTGTCTGATGCTTTGACCAATTTAGGACATTCTGTTTTAAAATGCCCCGCTTCTCCACAATTAAAGCAGATTATGGTTTTCTTTCTGCAGCTTTCCTCACGATGTCCTACAGCTTTGCAAAGGTTGCAGGTTACATTACATCTTCCATAATGTTTCCTTTTGCAATTCCTGCAGAAATGTGGATTTGAGGATTGCCCTGTTCCTCTTCTCTTGAAGTTGCTATTATTACCCGTACGAAATCCTTGGGTAATTTTCTGAGCCAGTTCCTTTTTTCTGTTTTCATCTCTTGTGCGTATCAGTTCATCAGTTAGGGTGTTAGCTAATTCCACCGCATCATCAATAGTGCGAGGTCTCGCAGCTTTAACGATATTGCGGATTTCACTAATTAATCCCCAAATATAGCGAGAAATGAGTACCGGTTCTGGCGAAGCCAGTGTTGGTACCACTCTAGCATATTCGAAGAATGTCGAAGTATATCCTCGACAGTCTACATTCACCATCCGATGGTTTAGGAACTTATTTGCCATTTGATCTTTTTCATATTCGGGACAGAATTTTCTTTCTACAAGATTCTTAAATTCTTCCCATTTCATGGCATATGCCTCGATCCTTCTTTTAGATTGTAACACTGTGTTCCACCATTCTAGCGCCCCTTCTTTAAAAAGATTTGAAGCATACATAACTTGAACTTCCTCAGCACATTTACTTATAGCAATTACTGCCTCAGTTTTCTCTAACCAACGTAGTGCTGTAATAGCCCCTTCGTTACCTACAAACTCAGTTGGTTTACAGGCAAGGAATTCTTTGTAAGTGCAACCAGGTGTTGCAGCTTTCATTTTCTTGAAAATTGGAGCTTGCAGATCATTATGATTACCACCTCCGTTTATACTATTACTAAAGTTGTCGCCTTGTGTACGTTTACTAGGAATGATTGATTAAGGGTTAACAGGTTTTTGAACAGCAGCAACGATTGCTGGAATAGCATTGGCTATTCCTTGTGCAACGATATCCTCTATATCTTGTCTATTTAACAATTGTTCTTCCTGAACTTGCTCAGATTGATTAACCTCATTAACTGGTTCGTTATTAGCGTTTTCCATCTGATAATATATATATATATATATATATATAATTTATTAGTATTGATTAAATAACAATTATACACAAAACAATTATACACAAAACAATCATACAAATTTCAAATACGCACATATATAGCCAAAACTATCAATTTCTTGATTTCCATTTTTTTTATAGTATGCATCAATATACACTATTATCTTACAAAGTTTTATTCGTAGTTATTTTACAGACTGATTTTACTATTACTATTACACAACCACAGTTTCATAAACCTACTATCTTTCGTCATTTGTTTTCCTAAAAACGAAGCTCCCTTTCATCATATTTCCAGGCAATTTGTCCTCCTATCTCTCGGATCCTATTCCCAGCATCCTTCAGTTCTTCACCAAAATGGCGAAGTTCAGCCATATTCTCGTTACTCATCGGTGGATTTGGTAGAGGTTCTTGATCAAATTGGGGAAGAAAGGAATAAGGACTGTTGATAATGTTTTGGAATTGCCAATCATTTGTCCACCATTCATCCATTCCTAAAGGTTGGGTATGGATTATTAGTTCTGAGATTGCTGGTTCAAGATTTATAGGGATTTGGGTTTCAATAGGACGAGTAAAAACATTTGTATTGACAGGCTGAATAGTATCACAGCTTGCCAATATAAAATCTGTTTCCTCCTGAAATGTCATTTCCTGGTTTTGTTTAGAGCTTTCTCCAATTTCTATCTGAGTTTGTCTAGAACCTTTTCCAACCTCCATTTCTATTTCCTTAGAATATTCCTCAAACTGTATTCCCATTTGCCTAGAATCTTCCTTGACTTCAGTCTCCAATTCCTTCTGTCTAGAACTTTCCCTGGTTTCAATTTATTTTCCTTTTTCTAATGGATTGTTTATTTTAGGAAGTCTCTTAGCTGGCTTTCTCTTATGTACACGCCTCCCCCATACGAATCTCTTTCTTTTCTTAGGTCACTACTAGAAAAGAGGGTTTTTGTCATGAAACTTTTGGTCACAAAACAGTAGCAATTTCCCTGTTGTCACCATTTCGCCACCTAAAATGCGGTGACAAAAACACCCGTGTCAATTGCCCTAATGCCACCAAATAGCCACCATTTTTATATTTTGCCACCTTACTTTTGCCACCACAAATTTGGTCAAAATTATTTGCCACCGCTTCCTGTCTACCTTGTTTGCTACCGATTTGCCACCATTTAACCACCATGTTTGCTACCGATTTGCCACCATTTAACCACCATTTTCATTGAAAAGTTTGCTACGGTCCACCTGTAAACTGGTGGGTATTTAACGAGCTTGTTGAATTATTTGCTACCATTTTGTGATTGCTTGAATATTGGTTTTTTATTCAGCTTGATTTTTCATTTTTCCCTGCTTTTTTCATAAAAAATACATAATAAATAAAATTACAAAAATATATAAAAAGTCTAATAAGATCACGAAAACCGAAAATTATATAAAACATATGTGTATCAAAAGCGTATAAAACATTCTAACAGAAATACCAGCTAAAACATCAAATAACTAAAAAATCCTAATATGATAAACATCGAAACATTCAAAACCAAGTTTTTGTAGCATCTTCAAATTGTACTTGTTAACATAGCTTCAAGTTGTGACATCGTATCGAGCATAGCACCTTTATCCACCTTATCTTTTTCTTTTTCAGCCAACAACCCGACAATAATTCCATTTAGCCTTTTTTTTTCTTCATCATTTTCCTTAACGAGCTCCTTGATGACTAAGTTCAACTATTTAATCTACAAAACAACCAATGAATAAAATCAAAGAATTCAGAATTAATGAAAACTAATAACGGGTCAAGTTGGTTGAAAAGATAACAATATCCAATTGTAAGCTACAATTCAAGTGATAGAAGCTAAATGGATATTGTCTCACCATAGAAAAAATCTGAATACAAAATCCTGAAAGTAGCTAGAATATCTCCTTACCTCAGTCAATATACCTGCACCCTCATTACAAAAAACAAAAAGAAAGGAAAAGATAATAAGAAAAGGTCTGAACGGATATACCAGCTCCGATATAAATAAGGCTCGATGCGGCGGGAAACATATCACTTAGGTTGGTGAGTTTAGGGCTATGTACGGGGGGTTTGGTTTGAGCCATAAGCAAAACCAAATTCGCAATGCAACGGAAAACACAACACTTGTTAGCTAAGGGTGTGCATGAGTGCGCCTCGCGCCTTTAATAACTATGGTGGAAGCTAAATTCATCTCGGTATCCAACTATCTCGGATGGTGAGAAAGGTATTACTTGTTTATGTTGACAGCTCCTAAATATGACCAAGTTAAACGGGCGCGAACAAGGAGATTACACCAAATCATTTAGTGTAACAGAAACCGTCATCACAATGTACAACTTAATTAAAAAAAAACATTTTTCTTATAATCAACATATTAGATATTTTAAAAAGACATCTGAGCGAGCACTACAATTGTATATAAATCAATCAAATGGAGACACAGACACCAACTTAAAAAAGAAGCAACCCACAAGTCTCCTTAATTCTCTACAAATACACAGCTATTTTTACCTAACATATAAACTAATCAGACATGGACATTGGACTCGGACAAGACCAATTTATAGTCACACAACCAACCTATGGCCAAAGGTCCACTGAACCTAGCAAAAAAAGACGACTAATATAATAATTTACGGTCAAAGGTCGACTTTATTCTAATTAATCATAAGAATATGATGACTCAATGTTTTGAGACCTGCTTTTGCAAGTCAATGATACCAGATGAGAAAAATCAAGGGTTCAGTTGACATGAAACAGAATATGAACCGAAAATTCTACGATTCAAAACAGAAGAGCAAGCAACCAGTACCTCAGTTTAACTTATGGTTCTATACGTCATCATCCCCTCATATGTATAGATGGCTTTTGCGGCAATTCTTTTTCTCATCTTCAACATCATTCATGAAAAACAAATTGAAAAAACAATTAAAAAATAAGCATAGCTACAAACAGCGGCAACCTAACTTTTTCTTTAGTCTCTTTTATTTATATTTTATTAAGTTATTATTATAACTATTTTTAAAATTACTATGCCATTCCAACATTAGAAAAATTAGAATAGATGACCCATGTCAAATTGTAACCAAACTCTTACATTTACCTTGCCTTTTGCCCACCATAATGGCCCACTTCAAGACCAACTAAAAATCAATAGAAAAACCTACTTAAAATGAAATAGTACCAGAGTGAGAATCAAACAATCGTTCAATTACAATTGAAGATCAAACTAACATACTTTAGGTAATTAAAAAGGTAATTTGTGTTAGTGACAGAAAGCATATAATCAACTATTTGAAACAAAACTTCCCTAACTGAAGAATCTCAAATTGATGCTAAGAAATTAAAATGTGAGAATCAAACAATCGTTCAATTACAATCGAAGCTTTCTTACAGATCAAATAACTAACTCTAACTTCCAAACTCAAATTCCACCATACCTGCCTTCGCCATCGGTTCTCTCATTCACAATCATTTCGTTTTATGCACGCTTGCCATCATCGTCGCCTGAAATCGCCACGAACACATCCTACAATGATTTCAAACACGGAGGCAACGCCAGTGTCTGACTCACAAAACAGCAGCTGTGAGCAATGGAGATGGGTTTACCGTGGCACTATCAGTCACCATCGTCTCACCCAGATGTCACTATCCATTGAAATAAAGAATTCATAGACTAAATTTCAAGAAAACGCCCAAGAACTGTAGTTATAAGGTTTACCTCAAGAAAGAGAAAGGGTAATCTTTTTACCGGAATTCTTCCAAAAAACCCTAGCCGTGACTGGTTTCCACCACGGCTGCTGCCAGCTACGTCCCTACCACCAACACTGTTGGAAACCAAAACCAGTAAGGATCTCTGCTGCAGTTGCGGGGCCGTCGTTTGTGGTCGTTGCCGGGAAAACAACCCGTCCAATCCAAGAGTGGAGTATATTATACTGCCAAATGGGTCAAATGGAAAAATTTAGAAATTCTTTCTTAAAATAAACAGGTTAATTAAAAACCTGACGGAGCTTTATCAGCCTACTAAGTTTCCTGAGACTGTTACTCGAATGAAGAGGGGTATAATAGTCATTGTGATTGCACAGCTTTTGCAAATGATGTGGCCAGCTCTTGGAACTTCTTAAGACTGCTACAAAGAATAAACCGAGATCCAGCAACATCACCTCTAATATGCAGTACATCCAAACACACCAAGACATGACGGAATCCCTTTTTCGAGTATTCCACCTGTGATTTGTGACCCAACCCAACCCAAAGCAACCATACCCATAACAGTACACAAAAACCACATTTTTATTTGAAAGACACAGTTTCTAAATCCTATAGGTTTTGGTTTGGGAATAGGATGCAAATGGGGATACCAACGAAAAGACTTCCTCCCAAACCAAGCCTGCCTTATATCTCCCGTGCTAGTGTTGATCCCCAACACACAGACCAAAACTAAAACTCCCATATGTCTCCAGCCATCCTTGAGATTATGTAAACAGGAGAAATAATTAACAAAAGAGCCTACGGACCAAATGAAATAAGAAGAGAAGTAAGACACTCTACAGCACCAAGAAGTACTAATAAAAGGATCTACCAGCCACCCCTTATAGCTCCAGCCCAAACCAGAAAACACCCAGCCCTGCCACGAAACAGATGATAAGTAAACCCAGCCAATCGAAAAACATAATCCAACTAACAATTCTATATAATAATAAAGCACACAACATGAATAAACAATATCCATAAACAAACACGGGAAGTATAACAGTATTTCATCTAGTTTCAAAATCCTCAAATTGGAACCCTAATATCAGAAACACAAAATGAAGAATCTCGAATAAAAACGAAGCCCTAAATCGAGAATCACGCTAATAATGGGACTTCATTCCCTATGTTTTCAAAACCTAAAATTGAAATCAAACAAAACCGTAAAAACTAATACCGTGGGAACCGCCAGCGTACGGAGCTGAAGGTGCTGGTGCCGGTGCCGGTACCGGAGCCGGCATCTTCAACAACAGAATACCGTGGGAGGATAGAGAGGGGGAGGAAAGTAAGGGTTGTCGTGGAAGGATAAAGAATTAGGGTTTTACTTTTTGTATATGCAAAAAAAAAATCCTCTTTAAATTTTTATGTTGTCACCGATAAAACATGGTCACAAATAATAAATTCCTTTTTATTTTTCATGCTTTTGGCTATTTTTCCCATAAATTGTCACCAAAAATAAAATGGTGGCAAAAATTACAACCACTTTGCTACCATATCATGATAAATACACTAATTTTCATTTCGGTGGCAAATCGGTGGCTAAATTTGCTACCATTTTTTTCGGTAGCAAATTTATGTCACAATTGCCCAATTTTCTAGTAGTGGGTTTTGGCTTTTCCAGAGGTGGAGCGTTGAATTCTACAGGTTGTTCCACATCAGGAAAGTACCCAGTAAATTCTTTAGAAACTTCTATGTTTACACGGTAAAGGTTGAGATTCTCTAGGGCTCCAGATAACTCATTCATGCTGTTTAACATATATGTAAAAATAATAAATTAAAATTGTATAACAAATTTTACAGATAAACCTCAAATATTATTGCATATTCTGTGACTAATTTAATACAAATGAAGATTGACAATTTAAACATACTAAATTTTATTGAAATTTTTATTTATTTACTAGATGATATTTCTGGCTTATAAGTTGCTAATACGGAGTCAGGGTATTCTAAAGATTAGCATTTACTGCTACAGTGGCTAGCATATAAAGATCCGCCCATTTTTCATCTAATTTGTCTTCCCATGGTGATTTACTGGTTAATTCCTGGGTTTCCTTTTTAACTTTCTTTTCTCGGGATTTCCTTAATTTCTCCTGACTTTTTCTAATAATTAAACTTCTTTTATCAGGAGAAAGTGGTTCCTCGTATTGGGCTTTTCGAACAAATATTCCTTCTTCAGGAGTTTAGGATAAACTTCCCTTCTCATTTGATAACCTATCTAATTTAAGATAGATGCTTGAAAGCTTTTGCTTACCCATACTGTAACTAACAAATAGTCAGTTAATAAAACACATAATCACATAATAGTAATCAGGAAAAATTAAGTATTTCTAAATACTTAATTAGCTTAACTCAGTGGCTCTGATACCACCTTTTTCTGTCACAGCCCCTGACCCGGTTTGACCCGTTTCAGGTGCCGTGGGACAGAAATCCCGTGGTATTTATTTAATTGAGTTTAACAGCGGAAGTTTATCATCAGGATCTTTCTAAAGCTAAAATTTTCCTGATTATTTTATTTCACAACTCGGGATAAAACCCCGGTAATTTACAATACTATGATTTCACGGAGAAATCTTTATTTTACAAAACATATTTCTTTATTTTATAATGAGCCACTTTCTTAAGCTTGCAGTGCTCCACAACACCTTTCCTGAATCACAACAGATCACCTGAAACATGTTTGAAAAATGTTTTGTCAGCGGAAAATACTGGTGAATCATTCTATTTATTAAAATGACACATTTGTTATAATTTACAGTATTAAGAGAGATTACAATGTTTCAGATATCAACCAACTACCCACAGTATTTTGTCACTCGACCCATTGGCCCATTCGTCCAATGGTGTCTGTGACTATGGTCATATCACCCCTTGGCTGCCCCAATGGTGAAGATTATCAAGTAATGTATACAAAACCCCACATACCGGCTGTAATTTGGTGATTACATAAACTTAATCACTGTAATTATAACCTTTGAAAATAAATATGATTTCAAAAGTAATTTGATAAAAAGAGAATGACTCACATTGCAGATTTAACACGGACAGAGTCTAGTCTACTGATTAGCCTTGTTAACCTAATTTAAATAACAATGCACACAAAACTGGGTTAGTAATCAATTCAGCATTTACGATAACTCACGAGATTAAACCCTCACAACGAATGACAAAGTGCGATACTTAAACATCCATCGATTTAACGACGAATGACAAAGCATAACCCTAATGTGGGCAGCACTTAAACATCCATTGGATATTTTAATCGATCGGACAATGAATCATAATAGCGATCGAGTTATTACCCTGTTTTGCGGCAGCAATTAGTGATTCGTGTGTGTTTTGATAGTAAACAGAACGTAACTCAGTGTATATTTCGACTTTGTTCGTCGTTTCAGTGCCCAAATTCGATTGCCAAAGTCCACTATTTATATACAAAAATTGACAAGCTTACGGACCGTAAGCCTCATCCCTTACGGTCCGTAAGGGACACGAAATCACCCTAGGTTAGCCATGTCCTTGCCTAGCCTTGCTGAGTTGATAAAATCGTAAAATTCGAATTTGACAGAGTTTTATATGGATAATCGTAACTAGGGTTTATCCCCCCTGAGTTTTAGGGGCCCTGATCCTAATTCTGATTATTCTGAAAATTTTAGGGTTTGCGTAGAATCACTTGGGTATCTCAATTAGGGTTTCCTATTGAACTATAAATAATAAATAATAGTTTTAGTGAGAGTTGTTACACAAAACAACCATCACCACCTAAACAACCATCACCACATCAATCACCACCACAACAACCACCACAATCACCACCACAACCAATTCAGATTACTTCACAACACATTTTCCAAACACCACCATCTTCACAAACACAAAGTCAAACTACTCCTGGATCTTCCAGATTCAAAGATTTTCCAAACATTCCAAATATTCCTCTTGAAGACATTGGAGATTTTAATTTTGTTACTGATGATGTTGTAAAAAAACTGCAACAGAAAGTGGATGAGGTGTTAGTTGAAAATAAAAAGTTGGTAGATCGTGAGAAGAAGCTTGAAAAGCGTGTCAAAATAGTTGAAGCTGAAAACTCGTCGTTACTGAAGAGAGTTGAAGCTGATCAGACTGACATTGATATTCTTAAAGTTCGTATTGCTGAGTTAGAGGAGGAAAAAGCTCGGAGAGATTAGCAGAATGAGTATTTCAAGTTAAAAAATAAAGAGTTAGAGGCTGCCAATGCAAAGAAAGAGCACAATATGTATATGATGAATAAAGTGTTAGAGAGTTTGATTGGTACGTCCGTAGAACAGAAGTTTGAAGAAATCCAGCTTGAAGAAGTTAGAGCTCATCGTCAAGCTGCGATTGATGCAAAGATGAAGAATAAGGGAAAAAGTGTTAAAGGTGTTTCTGAAGTTACTGAGAGGGCAATAGTTCCATCAGTTGTACTTGAATCACCTATTCAGAATCCTCGTCCTATTTCTGCAATTTCTGGTATATTTGAAGAGGATGTATTAATTGATGATGTTAATGATGATAAGGAAGATGTTGAGGAAGATGATGAAGATGAGGAAGATGATGAAGTTGAAAAAGATGATGCAGGTGATGTATTTTCTGCTAGTAGTCACGATGATGATGATGGAAACGATGATGACCAAGGTACTTCAGGCATAAAAGTTACTGAAGCAGCTCATGAAGAAAATGTCGATGATTATCTTCATGACGATGCTAATGAAGAACCAGAAAATACTGAAGGTGAGGGGGAGAATGTTGATGATAAAAATGTTGATGAAAGTGAAAGATTAATTCTTCGTCTTGAACCTAAGGTAAAAGAAGGTGAAATCAGGCACACTTACACTTTGGATGAAATCATCAAAATGACACACATTGATGAGAATGCCTTCAAGTTTGATTTTGAAGAGGAGCTCAATCAGTTCGACATCAATCAGCAGTCCGAGTATCAGTATAAGTATGTGGAGGAAGCTGATAATTATGATAGGGTTGAGGTTGAAGACTATAGTGATGAAGAATCGTCTGCGAATGTTGATACTTCAAACTTTCCAACTTGTTGAATTTTTCAGTCAAGAGAACATTGATGAATTGAGAAGGAAAGTTGAAGAATATTTGAAAAACAAGAATTTTGATGGGACGACAAAAGATGAAAGTCGTGAAGAAAGGAAGAAATGGTTTAGAAAGAGTACTGAAAGAAAATTCAAACGTCCACTGAAGTTTTATAAGAGAGACCGAGAAATTTCTCTTGGTAACATTATCAGCTGGGGATTCTTGCCACAAGTGAACGTGTATGCAATCAGAAGAGAATATGGGGTGCAATACTTTGAGTATATTCAGGATATCATGTCACTACCCTGGTGGGATGTTGAAGAGTTGTCAAAAGTTAGAACTTTGAACTATCCTATCAGAAAACATGATGTGCCTATTTGGGGTTTGGTGAAGTATGAAGCGTTCAAAAACTTCAAGCACTGGAAACCTCACTATCCAAAAAAGGTGAAGAGAGTGGATCCTGAAACAGGTGCTGAAGAGACAATCCTGAAGATAAAGAAGCCAAAAGTGATAAAGAACATTCCTGTGCCAAAAATGGAGCAGGATTTCCATACAGGGTTCTTGTATTGGGTGTACAGCTGTTTGACAACTGAAGTTGTGATCACCTATAGAGTTGAAAATGAAGTCAGATACATCTCTGTGTATGATCCTTTGTGGTTGGTTAATTACTCAGCAAAAGACATAGAGTGTTTGTTTGTTAACAAGATTGGATTTAAAGCTGAAGACAGAGACCAAACAATGCAATTTCAGAAGGTTGTAACTATATGTTTTCATAAAGGGATTAACTCTGAGAATGCATGGTCAACAAAGTGGAGAAAGATTGAGAAGAAAGAAGCTCGGAAGGCTGAGAAGGAAAGAAAGGCACGAGAATAAAGAGACAATATGTTAAGGCATACTGTTGTACAAAGAATACATGCAGAGGAAAAACAAAAGGTTGAAGAGAATGAAAAGCTTAGGAAGCTGTTGCTGAGGAAGCCTAAGCCAAGGGAAGAAAGATTCAAGTCCTTGTGAAGAAAGTACTGAAGACCTGACTGAAGACTCCGGCAATATCCAAGGGGGAGTTTGTTAGTGCATAATGTCTATCGCCTTCGTCAACAGTCAAGGTCATGTCAAAGTAGTTTGTATAGGGGTGCAAAATGTAATTTTATGTTTAAAAGTCATTTCGCACGAAATGAGTTTTGCTCATTTCGTACGAAATGAGATGTTGTCATTTCGTACGAAATGACATGGTGTCATTTCGTGCGAAATAGTGGGGCCTATAAATATGGGTCTTGGTTTTTTCATTTGGTACGAAATAGGAGAACGTGTAACGAAGTGCTGTCGAATTCTCACCGTGTAATCAAGTTGAATATCAATGAAAAACCTGTTTTAAGTATAAATCTCTGTTTCTACACCATTATATCATTGATTCTCAGTTGTTTGAGTGTTTCTGCCTCTTAGATTTGACTCTGAACGACTCATATAGGTCGCATATCGATCCTACAGATTTCATATCATATTATTAAACATTTTAACTATGACGTTATTAAAGACAAAACGAGACATCCCGTGTCCGTTTGTAAGCATAATCGGGTCGTTATTTCTCATTGCCCCCAACCTCAAACCTTTTCCCACTTAGGGATTTTGATAGTGACAATCACTCAAGTTGTTACAAAATAAATGCAAAATTTATTTTAAAAAATAGCCAAAAATACAGATCACTTCGCATAATTTAATGTTCATGACCACAACCATTACTTCGGGGGAAATGTTGATGGAGAAGGGAGCGAATGTTTAAGAAAGGGTTCATGACAATGAACCATGGTCCCATATAGATATGTTGTCATCTAGGGATGTTCATTGCGCATTTGTGCGTCCCCTACTGGTCATTCTACCGTCACACTTTTTAACCATAAGATGGGTGATGTTAAAAGTTATATTTACGTAAGATAAAATTATATTTTTACTCTTAAATTAAAAAAATGATGAAAATGTGAACTAACCCATCTTCGTCGCCAATGAAAAGTAATTACATTTTCAATCTTCGAAGTCCGTCTGTTATGGGTATCACTGGTGTAACATTTGCAAAATTTTCAACCGTTCTACAATTTCGATCGTTTTCGTATTTAATAAAATTTTATAATTTATTTATGAGATACGTAATCGTACGATCGAGCAAGACGATATTCACGACATTCCCAGAACAAAATCCAAGTTACATATGCTTTTATACTCTTCATATAACTTAAATTACAAGTTAGAAGGGTTAAAAATGGCAAACAAGTGAAACTACAAGTCCGGGGGCCAAATCTGCCAAAAATAAAAATTTTATTTATCAGAAGGCCTTACGGACCGTAAGACCTGACCCTTACGGTCCCGTAAGGGTGACGCTGGCAGTTTACAAACAACTGGCTATGGCAGCTTGCTTCCCTGCCACCAAGCTTGCGATTTTTCCACCTTTTCTCCTGCTTTGGACATGTGTGATGACACTAATCACCTCCTTAGCATCCCTGATCACACTTGGCAAGAATTAAAGGCTTGAGTTCAAGTATAAATAGCTTCAAACTTGAGCATTCAAGACTTGCACCTTCAATTCTCATTCTTCTCTCTCTTGGATAGCTTCAGCTCTATAGAGGCTTCCCTCCTTGAGTTTAAACACTCCCTTGAACACATGTAAGTGTTCTCAATCTTTTTCATTATTTTGGTTAGTTATGAGCCAAAAGTCAAGCAAATTAACTTTTACTTTGACTTTCGGTTCTGACCATTTTGGTCAAGTCAAAGTTCAAATTGAAGTTTGCTACGTGATAGTAATAATGAAGGTGTTAATCCCTTGCGATTACACCCTCTGATCATCATGTTTAGTAGGCGAAATGATGAGTCAAACTTTTACGAAATAAAAGTAAAAAATGCTTAAAAATGCATTTTACGACGAAAGAGTTTTCGGGTATTAAAACTTAAAGTTTTGAAACCAAATCGGTTTTATAACATTATTAGATATGTTTTAACATGTCTAGCTCGTCATTTCTAGTTTAGTGCTTATTCCTTAGTCGAAAGTCGAGCGGTTTGACTTCTGCTTTTACTTTCAAATCTGACCCGTTGGTCAACATAAGGATCCGACCAAGCCCATTTATATGACCATAGTAATATAAGAAATAAACCTCTGAGGTTATACCTTATGGTTATGTCGTTTGGTTAGTCAAATGGCGAGTCAACTTATATACTTTTAAAATATCCAAAATACCCTTTTTCGCATAAAATAGTTTTAAACATATATAATCATTGTTTTTGAGTTATAAACCGATCATACAACATTAGTAAACATGTATTGATATATTGGACTCCTCATAGGACTCATTCGACCATCTGAAGCCGTAGTTATGCATGCGACCCGTTAAAGTGGCGTAAACCACTTTAACAAGTCGTAATGGGTCAAAACACCTTTAGACACTTCCAAATCAGAATGTAAGGTTTAACAAACCATACTATACAAGATCCTTCGCTCGTTTGGTTAATAAACTGCATTCTATCTGTTCTTCCGTTTAAGCCACGATACACACTAACCTTAATTATCCGACATAATTAGGAAATACTTGAGCTTTGCATACACAGCTGAACAAGACATCAACGCAACCCAAGTGAGTACATAGTTCCCATCTTTTATGTTTTTCAAGTGTTTTGGGGTGATTTATATGTTCTAAATTATTTTTCCACATTTATAAAAATTATTTACATACGGTTTATATACAAAACATGCTTACATTGTACGAAACTTGATGGTGCGTTGAACATGACAATGATACATTCATTAACTTTGGTCAAGCCGACCAGTACTATGTTATGGTACCATAGGATTGATAACCCCATTCCCGCTTCCTAGGTTTGTTTGAAAGTTTCCTCTAGGAATGACAGAAACTGTGTAACACACTCGACAAACCTTTATTTTAAAGGTTTGTCCTACAGTCAACAAGGCTTAAATGTATTCGTCGACAAACCACACTTGTTTTATACAAAAAAGCAATTGTTTTATACAAGACAAGACATTTTTGTTTAAACAAGATATTTTGTTTACTCAAAACATTTGGTGTATACAAAGACATTTGGTTTATACAATACAAGTCATTTGGTTGGTTTATACAAGACAAGTCATTTGGTTGATTTATACAAGACAAGTCATTTGGTTGGTTCAAAAGACACAAATGGTTTTTAAGTTAACCATTCACCATTATCTTTTAAATCGAATGATTTCTCATACGGTTTTATAAAAGAAACACTTTTTTGTCAAAGATTCTTGACTACAAAGATTTATTTAAAATATCAACTCTTGAAGTTGCTTAAATATTTTTCAACATTCAAAGCCATGAGTCTTGACCACAAAACCTATGTTACTCACCGGCATTCAATGTTGACTTTATTTTCACATATGTTTCAGGTACTAACGCATGATCAAGTATGCTACACTAGGATCTCGACTCGGCCCTTAGTATGCTTAAAATAAAGAACAAGTTATTTGTAGTTGTTGTGTTTTGTTTTGAATTCTCAAAGACAATGTAATTAACACTAATTCAATAAACAAACTTTATGTACCATGTGTTGTGAAATAATTTGTAACGTGACCCCACGATGTTTCCGCCGCGGGTTGTTTTCATACGCGGTCGGGGTGTTACAACTGGAACCACGTCTTTCCCCCACATCGGATCCACGTTGGAACTGACGCCATGTCACCAGCACTTCGCCCCTTCACGTGTGATTGGAACCATGCCTTTCCCCACGCCCCACCAGCACAGTATTCCCAATGAAATAGTGAAAAATGTTGTTTTATCCTTATCCATGGATGGGGTCACAACGTCCATGATTAGTGCATTTTATGTACACTCTATTTTGTATTAATTATGTAATAAATACATTAATAATAATAATAATATATAATATGATTATGGTTTTATTATAATGTAGGTTAAGATGACAACAAGCTAAGACAATTGTGTTAACCTAAACATGAGATAAAAAAGTCTAACTTATACCAGATCGTAATTAATTACTAGATGTAATAATATTATCGTACTTTTTTTTTAATGGCAAATTTTACATAATGCTAAAGTACACCAAATAAATTCTAATTTACTTCTTGCTTAAGACTTCCCACTAAGAGACAAGAGTCGCTACCAAGTGAGCTAGCCCCACATTAACAATAATATTATCATATAATATTACTTGATCAAGTTTTTGTATTTTTGTTGGCTCAAGTATTAATGTGGTTAAACAAAGGATTTTTATACTTGATCATGTTTTTGTATTTTTGTAGGCTCAAGTATTAATGTGGTTAAACAAAGGATTTTTTATTAATGCAGTTTGGGCCAAAAGAAATGGAAAACAAATGAAACTTGATGTTGTCATGATATTAATCCAAGTTGAATTAATTAGTGAATGAGATGAAAAAGCAAATACGGTGCTTGTGATGGAATTGAAAGGGAACGATAAATGAAGAACAAAAGATTGCAAATACAATTAAAAAAAGAACTGTAATGGGCCACATGCATAATGGAAGTATGAAAGTTGGAACTGATTAAATCTTGGGAGTCAAAGGGGCTTTTTTTTAACGGTAAGGAACGAGTTGTCAACCATCGTGACACCGGACGTTGTGGCTAAGGTCGACTACTCTACCGCCGCCTACCCCTTGACTCTCCCAGTCACAATCTTCGTTTTCATTATTATTATAATGGGCTAAACTTTTTGTGATCTTCTTTGGGTGTAAGGTTTATACGAGTAACTTTTGATTTTGGTTTTTTCCCTAGGTGATTGGGATTTAATTCATTAACGTTTTAAGTTAAGTCTGAATTCAATTGTGGTTTTAAATATAGAAACAATTCATTTTGTTGAAAACATTGGTTTAATGTCACTCAATTTTGGTTTCTTTACATCATTAGCAGTTTGATATTGGGTAGTGTTTTGCATAGTTAAATTGGTGGTTATGCAAATAGAAATCTTTAGAATCCGTTCTGTAACCATCACTTGATTAAATTACGCATAGAATCACCCTTAATGACTTCCCACTAGCCTGAACTAGGTTAATTAGCCAAATCTGAAACCCAGAGTTGATCATTTTTCTCATAACCATTTGCAACCAATTGAAGTCCATCTGTTTTTAGTAAAATTTTCATAATTAATATAAAAGCTCAATTCTACTTTGAAATAAGTTTTCGAATAAATAATAAGACAAAACAACATGTAATGTTGACCACATGCTCATTATGGATACGATACCTGCAGTGGCGAAGCTTGAAATTTTTTAGGGGGGATCGAAAACGTATATACCCAAAAATTTCTATAGAACTGGGGGTCGAAAACATATATACCAAAAAATTTCTATACGAAAACTACATATATAACACTACTGGCCGTAAAGTTCGGAGGGTCGGTCGCCCCTCCGGACCCCTTCAAAGCATCGCCCCTGGATACCTGACTTACAGTAGCCACCTAGGTTAGCTAGCTTTTTACATGACCTAAATGACGGTCATCAGCCCATCTACGCCGAAAATCTACAAAAGTGAGCCCACATTAGAGCCACCTCGGATCCCCTCCACACCCTGTGAAACTTAGAACCTGAATCCCGGAGGGGGTTGCTTTTCTCAAATCTGATAGCTTTTCTAAACACAATCTTTGTCTTGTAGTTAAAACTCAAAATTCTCAATTGAAGTTACGATAAATATTCAAATGGAATGTGTAATACTAATCACTTGTTCCTTGTGGATTCGATACCCTACTTACCCTAGCTATCTAAGCTATTTAGGATTTTGCATGACCCCAACGACATATCATCAAGTACGTACTATCTGTGTTGCCTAGCATCCTTGAAATAGCATATCTTTGTTCATGTCCGCATATAAAAGTTGTACATTTGGTTGCGAAGGAATCCTTTTCCATGTAAATGAATGATGCAATCACAAATGTCTTGCAGTCTCTCTCGTGAATTTCTCTTGCGCATATTCAGGTACTCATCAAATACATTGGGTGCACTCTCGTATGCTAGTTGTCGTCGTAAAGCGGATGTGCAATTTATTAACACTCTGAGAGTATTCTTCTTCCATCTTGCTTCATACGTATGAAGTGCAGGTTTAGTGATTTTAGAAGTAAATTAGTTATAGAATAGATAATGTGTTCACCGATAAAATAAGATACACACGCACAAATATAATTATCACACTTGAAACTATCAAGATCATTGTGGTCTCATTTGCATGGATATGTGCTAAAGCAATTGCTTTATATGCAAACAAAAAATGTGTCATTTACTTTGGTTCAGTGGAACGTGTGTTACCATGAATCAACAAAATGGTAAACAAGTACATAAAATCTAAATAATACCACCTATTTTTTTAGAATAATATCTCCTAATTTTTTTTTTTTTAAAAATTAGCATTGCAACAAGTTTAATCATCTCTTTTTCATTGTGATCTTGTTAGCTTTTGCTTTCCAACATTTGCCAATGTCTTCTGCTATTCTTTTCGCATCTGCTGATGCACCAAGCAAGCCGCGTTTAGTAAACCCTACGACGTAGAGCCCGTTTGCACCTTTCCAACCGTTAGGAAATGGTCTTCGAGGATACCCGTCTTTCTCTGAGAACATGTCTTTCTCCTACACATAATAACATGTATACTTACACATAAAAACAATCATTTTATATAATTTTTAACTCTTAGGATGATCTTAATTTACTTTGTAACTAAAAAAAAATCATTTTATATAATTTTTAACTTTCTATAAAAGGAAAAGTACCTTTAGCCAAGAGGGTACATTGCTTTTGTATCCTGTTGCAAAAATTATTGCATCAAAATTTATTATGTCCCCATTCACAAATTCTACACTGTGATGCCCTATTCGTCGGATGCTTGGATGTATCTGCGGCCATTAAAACACGAACAGACTTATTGCAATAAGAATAATATGAAGACAAAAAAATATATATTTATATAATTGAAAAAAAAATATATATCATAATTAAACATATTGATATCAAACAATCTACAGTTTATTAAATTACGCAGGAAATTAGTTATTACACCGGACGAAAATAAAAGTTAATCTATCACTTATTTGGTAAAGATGCTTATAATTAAAAACAAGTGAGCCTTTTTAAATTTTATTAGTGAATTTGGTATGCACAAAATGGTTTACTACCGGTAGTGAAAAATTAATGAAAAATACAGAGATATTATTTACTTGAATATAGATAAATATAAGGAATAGGATGCAGGGGTAGGGTTGTCCATTTTTATCCGAAACCTGAAACCCGATCCGAATTCAAACTCACTTCCTGAAAACCCGAACAAGCCAAACCTTCTATGGTTTGATAATCGGGTCACTTTTTCCCAGCCAAAGACCCGAACAACTCGAAACCCGAACATTTATTGTCTTTTCTTTAGACATGTTTTGGTTTGTAGTCTTTAGTATTTGAAACATTAAGTTTGGAGACTTTGGAATATTATAACATCATACTCTCAAATAATGTTTGAATTTTTATAATATTTTTTACTAGCAACATGATTTTTGATGATTTTTGTAAAAAAGAAAATTATTTTCATTTTACATCTAAACCCGAACCTGACCAACCGGTCCTTTAAATGGGTCGGTTATATGATCACTTTTCCCAGGCCAATTACCCGAAAAACCCAACTTGGAAAACCTCGAAGAACACCCCTATGTAGGGAACCTTTAAAAATTGAGAAACAAATTTAGGAAAATGTGATTTTTAGTTTAAGTATAGTATTCCGCAAATAGTAACTATGTTTACCTCAATTTCGCCATTTTTAATCTTGTCTAGGGCCCCGACATCCAACACGGGAGTCTTTCCCGACATGTCCTTGAGCTTGAGTGGTCCCATCATCGGCCGGACAAGTCCAAACCTAGCTGTGTTTCCGAGTATTAGCCATGATACGAACAATAGAAACCGGTCAACTAATCTCATCGGTAGCCACTTTAGCAACCACATGCACAACTCAAAAGTCGATTTTCCCAACAAATCTCTTGGTAGGACATGCACCTGATTAATTTTCGATTTAACCATCCAACATTTATTAAATTGATTTTTTATATATACGAAAAAAAAATGATAAGCAAAAGACGAATAAAATATGTATAAGACCATCTCTAATGCTATAAGTAAGAAGAAATCTATAGTTAACGTTGAAGAAAGAGGGGGTGGGTTTGACGTGGCGAGGAGAGAATAAAATTCAACTGGAAAGGCAACCTTGAGCAGAATTGTAAGACGGAGAAGAGAAAGGGGCTATAAGTGGGAGGAAGTTGGCCACGCCGACGCGAAAGCGGATAAATCACATGTAAAGATAGTACCAATAATGGTCAAAGAAGTTATATGAGAAATGATGTCCGATTTAACCATCCCCATTAATTGTTGTTATGGCTAGTTTTTTTTGCCTTTCATGGAGGGGTACTTCACTTTCATCTAGGGCTATGCACATCATGTATTAAAGAAATATATTGTATTTAAGAATATAATTTATCAACTTTCTTTCACATTGCTTTTGATGAATAAGTTTCATGATTTAACTACCCAACCAAAAAATTTCTGTTAATAAAGGTACACCCTCTATTTTTCTTTTGTAACAACATTTTTTTTCAAACCTAATACCATCCAATGTTTCATCACTTTTGTAAAAAAAAAAAAAACAAAGAAAAAAAAACAGTAAAAAAACAAACACTATTACACTACATCAAAAATATATACACTCTTAATCTTAATCTTAATCTTAATTTATTTTATTTCTTGTAATATGAACCCTTAAAATATTTTAAAAAGTAAACCTTTTGTGAGTACCAAGAAAGTGACTATTTTGCATATTTTTCTAGAATTTACAAGATTGTTTTTCTACAGTCAACAATATTAGAGTAGTAGATTACATGCAAAAGTTGTTGAGGCAAATCACTGGGTTTAAAAAATTATAGAATTAAAAACGTTGGATTTGATTCCAAAACCTAGAAAAAGATTTGTTTATTTATAGTTGTCAAATGTGAACAAAAACCTAGAGATTAAAACTGTTGGATAGTTCACAACAACTTCATAGCATCTACATGAATGTTCTGGGATGTGAAGATCAGCTGTTTTTCAGGCCTAGAAGTCAGGATTTCGTGGGCTGAATACTAGCAGTTTTGCTGGATGATTTTTTTTTTTAGTTTCTTAATGCAATATGAATGTTAACAATCCAGACTATAATCATATGTCACTAATATATAGCGGAAATATGACGAATGACACTTCTAACTTTCACTTTGTTTACCAAAACAATCCAAGTCTGATAGAAAAGCAATCAGAATGTGGTAGATTGTTTTGAAACGCAATAAATGAAAGTTATGGGCAAACGAAGTTACTTCTACGTTAGAGTGAGGTTACCCTCGGCAATGAAAGTGAAAGTTATGATCGTCATTGATCACATTGCATGTAGAACTTATTATCTGTCAAGAAATTATAGTTTGGATTAAAGAGGTAACTTTACATAATAGTAAACGATTTATGTTTTTCTTGTCACTCAACTTTCATTAGGTGTTTCAGATTTATGTAAATTTTTCATAGACGTTAGAAAATTTTATAATTAAATGAGTATATAAAACATATATGAATCTTGAGTACTTTTTAATGATTTTATCTTTCTGTATTGACTTAAAATTTACCAGTTATGAAACTTGGTTTATATTTAGCAAATTTATTCACTATTATCTCATACTTTAAGTTAATCGAAAAAAAAATCACTTATTAATAACCAAGATTTATATATGTTTTAATTTACTCGTCTAATTTTAAAAAGTTAAACAATCACAAGATTTATATATGTTTTAATTTACTCATCTAAGGGAAGCAGGGAACAAAAACACTTTTACTGACTTTAGTGAAAGACTTAAAATAACTTGTTTATTATTACATTTTATATTAATTTAGATAAAGTTTTAATTTATAATTATTATTTTTTTATGAACGGCCAACTAAATCACCGGATAAACATCCTGGGATGTCCTCAATGGAGCAAATGCATCCCCTCTTCATAATTGTCAGAGTTTGATGCATACCCGAGCCCCCAAGCCACCAGTTCCGGGGATAACCCGCCTCCCGAAGGCCCACTGCGGTAAAACCCGGTTTGGCTCGGTTTCGAACTGATGAAACTTCATTTCCACCACCAATGTCCTTTAAAGGGTAATGCTAGTGGAAGTTGAACTTGAGACCTTAAGAAGTGAAACCAAATGACTAACCACTAGACAGTTAAAAGACAACTATTTGACACAAGTTAGAATAGAAAGTTATGAATAGTTTAAGAGGGAAACAAAATACTCACAGCATCCCTAACAACAAGTGATGGCTTAGCATTGTGATTGCAAAGATCCAAACACACTTCCATTCCTGAGTTCCCACAACCCACCACCAACACTTTCTTCCCTTTATACACACTTCCATTTTTATACTCAGATGTATGCTTCACCTCACCACCAAACTCAACCATCCCTTCAATCTCCGGCACCACCTCCTCCGCATTCTCTCCGGTCGCCACCACTAACCACCTACAAACATACTCCACCACCTCCCCTTTCATCCCTACACTCCACACTCTCCACATCCCTACACTCTCATCATACTCAGCCCTCTCCACCCTCGAATTCAAAACCGGATTGATCCCAAACCGCTTTGCATACGCCTCCAAATACTCCACAAACTGTTGTTTATTCGGGTACGTCGGATAATCCTCCGGGAAGGGCATAAGTGGCAATTCACAAAACTTTTTGGGAAGGTGTAGCCGGAGGCGGTCATAGGTTTTGAGCTGCCAAAGCGACGCTATACAGTTCGATCGTTCGATAACAACACTAGGGACGCCTTGGTTTTTTAGACAGGCGGCTACTGCCAGCCCGGATGGTCCCGCGCCAACTATGATTGGCCCGGGAACCCATACCGAGCTTCTTTGTTGTTTACAATATGTAAACATGTAATGAGAGTCATGAGACATTTTACCTTGTATTTCTTTTAAAGTATTCATCTTTGTTTTTTTGTTGTTTTTGAAGTATTCAATAAAATGGATTTGTGGTTGGGATTAGATGAAATTAATGAGAGAGAGATGGAGATTGTGATATATGAATACACACATTCCTTTTGTTCATAGGAGAGATTGTGATGAATTAATTTGGGTGAGTGTAGATATGAGAGTCAAGTGGCATGGAAGAACTAATTGTAGTGGGGACATATATATAGTTTATTTTATATCATAAATTATTTGGGTGTTATATAGTATGTGGACCCACTGACCTAACTATATAAAATATTGATCATTTAAATATTTATAATTAATGAATTGTAACATATCACGCTTGTGTGTTTGTGTTGTACTTGATATTGTACTACTTATATATAAATCACGTATCTTAATCGGTATGACTTAGAATGGGTGCTATGTGAGATTAAATATATTAATGTTATAATATTTAATTTTGTAGCCTATATAATCATTTATATTATATTAGATCAAAATATATTAATAACCTATTATAATTAGTTGGTAATTGTTGATGGACCATATTACCCTTATTAACTAATTGGGTTTCCTCTTGGGTGTATAAATAAGGGACTTATTAGAGAGTTAAAGGGTTAGACACTTTACACAATCACAAACCCTCATTAACATCAATTTCGTGACTCTCTCCCCATAACCGAATTCTACCCTACTTTCGGTTTCATCACCATCATAACTTTACACCCCAAGGAGGAACCGGATCATCCTGACAAAGATGTCGAACACTATGGCTGGATCTCTGACTGGATTCTCCACTGCTTTGAATACTATAACAGGTATGTGTTTCATGTTTTCCATTAAGTTTAAACAGAACTGATCAACATGTGCCATCAATCTGCTATGCATGTTATGGGATTGATTAGGGGATGGTAAAAATACTCGAAGTATTTGGGATGGGTATTGGGCCGGGTATAAGTATGGAAAAACAATATATTCCGCGGGTATGGAACGGATATGGGATTATATGATATCCGACACGAATATCCGAAATTATATACCCGTTTACCCGAAAACTTTTAAGTTTTATATTGATTTTCCTTTAACTATAGTTTAGTAATGTTCCATTCTTGTAGCTTTATAAACTTTTCATTTTAAATATATATTTTGATGGCATTATTTGTATCCAATGAAACACAAGGAAATTTTTTTTTTGAGATTTATAATATAATATACTTACATTTTTAAATATATCCAATACTATTATGGTGATGATGATATGTATGTTATGTATTATAATTTTATATATTATAAAAATTTTGAAAACATAAAATTACAAAGAAAAATAATATGTATATATATATATATATAGGACAAAGATCCGTTAGGAACCACCCTTTATTGCGAGAACCGCGAGAACCAATGTGAACACAACAAAAAATGCCTAAAAATAGCTAAAAATCACACAAAAAATATATTTTTTATAAAAAAATCGCTACTTTTAGTAGCAAAAAAAAAAATTAATTTTTTTTTAAATTTTTTTTTGCTACTAAAAGTAGTGATTTTAACATAAAAAAAATTAGATTTTTTTTAGATTTTTTTAGGTTTTTTGGGGGTTTAGTTTTAGCATTTTAGCTTGGGGGGTTAGTTTTTTTAGGTTTTTTTTAGCTATTTTAGGTTGTGTTCATATTGGTTCTCGCGGTTCTCGCAATAAAGGTGGTTCTCGCATGAACCTTACCCCTATATATATATATATATATATATATGAAAATCGCAACAGGTTACCCGATACCCAACGGGTAAATACCCGCCAAAAACCCGAGGGATAATGGACCGAGTATGAAACAAGAATATACAACTAGGTTTGGGTGTGGGATTAGACATACCCGATCCATTGCCATCCCTAGTTCCAACTTCCACGATTACAATGAGCCTAGGCTCCTGAGGGCGTTGTTGGGGGGCTTGTTGGTCCCAGCTGGCTTCTCCACAGGCCTCCCACGTATGGAGCCCACTACAAAACCAAACACAAAAGATAGAGCAATATGTAGCAGCCGAGCTACTTGGTGTGCCTTGGGTCAACATTAATATTTATCCAGCATACAAAGTAAAACTTTGTGTGTTGGCTTTTTAAATTACAACCCAAAACCTCCAAAATCCAATTCTTTTTAATTCTAAACACTCAATTAACTTATTTATGCCGATGGCGTCTTCTATTTCAGGTACGTGGAAGTCAATTGTGAAGATCGAAAACCAATTGAATAAGTACAATATAAGGCCGGGGAATATAATAGAAGGTGTGGTGGGAAAAGGAAATTGCATTCGATTATGGATTGACACTTGGATCACAAATGAGCCATTGAAAAAGGTGTGCCTAGAATTGTTTGCTCTAGAAAAAGAAAAAGGGGTGCTGGTGGAGGCTTGCTATGAGATAGTGAATCAACATGCTACGTGGAAATAGAGATGGAAGAAGTTAAGTTTTTATCAAAAAGAAAAAGATGAGTTGGTGGTCCTTATGAACATTCTGGGAGCAGGTGAAAATTACGAATGAAAATGATCGCTGGAAATGGATGGGGGACGATACGGGGGTATTTACGGTAGCATCGATGAAAAAATATATGCTTGACGCAAAACAGGTGACAAAGCCTTACATTTGGAAATGGAATAGTTGGATACCCAAAAAAATAAATACTCATTTAATTTCCCCTTGCTGCATAGCAACGATGATTTGGCAATTTATTAGTGAGTGGTGCAACATTCCAAGTATTTACGCCTTCTCGTTGAGAGACGTTATAAACCACCATAGTTACTTGAAGGTGGAGAAAAAAAAGGGATTCAAGCGGTAATGCTTATTGCGGTTTGGTGTATTTGGCGTGCACGAAATGAAGCCATTTTCAAGAATAGAACGGTCAGCATTACAAGAATCAAGGAAGACATAGTGTTGGGGTATCTTTGGATAAAAATTGGTCACCAATTTACACAAATCCTTCCATTCCTCTTGATGCAACATATGCATCTCGTCGCTTGCGACCTTAGTTTGAGATGACACATTAGATAATAATTAACTGTGATTAATTTGAATATTTAAACTTTGTTTATACTCTTTATTCTATATGAACATAAAAACTTTCTATGGATGGATTGTTCGAATACTCAAGCTTTATATCACAATATTAAGTTGAATTTTCCTCCGTAAATACAATGTTTGTATTGATATAAATTGCTAGGTGTTATTCTGATTGTATGCAAGACATTGCTTAGCATTAATAAAACACTTGTATCTAAAAAGAAAACTTTTCTGATTTATATTAAAATACAAACCTATTATTCCTTATGTATATTAAAAAAATATTTTAATTATTGTTGATTTGATATCACTAGTTCAAATTCTCAAATAAACATTACCAAATTTGTTATTATATATAGTTAATTTACTGATATTAAATTAGAAGCTTTCTGTTAACTTCAACTTAAACTATAATACAAGTAATAATTTAAAGTGCTAAAGCATTGTTCCTCTATTTCTTGTTCCCACTTCCAAGAATAATTTAAAAGTGTGAATCGAACCATACGAAGGGAACTCTAATTGTTCTTTTATATAATATCTATCGCAGTAATCATTTTATATTAATTAAAGACGAAAAAATAAAGCTGAAAAAGTAGAATCTTGATGCTATATTTCAGACTCATGAACTCAATAATAACCAAATTTGTTAGGTATTTCATCGCCAATGAAGTAGTGGTAGAGTAGTTGGAGAAATACTTGGTGCTCCTTGTAACTCAGGTTCGACTTTCACTCTCCTTATTATATTCTGCGACAGTGGGGACCCAGAAGTTCATTTTCATGGGGGGGGGGGGCGAAAATTTTAATGGTTGTCTATGCTAAATATAAAAAAGGTTTCGACCCGATTTAGGTTAGGTCAGATCAAGTCGGGTCAGATCATATGACAAAAGAATAAAACTAAATTAAATTTCAAACGCGTTAAAAGAATATGTCAATCTTCATTTGAAAGTCCCAATAGAAGTGCAACAATTAGTAAAATAAATGATTATTTTATTTATTTTATTAGTATTAAATATCCCAAATTCACAATAGAAGTGCAATATCCAGTAAAATAGAAACCATAAGGTTATGATGTAGATGACATAAGCCTGAATACTTTAATTAACTAAACAATAGTTAAATTAACTCACTTTATTTAAACAAACTAGTTTTTATTAGCGTTGCGGTAAAACGGATTAAATGATAATGTTAAACAAACGATATTTGAAAATGAAGAATGTTGGTTCGAAAGCCAAACGGTAGAATTGGTTTAGTTTATTATCGTACCGTAAAACGATACCAAATAAATACTCTAGTTTGAATACAACTTCATATTTAACAACACTTGTATAAACACAATTGCATACTTAAGTTTCTTTTTAATTAACAAACGACAATTATTAAAAAATATTAAATTAATTGATAAAGACAATATCATTAAAAATTATGAAAAACAAAAAAAGTAAATGAAAAAAGGTAATATGGTTTAAAAAAATAAAATAAAATAAAAATATTAAAAGTAAATATAATAATAAGGTATTATAATATTAAAATAATAAAATATTAAAAAAACTATATATCACTTTAAATTTAAAATTACTATTCATGGTCCTTCAACAACACTTGTATAAACACAATTGCATACTTAAGTTTCTTTTTAATTAACAAACGACAATTATTAAAAAAAATATTAAATTAATTGATAAAGACAATATCATTAAAAATTTTGAAAAACAAAAAAAGTAAATGAAAAAAGAGAATATGGTTTAAAAAAAAAGAAATATGTTAAAAGTAAATATAATAATAAGGTATTATAATATTAAAATAATAAAATATTAAAAAATATATATATTATTTATTTTGAATTTAAAATTACTATTCATTCATGATCATTCAAAAAATATATATATAATGGTGTCTATCTTTTTATATTTCGAGATATATGACAAGTTTAAGAAAAGAATACTGTAAAAATTGAATCAAATTTGGAGAATTTGAATAGAAAGTTGCATGTGGTGTGTCAAACTACTTTTAAACAATTTTAGTTAATGTATTAATTTACTGAACTACACCTATTATAATACTCATCTTCTCCAATATTTGCTGCAAACTTGAACTGCCGGAAAAGTTTTCTGATCAACACCATTGTTATATTTTTTTCTTTTAATTCAGATGCTCTTTGCTTCACTATTCGCTATTTCATAGGGGGTGATGTAAAATTTCATGGGGTGCGGTCGGGATTTTACCGGAAATTTAACAGTAATTTTTTTCAAGGGGTGCGGCCGCCCACCCACGGGTGTGGGTAGGTCCGCCCCTGTTCTGCGAGATCCAGGTGAAGGGCGAATACAGGTGATGTCAGTTCGTCTTGGATGTGAGGCGAGGTTTTACCGATTATTCCACTGTCGTGCCTTCGGCCGGGTGGAGGTCGGGTTTCCGCGCATCTAGGAGAGCCAAGGGGCTAATGGTGGTCGAGTAGTCGACCTTGGCCACAACACCTGATGTCACGATGGTTGACACATCATTCCTTACCGTTAAAAGAAATGTTTTTCATCAAATTCAAATCATACCTTTTTCTAATGATTCCCAAGTTTGTTTATTATTTTATTAAAGTTACTCACAATTGTTTTCTGACACTAAACCGCTTAGGTTCCAATAGTGTTCTATTATTGTGAATTTTTTATAAGTGTCAAAATTGTTGAAAATTAAGTGACCGAAATGAAATACATATAAATCTTGAGTTCAGATATACACAACCATGCTAATTATAAAAACATTAAGAACAGATTTAGACCATCTAAATATTTTGTCAATGGATGTTATCGATTACATATCAACCCTTACTATTAATTGTGTCAATTAGTAATTTTTAAGGGTATTTTAGTAATTTTATTAATTTAAATAAATAAAAAGATTAAAACTAAAATTTTGTTATGTTTACTTTTTCAGCTAGTTCCACCAATATCTTTAAATATAAAATAACTTTTATATACTTTATTATTTTTCTAAAAAATACACCATAAAATTAAGCATTTTTTATCTTTAATATGAGTATAATATTGCTATATTTTTTTTAAAATGACATTTTTAAAAAGTACTAAAGTAGCACTTAAAACTATTTGTGCTGGTTATGTCAGTGCTACTTTCAAACTTGTTTTGTGATGATTTTGTATGTGCTAATATTGTTTGTGTTAATTTTGAACATGTTTGTATTGGTTCGGTTTATTCTAATCAACTAAAATTGTTGATTATGTTTGTTAGCATAAATTGTAAATATACATGTATAATCAACACATCAATTAAAAAAACAAATATATTTTCTTAATTGGCACAACTATGTATATGTAATCAGCACATCAACTATATTAGGTTCTTGTTCTCCTTCAAGCATAATATGATTTTTAATGAAATCTAAATGCTTTTGGCTAAAATGGATTTCATAAAACGATTTTAGGGGATGATACTGTAATATGTTTCATTGATTTCAAAAAAAAAGTATAATGAAAGGTTTGAAATAAGTAATTTAAAATTGTTTTCTTGAAATTGATGATTGCAAAAGCATATTTGATTTCAATTTGTTGATGATCATTCTTTTTTTAAACAAAAAATGTATGATCTGATTTATTAAACGAGAGGAACATAACCTAAAGCATAAATATAAGAATTATTAAAACAAAACATTATGGCTATTACAACAATACCCCTAAAACTTAGTCATTAAATCATTCATATGGCAACAACTAGTGGTTCTCACAGTTAAAAAAAAAAGGTTTGTATATGATCCTACTTCTACAGATCTTAATTACTATTTACTAACTGATTATTTTTCTTCAAATATATGTATTTAAAAAGGATAACTGATTGACTGGTATTACATATTGATGCGCTTCATAAGTCTAAAAGGTACAACAAACTCATCCCTATTGATAACTCCATCTCTGGGGTGTGGAAATATACTTGCAAGATTGATGAAGATTTTTTCAAGTTGGGCGTCAACATAAAAGATAGACTTAAAGTGGTGGTGGGGATCGGTGTAACACTTGGCTTTTAGAAAGATAATTGGTTCGGCCTTGCCTCGTTTAACGACTCTTTTCCTGAGTGTATCGCTAGCTACAAACAAAGAGGTTACGGTGGCTTCCTAAGTTGAGCGGGTTGGGAGGTTAATCAATAGAGGTGGGGTAGGTCTCTGTCACACCCCAACCGATGACGGAAACATCGGGGCATGGCACTGAGCGAAACAGATTGTCAAGAGAAACTCCATAACGACTAAATTACCAAATAGTTAAATATTATGTCACATACCATAACCCATTAAGTAATCTAATTATTACAGACATAGATATTCTCAAAACAAAACATGTTCCGACAACTCAGATTCAAATACTAAATTGTCTTTGTTTCTAGACCCCATCCTACTTGATTCCACAAAAGCAGATAAAAGCACAGCATCCTAAGCACCTGTCACATAGTTTACGCATAACCAACATGTACAACGTATAATGTGAAGCATGTAAGTTATCGACAAAGATCCTATCAATACCAATGACTGCGATTTGACTGCGAGTAGTGAGTGCGGATCACATGTTCACCACTGCGAACACGTGAAGTAATTGTCGTTAACAACCCCTGAGCGAACAGGTGCTGAGTCCAAACAATAGTACTATCGTTGCTAAGGCAGGTAGACAGCAATCAATTTGTAAACATAACAAACAGGCATTCATCGAGTCACGTATTACATGCAATAGCGGTTAGCGTATAAATAGTGTTTGTGTTGTGTGTTCGATGTGATTTAGAATAAGTAACGTATGTAACACCCAAAAGTGCATAAAACAAAAAGGGATCGAGTATACTCATAGCGATGGAAAATGGATTGAAGAGAGCGCTAGAATGATCAGCCTGAACAGTTAATGATAGCATAAGCGAAGAACGGTGCGTAAAACGATGAAAGGTGACCAAATATCGGATGAATCCGATCGGATGGCTAGTCGATCGGATGTCAATCCGTTCGGATGGTCATCCGATCGGATGGCCGTCCGATCGGATGGCCATTCGATTGGATTGGCATCTTATTTGGTAAGGATGTGTTTATGTATGATGCTTTGTCCTTTGAAGTTTTCGTTGTAGCATTTTGAAAATAGAGAAGTATCTCTACCCTTCAGGTCGATCGATCGGACGGCAGTCCGATCGGATAGCAATCTGAATGGCAGGACACTTAGTGAGAACAAGTTCACAGCAGGATTGTCACTCGATCGGATGGCAATCCGATCGGATAGCAATCCGTTGGAACTACTGTTCTTTGAAATTGATCAAGTACCCAAGTCCCAAACGTCACATGATCGGATGGTCGTTCGATCGGATGGCAATCCGTTCGACGTCCAGTCCTTTGAAACTTTGAAAAATTGTTTAAGCGTGAAATCAAGTGCAAGCCGATCGGATGGTTTTCCGATCGGAAGGCAATCCGATCGGACGGCAATCCGTCCCAATGACCTGATCGTCTCTGACACTTGATTGTTTTGAAAGCTTTGCAGTTTTGATCGAGACGGTAAGATAACATGCTTAAACAACAGAAAACCCATCTTGACCCAAGTGACCCGATCGAACCGGAACCACCCTAGTCCGACCAGTTCACTGTTCGAGACGGTTGTTTGTGTTTAACCTGAAATCAGTTGTCTCGTGGATAGAATCCAGATCTTGAACTAACACATCACTAAGAAAGAGTAGAAGATCGGAACGAGCTCTGATTCTATCGGTTTTGAGTGCATTGAGTGTAAAAGAGTTGAAAGAAAGTTGGAAAACCTCCTTTCAATCCTTTTAACCATGAATATGTGTAGATCTATGCAAAAACATTGATTATTCATGTGGAAATCCTTCAGATCTAAGTTGTTCTTGGTGGAATGAAGCCAACCCTTGAAGTTCACAAGAACTCCATGATGACATCACCCTAGAACACCTCAAATCCGGTGATTTCACGGTTAAAAGTTAAGATTTAAAGTGAAAATGATGAAGAAGTGTGTGTAGTTCATAGAAGTACAAGATTTAGGTTGAAAACTTACAAGAATCACGAGGAATCGAGAGAAATGAGGGCTTGAGTGTGGCTGGGTCGAGTGAGGAGCTGTCACATCACAAAGGATGTGAAAGAGGGGTATTTATAGGGTTTCCCAAAAAGGAAGTGCACAAGTGTCGCGCAGGTCACCGATCGGATGGCAGTCCGATCGGGTGGCAGTTCGATCAGGTGGAAGTCCGATCGGATGGCCACTCCATCGGTTGGCCACTCGATCCAGGTGTCCGGTGCGATAAGTTTTGTCGTTTCAATTCGCGTGTTAAGCGTTGCGATGCCATTCTAGTGAGTGATGCGATAGTATTACCCAATAGTTACACAAATAACATAACTACTATATCTAACATACAATCACTATAATTAACTTGCGTTTAGCGTTTGCGATTTGATTGCGACGCGATAGAATTGCGATTGCGATTGCGATTGCGATTAACACCTCAATCATAAACATAACATGCACAAGTAACACATAAATAGCACACACACGTAAAACATTATCCTGAACACATAATTCGATAGCGATTAGCGATAAGTCGATTAGCGATTAAACCTAGATTATTAATAGATACTCCACATAACACAACTAAAGTAAATAAATAATAGAATTCGATTACATGTCAAGAAGTCAAATAATAGTTGAGCAAGGAGTGACAGGTCGCAATTAGCAATCTCTTCTTCCTTTGACTTCAATCTTGAATTTGACTTTCGGAAAGGCGGGTTGTTACAGCCTCCCCTACTTTAGGAAATTTCGTCCCGAAATTTAAGAAGTAGGCGTAACGAACAGTTGCGGGTACTTCGCCTTTATGTCGCTTTCGAGTTCCCAGGTAAACTTGGCACCACGTTTGCCTTCCCAGCGAACCTTCACAATGGGAATGCGTGAGCGTCTGAGCATCTTGGTTTCTCGTCCCATGATCTCGACAGGCTTTTCCACGAAGTGTAATGTTTCGTCCACTTGTAAATACTCAAGAGGGACATGTAATTCTTGGTCGGTCAAGCACTTTCTGAGGTTCGAAATGTGGAAAGTCGGGTGGACGTTACTCAGTTCCTCTGGTAGTTCGAGTCTGTAGGCCACTTTTCCAATCCTTTCAAGAATCTTAAAGGGTCCAACATATCGAGGCGCGAACTTTCCTTTCTTGCCGAATCTGATCACCCCCTTCCAATGTGCAACCTTTAGGAGTACGTGATCGCCAACATCAAATTCAAGGGGCTTGCGGCGTCTATCAGTGTAACTTTTCTGCCGGCTCCGCGCTTTCAGTAGATTGTCTCGAATTTGGAGGATTTTTTCAGTCGTTTCTTGCAATAGCGCAGGACCGGTAATTTGCGCGTCTCCAATCTCGTGCCATACAATAGGCGATCGACATTTTCTTTCGTATAATGCCTCAAATGGTGCCATTTGGATGCTAGAGTGATAACTATTATTGTATGAGAATTTGACTAAAAGTAAATGCGTGTCCAAATTACCACTGAAATCTTTGACACACGAGCGAAGCATGTCTTCAAGTAGCGATATCCTTCTTCATGCCCGGCCACCAGTACTTGTAGCGCATGCCCTGGTACATTTTGTCAGCACCGGGATGAATTGAATATCGAGATTTGTGGGCTTCGTCCATCAGAAGTTGTCGCAAATCGGTACGCTTGGGAATCCAAATTTGGTCTAGATAATAGAAGATACCATTCGATTTATCCTCCAGTTGGGCTCCATCGTTTAGAATTCTTTCCTTCTTCAAAGTTCGTTCGGTAAAACAAGCATGTTGAGCGTCACGTATCAGAGTTTCGAGGTTATACTGGGCTGGGAGGTTACGAACGCTAAGAAAGTACCTTCATCGACTGAGAGCATTGGCAACGACGTTTGCTTTGCATGGATGGTAACGAATCTCACAATCGTAATCGTTGAACAGTTCTACCCACCGGCGTTGACGCATATTCAGTTCCTTCTGGTCAAAGATGTGTTGTAGGCTCCTATGATTGGTGAAGATCGTACACTTGGTACCATAAAGGTAGTGTCGCCAAATCTTTAACGCAAAAACAACCGCGCCAAGCTCGAGGTCGTGTGTGGTGTAGTTCTTCTCGTGGATCTTGAGCTGTCGAGAAGAGTACGCGATAACCTTGTCTCGTTGCATGAGAACACAACCAAGACCAAGGTTCGAGGCATCGCAGTAGACTATGAAATTGTCGTTTCCGTCGGGCAGTGAGAGCATGGGAGCATCACAAAGCATAGCTTTGAGAGTTTGAAAGGCTTCCTCTTGTTTAGTTCCCCAAACAAAAGGTTTGTCCTTATGCGTAACAGAGGTTAGCGGCACGGCAATTTTGGAGAAACCTTTGATAAAACGGCGATAATAGCCTGCCAGTCCGAGAAAAGAACGGACTTCAGACGGGTTCTTGGGTGTAACCCAACTCTTAACAGATTCGATCTTCGCGGGATCGACGTGGATACCTTGACTATTGACTATGTGACCCAATAATTGGACCTCCTCTAGCCAAAATTCGCACTTGGAGAACTTGGCGTAGAGACGGTTTCCTTGGAGTAACTCAAGAACCAAACATAGATGTTGCGAGTGTTCGGCTTTTGATTTGGAATAGATCAGGATATCGTCAATGAATACGATTACGAAGCGATCAAGGAAGGGTTTGCACACTCGATTCATTAGATCCATGAATACTGCGGGAGCGTTGGTCAAACCAAAAGGCATGACAACGAACTCCTAATGACCATAGCGGGTTCGAAAAGCGGTTTTGGGTATATCGTCCTCTTGAATGCGTAATTGGTGGTAGCCTGAGATCGATCTTAGAAAAACACGTAGCACCTTGTAGTTGATCAAACAAATCATCGATTCGAGGCAGGGGATATCGGTTCTTGATTGTCAACTTATTCAACTCCTTATAGTCGATGCACATCCGAAACAAACCGTCCTTCTTTTTGACGAAAAGGACAAGCGCGCCCCATGGAGAGGTGCTAGGACGAAAAAGCCTTTATCAAGTAGTTCCTGGAGCTGACTCGAGAGTTTCCCGCATTTCGGAAGGAGCGAGACGATAAGGCGCTTTAGCAACAGGGTTTGCTCCAGGAATGAGGTCGATTCAGAAATCAATATCACGAGTGGGAGGATATCCTGGAAGATCATTGGGAAAATTAGGAAAATCACAAACTACAGGTACCTGGTCTACCTCCTTAACTTCCTTTTTCTCTGCTACTACAATGTGTGCCAAGAAAGCTTGGTATTCCTTGCGGAGATACTTGCTTGCTTGGACACACGACATGAGTTGTAACTTCTTCGGAGCGACTTCGCCATAAACACATAATTGATCACCATTTGCGAGGGAAAAACGAATCATTTTATCGAAGCAAACAATTTCAACATGATTTTCCTGAAGGAAATCCATACCTACTATGACATCAAAGCTACCGAGTTGCATCAGGATGAGATTAATTGGGAAAACATGACCGTTGAGATTGATAGTACAGTCACGTAGAACAGAACTGACGGTGACGGTACTTCTAGTGGCAACTTCAACATCGAACGTCGAGGGGAGATGAGCGCGCTTGCGATTAAGGAGCTTCTCGAATTCAAACGATATAAAACAGTTATCGGCTCCAGTATCAAACAAACACGAAGCATATATACCATTTACGAGAAACGTACCATTGACCACGTTGTTGTCTGCCTGAGCCTGGCGGGCGTTGATGTTGAAGACGCGCCCGTGGGCTGCTTGCTGCTGTTGTTGTGCTGGCTGTTGTTGCTGGGGCTCTTGTTTCACTGCCCTGTTGGGGCACATGTTTGCGAAGTGGTTGGGATCACCACAAGCAAAGCAAGCTCTAGCATTGATCGCGGGTGCAGGAGCCGCTTGATGGCCTTGAGGAGCAGTGAGTAGAGCTTGTTGAGCAGGAGCTTGACCTTGATTTGGAGCTGGGGTTTGACGTGGACCTGTACGACAGTTGGCGGTGAAGTGGTCGTACATGTTGCAATGCACACAGTATCTGCAAGCGATTCCCACCGGGTGGTGATAGGTACAAGTAGGGCAAGCCGGGTGAGGACCAGTATACGCACGTTTTGCCGGTGGTGCGTTGGTGACCGGCACCACTACTTGGCGGTGTTGAGGTTGCGGTGGTGCAGGAACTGATTGGAGCGGGGCAGCAGTGACCGCACAGTTCTTGTTGCTGGAACTGCTGTTGTTCTTTCTTTTGCGACGTGAGAGCTTGGATGACTGAGATGCGGTGGCGAGTTAAGCGGGTGGAGCAGTTGTGGCTTGATGCAGATTCTTGGGGGCTTTTTCCCAGTAACCAGACTTGACTCGCTTGTTGTTGATCTCAGCAGCGAGTAAGTAGTTTCTTCAATCATTGTCGTCTTTGCAGCTTGAACGAAATCAGCCACGCAATCCGGAAGAGCATGGATATGCTTCTTGATGGTGATTTCGGGCGTAGTCACTTGGCCTGGACAGATTATACTCAACTGCTTGAAGCAAGCAGTTAAACCAGCGTTGTCACCATCTTTTTGCTTAATATGCCAAAACTCGTCCTCCAGCTTTTGGCGCTCGTGGGGAGGGTAGAACTCTTGCATCATCACGTCCTTCAACTCATCCCACGTTAACCCGTAAGCTGCATCATTTCTGCGCTTATTTCTCTCTGCCGTCCACCAATCTAAAGCTCGGGATTGGAAGACGCCAGTAGTGTTGAGAGTTCGGAGATTATCAGGACAGCCACTCTGGCGCAGGGTGACTTCGATAGAATCAAACCATTGGAACATGGTCGTAGGCCCATCTTCACCGGTAAACTCTTTCGGGCCGCAGGCCTTGAACTGCTTAAAGCTAAAAGCAGCTTTTGGTGAATCAGTCCGGGACTCTTCAGAGGACTTGCTTACATTCTCGTTTAGTTCACTGACAATCTGGGGGATAACTTTAACGATTTCATTCGCGACGAGAGAAGCGAGGCGCTTATCGGCGTGTTTACGCCTAGCAGCTCGGGAGTGTTGTGATCCGAATGAAGACATTGTCTGCAACAGACATCGTCACAGGACTCAAACTCAATTTTGATTAATCCTAATATAGTCTAGTGATTTATCATAAAGCTCAGGAACACGTACACAGATTCACATAAGCACATAAACACATAAGCACATAATCACGTAGGGCACAGAAGCACGTAGACACATAAGGCACAGAGGCAGTCAGAACACAGAAACCATTCTATGTGTTGTACGTATTCACCTATCGTTCAAAGTTTGCGCGTTCGAGAATAACGATATGCGATTAATAACCAGCGGTTTGTTAGCGTATTGAGATAGATGTGCAGTGCGAGTGATGCGTGTTGATCAAAGCGAGTAGCGAAAAGCGTGTAAATTACCAAAATCAAAACACATAAACAGGTAAAAAAACCACATAGAAATATATAAAATTCACATAAAAGCGACAATTATCAGAGTCAGCAGTTGCGGGCTCGGAATCGAAACACATAGAAATCGAGAATAGATTGTCTGCGGCTGTTAGACGTCGACTACCCAAGGTGATTCGACTATTCACAAAGACTTTTGGTGCACCCTTTTGGCTTTCAAGACTGTGCTCTCACCTCGATTAGGGCGAATGGTACACATCCTTCCAGTTATAGCGTGACCCAAGTCGTTGGAGTCCGTCGAGACTTTGGTGAGAGTTTTGTCAAACCAAAGGTATAGAGTGGAATGTGTCATTAAGGTTCGGGTTTCACCCCTGACGTAACGACTACATTCCTGTTTGTGTGATGAAATCATGAAATAGTTAAAGAGATATGCGTTGAAGTACGGATTTCACTCCTATTTCAATGCAATTTCTCTTGTTTATAGTAAAAATAGAAATTTGAACGAATAATCTGGTCGAGAGTTTGCGGTTTTCACACCTAATCTTAACCAGATCATTCATTTGTGTGTGTAATCAGCCTTAGGAAAGGCTGATCTTACGCGGAACTGTAGTATGCGATGTTCGCGCAAGTGTGTAGTGTACAGCGAGTTCGATTGAGAAGTAGCGAGTAAGCTCGTACAAAACCCCAACTGGGCATGCACAAGTCGGTCTGTAGGTACTTAGACTATAGACTAGGTCATTTCTAAGACATCGACCCGGACTAGGTCGAGTCTTGCCTAATTCCCTATAGTTATGGCTCTGATACCAATCTGTCACACCCCAACCGATGACGGAAACATCGGGGCATGGCACTGAGCGAAACAGATTGTCAAGAGAAATTCCATAACAACTAAATTGCCAAATAGTTAACATTATGTCCCATACCATAACCCATTAAGTAATCTAATTATTACAGACATAGATATTCTCAAAACAAAACATGTTCCGACAACTCAGATTCAAATACTAAATTGTCTTTGTTTCTAGACCCCATCCCAATTGATTCCACAAAAGCAGATAAAAGCACAGCATCCTAAGCACCTGTCACATACGTTAAAATAGAGGTTAATACACATAGTGTAAAGGTGAGCATACAAGTTTAATAGTATAATAGAGTTCGAAATAGTTTACGCATAACCAGCATGTACAACGTATAATGTGAAGTATGTAAGTTATCGACAAAGATCATATCAATACCAATGATTGCGATTTGACTATGAGTAGCGAGTGCGCATCACAGGTTCACCACTGCGAACACGTGAAGTAATTGTCCTTAACAACCCCTGAGCAAACAGGTGCTGAGTCCAAACTATAGTACTATCTTTGCTAAGGCAGGTAGACAGCAATCAATGTGTAAACATAACAAACATGCATTCATCGAGTCACGTATTACATGCAATAGCGGTTAGCGTATAAATAGTGTTTGCGTTGTGTGTTCGATGTGATTTAGAATAAGTAACGTATGTAACGCCCAAAAGTGCAAAATGCAAAAAGGGATCGAGTATACTCACAGCGATGGAAAATGGATTGAAGGGAGAGCTAGAATGATCAGCCTAAACAGTTAATGATAACATAAGCGAAGAGCGGTGCGTAAAACGATGAAAGTTGACCAAATATCGGATGGTAATCCGATCGGATGGTAATTCGATCGGATGGCCAGTCGATCGGATGGCAATCAGTTCGGATGGTCATCCGATCGGATGACCATCCGATCGGATGGCCATTCAATTGGATTGACATCTTGTTTGGTAAGGATGTGTTTATGTATGATGGTTTGTGCTTTGAAGTTTTCGTTGTAGCATTTTGAAAACAGAGAAGTATCTCTACCCTTTAGGTTGATCGATCGGACGACAGTCTGAACGGATAGTAATCCGATTGGCAGGACACTTAGTGAGAACAAGTTCACAGCAGGATTGTCACTCGATCGGATGGCAATCCGATCGGATAGCAATCCGTTGGAACTACTGTTCTTTGAAATTGATCAAGTACCCAAGTCCCAAACGTCACATGATCGGATGGTCGTTTGATCGGATGGCAATCCGATCGGACGGAAATCCGTTCGACGTCAAGTCCTTTGAAATTGATCAAGTACCCAAGTCCCAAACGTCACATGATCGGATGGTTGTTCGATCGGATAGCAATCCGTCCCAACGACCTGATCGTCTCTGACACTTGATTGTTTTGAAAGCTTTGCAGTTTTGATCGAGACGGTAAGATAACGTGCTTAAACAACAGAAACCCCATCTTGACCCAAGTGACCCGATCGAACCGGAACCACCCTAGTCCGACCAGTTCACTGTTCGAGACGGTTGTTTGTGTTTAACCTGAAATCAGTTGTCTCGTGGATAGAATCCCGATCTTGAACTAACACATCACTAAGAAAGAATGGAAGATCGGAACGAGCTCCGATTCTATCGGTTTTGAGTGCATTGAGTGTAAAAGAGTTGAAAGAAAGTTGGAAAACCTCCTTTCAACCCTTTTAACCATGAATATGTGTAGATCTATGCAAAAACTTTGATTATTCATGTGGAAATCCTTCAGATCTAAGTTGTTCTTTGTGGAATGAAGCCAGCCCTTGAAGTTCACAAGAACTCCATGATGACATCACCCTAGAACACCTCAAATCCGGTGATTTCACGGTTAAAAGTTAAGATTTAGAGGTGAAAATGATGAAGAAGTGTGTAGATCATAGAAGTACAAGATTTAGGTTGAAAACTTACAAGAATCGTGAGGAATCGAGAGAAATGAGGGCTTGAGTGTGGCTGGGTCGAGTGAGGAGTTGTCACATCACAAAGGATGTGACAGGGGGGTATTTATAGGGTTTCCTAAAAAGGAAGTGCACAGGTGTCGCGCAGGTCACCGATCGGATGGCAATCCGATCCGGTGGCAGTCCGATCCGGTGGCGTTCCGATCAGGTGGCAACTCGATCGGTTGGCCGCTCGATCCAGGTGTCCGGCGCGATGAGTTTTGTCGTTTCGATTCGAGTGTTGAGCGTTGCGTTGCGATGCGATTCGAGTGAGCGATGCGATAGTATTACCCAATAGTTACACAAATAACATAACTACTATATCTAACACACAATCACTATAATTAACTTGCGTTTAGCGTTTGCGATTTGATTGCGACGCAATAGAATTGCGATTGCGAATGCGATTAACACCTCAATCATAAACATAACATGCACAAGTAACACATAAATAGCACACACACGTAAAACAATATCCTGAACACATAATTCGATAGCGATTATCGATAAGTCGATTAGCGATTAATATGCGATAAAACCTCGATTATTAATAGATACTCCACATAATACAACTAAAGTAAATAAATAATAGAATTCGATTACAAGTCAAGAAGTTAAATAATAGTTGAGAAAGGAGTGACAGATTGCAATTAGCAATCTCTTCTTCCTTTGACTTCAATCTTGACTTTGACTTTGACTTTCGAAAAGGCGGGTTGTTACAGTCTCGTAGCCCGACTTTGGATATGGAATGGGCACAAGTTGTGTTTATTATGGGGCTCCTTCAACAAGTGTTGATCTAGGGATGGTAGATCAATTCAGATGGAACTCTTGGGTGCCACTAAAAGCGAATTACTTGGCTTGGAGGACAAAACTTTGTAGTGTTGCTGTGAAGGGAGCCTTAGCTAACATGGGTAAAACCTTTACCGACGTGAAGTGTTGCATATGTGGGCTGGAAGTTGAATCCTGTAATCATCTTTTCGTTTTGTGTTTGTTGGCGAGGATTGTGTGGTGGAACTTGTTTGTTTGGATGAAAGTTAGCGTGCCACAAAACTTAAGTTCGATTGTAGAGGTTCTTGCTTGTTTGGAGGGATATCCAGGATATAAGACCAAGAAGAGAATTGTTCATACAATGGTGATGGCTTCGTTTTGGAGAATTTGGATTTCCTGGAATGACAAGGAGTTTATGGGGAAATCGATGTCGGCCTTGAAGATGGTAGAATGTATTAAGGAAGACTTTTTTTTGTGGATTAAAAATAGGTCTAAGCTGTTTAAGTCTCTTGAGTGGAACAAGTGGGTTAATTTCGATCTTTTAGATTTGTTGTGACTTATACTCCTTGTTCTTGTCCCAGTTTCTTGTTGGGGCTCTATATTCAAATATAGATGTTGTTCCAAAAAAAAATAGAGAGTAATTTGTTCACTAGTTCACTATTTTACACGAAATATTAAAACTAAAAGTATCAAGTTTAGCATACTATAGTCGATATTTAAAACTTTACATTTTCCATATAAACACATTTTAACTTATGATTAACGGTTAGAATCATGCGTAACACAAGTTGAATAAATGTAATATTATACGCTTAGTAATAAAAAAGTTATGTTTTTAAAAACCATGTAGCATGATTAAATCAACTTAAATTGCCATTATAACTATATCTCTAGCTTTATAACTAATAAATGAAGGATTCTAGGTTTTTTTCTCAATCACCGCGTTGCGGCGAACTTATTTTGTTATTTAGTCTGTGTTTACATGTGTTTTGAAATCACTACGAGGGCGTTGCGCACAAAACCGCTGACAAGAATAAAAAGAAGATGTAGAAAAAAACACTAAAAGATAACTAAAAGAAAATCAACAAAATTTTTTTTATGGTAATGAGTTTGTTCGTATGAAACCCGTGGTCAGAGATAAGCAAATGATACTGGGTACCGGTACTGAATTTCCCGAACCGAAAGATCTTAAGTACAAATTTGGTACCGACTTTTGGCGCCTACCGGTTTTTACTTTCATATACCGGTACCGTAACTGGTATTTTCGGTATCGATATCGGTTGGCACCGATTTCATCCCTACCCCTGAAACTGAAAAAAAAAATCATTAAAAGTAGAAGAAAATCAACAAAAAAGTTGCACGATACCGTTGTTGTTCGTACGATACCCATGATCAGAGATGAGCAAATGGTACCGGGTAGAAGTACCGAATTTCCTGAACTAAAATATTTTCAAAATCATTTTGGTACTGACTTTTGGGGTTTTCTGTACAAGGCTGGTGCCGGTTTTTACCTTCGTGTATCGATAGTTATACCAGGCTGGTGCCAATTTTTACCTTCATGTACCGATAACGAACCAGACCATACATGTATTTTCGATACAAGTACCGGTTGACACAAAACTTATTCAACTTAAAAAGTAAGGAAGTAATTATTATTATAATATCAAAATAATAAAAGTATTAACAAACTATATATATTACGAAAATATTAAAAAATAAGTTACTGTTCAAAGACTTTGGAAATTAATATAAGGATAATTAAAAAGTAAGAAAGTAATTATTATTATAATATCAAAATAATAAAAGTATTAACAAACTATATATATTACGAAAATATTAAAAAATAAGTTACTATTCAAAGGCTTTAGAAATTAATATAAGGAAAACATTAAAAAATAAGTTACTTTGAATTAGAAATTAATATAAGGAAAACATTAAAAAATAAGTTACTTTTCAAAGGCTTTGGAAATTAATATAATAATAAGGATAATTGAGGACATTTTAAACCTTTCTATCTCATTTACTTTTTGGCTTTTCTATCTTTGGCTATTTAATTATGGATAGTTATAATATTATTAATCAAATAAAATTAATTATGGATTTTCTTCTAAATAAAGTTATTTTTTATTACTTGAAAAGGTTCTGTTTAAGTGTCTAAATATGTTTTGTTAAATTATTAAAATTAAAAAAAACTAATGATAATAATTGTTTTCTATTAGTAGTTCTACAAATTTTCAAATACTTAATTTGATTGAGTGTTTTGAATAGTAAAAATACAATATGTCAAATAATAATATAAAAATAGGTTACATTAAAAAATCAAACCACATTAAATATTTGAAAAAAAAAACATAGAAAACAATTAAAAAACAATTATTATCATTATTCTTCATTTTCTAAAATATTTTAACGAATAAAATTTTAAATATGGTGATATGTGAACTAAAATAGAAATTTTTAAGTAACAAAAAATGAGTTTATATATTAAATTCATTTGTTAATTGTTGATGATATAATAACTATGGGGAAGGTTCATTTGAGAAAAAATTTAATATGAGAAAAAAAAAAAGAAATGGCATAATGGTAAAACAGTAAATAGTTTATAACTCCTCACATTAATTATGTTATCTCTAATTAATAAAGCAAAAAACATTGTATCCTACACATTTCAAAATTTATCCTACATGTATCTTACACTTACCGAAATTTATCTTACGCATATCTAAATTTATCATACACATTTAAGAATTTATCTTACACATATACTAAAATTTATCCTACACATGTCAAAAGTTGCACTTCACCCTAAATTATTTTATCTTGAAAGAGAATATTTAAAAGTGAGTTACAAGTTTAATTAGTTAGCTAATTAATTACAATTAGAAAATTATCTATATGCCTTCATTAATAACATTAAATACACAAATTAAATGAAGTAAAATGAATCATTTCTATTGGTTTAAAACTTATTTTTTTTGTTCTTACAAATTTTTTCTTCTTATTTGAATCCTCACTAATAACTATTCACATTTAAATCGGAACTAAAAACTATTTTGCCTATTATAATAAGTATTTTCGGTTTTTTATTGATTTATGTCGTATGACTTTTAAATCTACCAAAGAAAGTAAAGTAACTCATTTTGGAAGTGGTTATGAATAATTATAATAATGTATAATGGTTAAGGGGTTGTTTGGCAACTTCTGAATTTGTAAGTGTTAAATCAGTAAAAGGTCTGAATCATTAAGTGATGAATCAGTAAAAGGTCTCAACCATTAAGAGCCACTATAATTCTTAACTGTTCAGTGACAAATGTCTAACCAATTCAGATAAAAGGTCTTAACCATTCAGACTTAGTATAATGCTTAATCGTTCAGAGGCAAATGGCAAATGTCTGAATCATTTAGACATCTGCTTGTGAAACAAACAGTCTGAACCATTAAGTGTTGAACCAGTAAGAACTTTGAATCATTAAAAGACTCATTAAGAGCTAAACAAACAACCCCTAAACACTATTATTTGAATTATTTTTCAAAAAAGTAATAAAATATGTTTCATTATAAAGGTGTATAATCGTAAGTAGCTTCGTTGTGAAGCTTGGAATAGAAAACCAAAAACGTGTATGGCCAAGCGAGAAAAAGAACTTTTCTTTGTTTCAAATTAACTTTTTTTTTTTGCCAGCCAAAGAGAAAATTTATTATCAAACCACAACAAAACCCCAGAAATATTTATTTCTTGATATAATTGATGCACGGCAACATGAGATTATATGACAAGTCGCGTTCATGTCAAAACATAGAAATTTTGTTATTGAGTTGAACTTTTAATCAAAACTTTGATTAAGTTTAGAAATTTATACATAAACTATTACATCGAGTTAGTAATTTATACTATTAAAATAATAAACTTTTATTAAACAGGATAATTTAGTTGATGACAAATAAGTACAACAAGAAATATTGTAACTTGTAAGTTCGCATTTGATGTTTGCGTTAGCTTATTTTCGTCTCTTATTAGCTTCGTCATCTTATCAAAAAATTTGTGACATGTAAGAGCATTTAATCGTTAAATGACCATTGATTATACTAAGGTTGACTAAGTTTGACTTTCCAAGGCTTTTAGGTTCTTTTTGTTTTTTTCTCCAGAAGCTCTTCTGAGCACTTATGTCTGCGTCGCGCAGAGGCGCGCAGACATAAGGTTCCTGCAGCTTGTTTGTTTTCTTGAAGATCTGCAGACCAAAAACGTCTGCAGAAGCTCTTCCCCAAGCAGACTTGTTCACAAGTCTTCTAACCTCTGCAGACCTCTTCTCCCTCTTCAAACCCACCTCTCAGCCACCACCTCCGACACCACCTCCACCTCCACCACCACCATCATCATCATCGGAGACCTCCACCTCCGACACCCATCACCTCCACCTTCAACAATCACCACCTCCATCTTCACAAGAACCGCCGCTCCAGCCCTGCTCCGCCGCCCACCCTTGCTCCGCCACCACCTCCAAATCGAAAACAAAACCCTCATCATCATCAACATCGCAAACAAAACCCCCAAATTGAAAACCCTCATCATCATCAACATCGATCACAAACAAAACAGACCTGCAACTTTCAATCTGAACTTCGATTCACAGCCGTCGAGCATCACCACCGCCTTCGAGCATCACCACCGCCGTCGAACTCCTCTCTCTAGCTGTTGTTTCTCTCTCTCGCTGTTTCTCTCTCTAGCCGCCTTCGATTCACAGATCTGAAGGAGAAAGGGGTGGGGGTGGGGTGGATTAGCAGGTTTGGTGGCGGTGGTGGTGCGGTGGTGGTGGTGGCGGTGGTGGTGCGGTGGTGGTGGTGCTTTGGGCGGTGGTGGTGACAGATTCTAGAGAGAAAGTGTGTTTGTAGAGAGAGAGAAAGGCAGAGTAGTGTGTGTGTTGTGTGTGAACTGTGAAGAGGTTTTGTAGAAAAAAAAAACCCTCTTCTCCTTGCAGACTGCAGACATTTGGTCCACCTCTTCTCCTGCAGATGCCTCCAGATGTGGTCCGCAGACTGCAGACCTTTTGCCGCAGAAAAAACAAACAGCACCTTAGAATTTAGTAAAGTTTGTGGCAAGAAATTATTGATATTTTCTTTTCCATTGTTAACTTTATTTTTACCGGGTTTATGCAGTGGATGACAGTGAGATAGCGTTGCAGGTATGTTATGCAACTTCCATCAGTTTAGAAAAATGTTGTTCATGATATTTTCATCATATTTAATTCATTAATAAAAGAAGGGTAAAATTTAATGTTGTTTCATGCAGGCTAATGAAGTTGTCAAGGCAAACAAATTTTCTGACAGAATTATTGTTTTACACGGACGTGTTGAGGTACTATTTCATAAACGCCATAAGTCGGTTTATATACTTAGATTATGATATTATTCTTCATGTTTGTAGTATCGAACTATCGATATCATGACATCGTATTGTCCCTTCATGCAGTGGGACTGGAATCGGGAGCCAGCTTCGAGCGAGGAGGTTTCGGAGCTGATGGGGTGCCTCGGTTTGCTTTTTGGTTCGACTTTTGGATCTGGCGCTGCTCTCTGGCACTGGGGGGCAGACTCGTCAAAGTGCTTTTCGGTCAAATCTGTGCGCAAGCTTATAAGTGGGTCGGTCAAATCTGCGCTCAAGCTTTTTATTAAGAGAGTGATTAAGGGTAGAGGAATTGAAAGTGTGGCTTGTGTGAATCTATGTCTTAAAGACATATAATTAAGTTTTTGTACAAATGTGCAGGTGGCATATGGCGGAGTTGCAATCCGTCACACATCATGCGAGGCGGAAGCGAAAATTGACAAACTCGAAAGACATAGCGTTCTACAAAATTGTTGGGCGGAATGGCTTAAAAATGTAGTAATTAGTTACTGCTGAGCGCCCAAATTTTTACCCAATCGCCCAATGTTCCTGTAGTATTACTTGCCCTTTTGTATTGTACACATAGAGGTCGAAATTTTAATTTTATTTTTGATTGGGTTGATTATGGTTGTCTATCTCTTAACTAGTTGAATCTTTCATCTATATATACAACTTATATAAGGGACACTAAGCCGAATATTTCTTTCTCATAGAATGTACGTCTGTGTTTTAGTTACTTGTACATACTACTCATAATACGATCTCAAAAAAAATTTACACTGAGTAAACAAAGTAAAACAAAATACTGCCATACCTTTGCTAAAAAAACTAAAACGATGGAAAAACTATCGCTTGGCATGACGAATAAAAATTAAATCGAGCCAACCAATTAAAACAAAACACTACCATAGTTTTGTCAAAAAAATACTAAAACAGATTTTATACTGAGGGCAAAATCGTAAATAAACACAAAAAATTACGTGGAAATGTAAATTAACCTAAGTTTATATCGACACGTAAATAAAAATAAAGACATAAAACTCGATTAAAAAGTATTTATAAATTTAAGGGGTTGTAAGAGTCAATTCTTAAAATTAAAGGTCAAAAAAAAAACAAAACCAAAAAAAAAACAAAACAAAACAAAGAAAAGAAAAAGAAAAGGGTAAAAGAAAAAAATAAGAAAAACCAAAACCACATAAAGACAAAATAAAGGAAAAAAACACAGTGATTTCAAGTTCTAATTAAAACCTTATTAAAAAGCAACTACTTTATGCATGTGGTAGTTGTACCATTGGCTTTGAGAGGTTTTCAAAAAAAAAAATTGGATTTTTCCTTTCTAACCCTAAAGTTTTAATCTTTGACAATTTAAGTCTAAAGTTTTATTGTTTGATAATTTAAACCCTTTGATTAGTTTGATTTTTCACTTATACTTCAAAAGTTTCAATCTTTTGCAATTTAATCACTTTTATCTTTTTTATTTTTAACCCAAAGCTTTTCATTATTTGCAATTTAACCCCAACACTTGTTAACTTTCAATTTTGATCCTTTATACTTTTCATCATTCGTAAGTTTTCCGTTTAACGTTTCGTTCTAAATTTTCTGAGTTAACACGCCGCAATGTGCGTGTGGGGTTCAACGTTTTTTCATCTGTTTTTTCCCTTTTGACATGTCTGTCGCAACACGTCTATTTTCCCCCATTTGATAAGTCTGTCGCAACGCGCGGGTCAAAGATCGACTTAGTTATTCTTTTCTATGTTTTACACATAGGTTCTAGCTAATATAAGAAACATTTGATTTTCATCTAATATAATATATAATTAACGAATCCCTGCCGCATTGCGGCGGGTGATAATTCTAGTTTAATATATATAGTAATAGTAATTTTAGGTGAGTTTTAACTCAATTATATATTTTATTTTACTAACTCTATAAGTTATATCTATAATAAAACTTAAATCAACTTTTTTTTCTTTGCATAATTGATTTATATTAGGTTGTCACAATGAGATTTTAGTTTCATGACATTGAAGTGGAGTAAAGTTTTATTGAGGGATTTTTTTTCTTTTCTTTCTTATTTTAAAAGAAAAAAAAGAAAGAACATTCATAAATAACAAGAGATTGTAAGTGTTAGGTCAAAAAAAAAATCATCCTACTATTAGAGAGAACATGAGGGAAGATAAAATAAATATTTCTTGATGAAAAAGAAAATATATAACTATAAAATATTAGCTTTTTTATGTCAATTGATGAAAAAAAATATATAACTATAAAATATTAGCTTTTTTATGTCAATTATAACCTCAATATTGAAGTACTAGTTACAAAGTCATATATTACACGGGTTGAATATAGAAAATGTAACACCCCGAAAACTGGTTTAGTAATCAAACCTCGTTAATAGTGATGAACGGGTAAAATACCGTTAGTGGTAAAATTTAACCCGGTAAATATTAGGACTTAAATAAATAAACCTAATATTAATTAAAAAGGAAAATAAATACTTTGAGAAAACAAAGTATATAAAAAGCCCAAATTAACGGGACATGAAACATAACGGGTTATAACTTTCCGAACCCGTTAAAGTAACTAGGAATAATTAACCTAGTTAGTAGCATGTGATTAAGTGACTAATGGTGAGTTATAGCTTCATTTGATCAAAATAAAACATGAGGGACTAATATTGCCAAGTGGGAAACTTGTTTTATTAAAACCAAAGTTAAACACCAAAACACACACTTTAAGTGTGAGTTCTGGTCGAGATATCCACAGGAGCCAAGAACTCTTGAGCTCAAAAACCCTAACAAGCACAAAATCAAGAAATTGGAAGGGCAAATCAAACCCAAATCGAAATTCAAGCACAAATTAGTGATCACCTCAGTGAAGGGATCACAAGGTATGTCAAAATTCACAATTTGGTTTCATCTCAAATTCTTGATAAACTTGTGAAATCGAAATCTGAACTTGATTGATTGATCTTTGAATGAAATTATGATAAATTCAGGGTTAGGAATGAACCCTAATCAATAATTTGATGCATTGATGTTCATGCATGTGAAATTGAGAATCACCCATTTAGGTGTTAAGTGGGTTTTGTAGGATGATGAAAAACATTGGAATCTTGATCATGCAACGAGAGTTATTAATCCTTATGAAATGAATCTAGGTGTTGTTATGCATGCTAGACATAATGGAATTGAAATTATGTTTATGTTTAGTAGGAATAACTAGATATGAACTAGTAGTAAATGTGTAAAAAAAATTTATGCACATTAGGTGTTTGTTAAAATGCCTAAATGAGAACTAAAGTGTTGAAATTAGAGTGAAAATGTGTATTTGAATGATATGGCAATTACGCGTAATATGAAGTGATAAGGGTTCTAAATATTATGTTGATTTAGACTTAATGTTATAACCCATGTGATCAAAAAGTAGTTAACTTTAGATAAGCTAAGTTAACTAATCATGAGGTCGAATAGTAGCTTCGGCATAGAAAATAAGTGAGGTGGAATAGTCGTGATTTTTATGACTAATTTAACCGCCTTGTAAATGATTGAAAATAGTTTGAGGCCTAACGAGCTATGTGGAGGCTTGGGAAAGGAAGCGGGTCAAACAAATCAAGAATGGAGGAAAGCATAATTCGGATGCAAGGTAAGTATAGCTTACACTAGTCTTAAATTGTGGAATATTCTCTTATCATATAAATTACGAATGAGATAACTAAACAATTGAAATATGATGTTCCGTCGTGTAGTCGTACGGAACAAGATAATCAAAGATGAAAGAAACCATAATAATGGTTAAAAAGAAGTAAATCGATAATTCGATCATATTATGACGAAAGGAAAAATGAACTTTTAATGGTTACCTTTTATGGTTAGCCAAAACAAATAATAAGGGCAAAACAGTAATTTAGTCACACGTTGACAATAACCGTTAGTTCCAAAAAGACACTTTTCCGCGTGAGACATAAAGAGTCGAAAATGGTAATAAACGGTTTATAAGTAAAATGACCGTACGGTGTTAAACGGAACGAGTCATGTAGATGAGATGATAATAAATATCATCTCACATAGATAAACGGTCAATTCGGCCAAACGGGTCAAAAGGTGTAGACATCACCTTTTGACAATATCGACTAATGATTCTTTTGTCGAGTTATATGCTTACAGGAATAGATATCCGATGGATACTCGCATCGTTCTTAATTAGCGATTATAAAGCAAGGTATTAAAACCGGGTAATAAGTTGATCCGAGCCAGGTATGTATTATAGATCAACTCATCATTTAGAACTTGAAGTTCTATGAGAGTTAGGCAAAGCAAAAAGGACATTCGGTTACCTTAAAAGGTAAACCGAAGGATTTAAATTTTAGACAGAGTGTTTTGAAAACAAGATTTGGTTAAAAATGAGATTTTGGGCGTGCATGGCTTATGCAAGCCCTTCGTTGTAAAAGAAGGGTTAAAAAAATGACCAAAACGCCCTTGTAAGCAAAATTAAGCAAACAACCCTTAGAAGTCGCTTGAAAACGAGTTTTACAATTAAGTCAATACTTAGAATAAGTAAAAAAGCGAAAGATGTAAATCCTTGGCCAAAAGACTCTATACGAGTCTTTGCCGTAAAATGATAATCCGAGGGGTAAAACTCGGATTATATAGATCGCCACATTAAGCCCATCACAAATATAGTTGTGATAGAAGATCTTTTGATAAATAATGTGGAAATAAGATACTAGAAATAAATGAGTGTGAATTATGCGTAAAAGTGCTTAAATGCCCTTAACGGGTCAATTAAACTTCTAAGTAAAAACGGGTTTAAGAATGTATATAAACCCGCGATTTGAATCTAATATGATATGCAATATGGAAATGATGAGGAATTAGAATCAAACAACATGTTTGTTTGATAAAATCGCGAACGGGTCAAAATTGGGTAAAAAGGGTAATAAGCCGAAGACTTAAAAGTCTTAAATTTTGTTAATCCGGATGTTGGCTTTTAAATCCATATGATGGAGAATCAAATTACAAACACGTAGGAAGAAACGGTTGGTCAAACGAACAAGCGGATTGAAAGATACGAAAGTTTTCGTGTCAAAAAAGACAAAATGGAAGAATCTGATACAGGGGCCACCGTAACTTACGGTGGGCATCGTAAGTTACGGTGGGGACTGAAAACGCTACGGCAGTTATCTCCTGCCTTACGGTGGAGTATTTTAAAACAGGGGCTACCGTAGATTACGGTATCTACCGTAATTACGGTGGACCCTGTACAAAAATGTATTTTAAATCAGTTTTGTTTCCCGGACTTGTTTAGATACGTTTTAAACCCCGTATGACTAAAGCATTTCATGTTTTATGAAATGTAGGTACTTTTTGGATGCCGGAAGACGATCAAGCTCAACGAAGAACCGAACACGATAAAGATACATGCTTCCGCACATTGCCTCGTCATAAATTTTAAACGACGAATCTGATCACGTTATGTCGAATAACTTATGATTAGTAAAAGTTTTAATAAATCCATATTTTTATAGTATGTGTAGTCTTAACTACACATCTAAGTGTTGGTATTTACATGTAAACCCGTTAAATAGCAACTAGGGTGTTACAGAAAATATGAATTATAAATTTGCATATAATCCATATCAGTTATAAGACTTATTACATAATATAGTGAAACAAAAATAAAAGTTACATCTTCAGTTATCAAATATAATTTTCTAACTTTTGATTCCTCTATTGAGTCACTATAATATTATCTTATTATATATGGATGTAAAATAGTAGCACTAAAAAATAACGATGATAAAAGTGCAAATGTTTTTAAAAAAATAATTGTAAGTTATGAGGTTGTCGCATATAAACTTTAATATAATTCTACTACGTATAGTAATGATATAATAAATAATTTGATATAAATACTATTTTAGGAAATACAAATAATAAGAAAAAATATGAATATCATCATATTATACCAAAAATATTACTAAAGTTTTCAAACTGTAACTTTGAGTGTCAAGACAACCTCTTTAATTAGTAGTCGGCATTTAAATATTCAAATTAAATTTTTATAATATTATATAACGTCTATGTATAGTATAGCATGATGATAAGTTACTTAGAATGATTAAAATTAAGTTTGACCAACTTTTTATAGTGAAAATTAATTGATTTATATACGTGTGTGGGGGGGGGGGGGGGGGGGGGGGCACTTCACTTGATGCAACCGTGGAAACTCATTGAAAAAAAAACTTTTTCAAACAAAAATTACACAAGTGATATATATGTTTTTAAGCATTTTGAGCATAAAACAAAAAAGCGTCTAGTGACTTAAAAAACAAAATGCGTATGTTACATATGTGGCATTATTTGTTACATAAACAACAGATATATTTACATACATAATAACAAAGTTTATTTAAATTTTTAAAAGTACTCTATGCTTTTTGTTTTCAAAATACTTAAAAACATGTTTATTACTTGTGTTAATTCATTTGAGAAAAAAAAAAGTTTTTTCCTTGTATGTAACAAAATTTTTTCATGGTTCTCTTAGTTTAAGTGGGTTTTCTATAATTCTCACAAATATAATATAACATTATGATTGGAAAAAAGAAAATTATTTATATATAATATTAAAATAAAATTAGAAGAAGAAACACTACAAAAAAAAGGCCATTCAGCGGCATACAAAAAGTGCCACAAAAACCCAAGCAAGTGCCACTAAAGACCTCTTAAGGAATGTGCGGCACACAAAAAAAGTGTCACTAGAAGTGGTGACACTAAAGCCTTTTAGTGGCACTTATTTGTGTGCCACTATTATTCTTTTTGATTTTAGTGGCACTTTTTAGGTGTGCCACTACAAACTTTTGGGATTTTAGCGACACAAAACTTTTGCCACCAAAAGGAAAGCAAATCAAATTATTTGATACTCCAGATGTTTATTATATTAAATTTGATTGTTCAAAATCAGTATTTGTTTACAAAATAAAATACAAATAAATGTGTAAATGGTAGAAATTATAATATTATCACTTTATTTATATTTCCACAATAAGAGATCAAACCATATATATTCAAAATCTCATAAACAAATGTGTGTACACCGAAAAATATTCTATTACATAAATTTCTACAATATACAGATCTAAAAGTTTCTACCAAAATACAATAACAAAAAACCCTAAAGTCTGAATTATGACTTGGTAATTCAATTTTCTTATCAATTCTTCTCGAATAGTGCATTGTTGGCTAGAAATGGTACTACTTCTCCAATTGTGGTTTTCACTATATTTATACACTTTCCGAAGCAAACAATTACCAAAATCTTTCTCCAACGGTTTTTTTTTGCTGCCCAAGTTCTTTAATGAAGTAGCAAACCAGTTTTGGTGTGCAAAATCAGCCTATACAAAGAAGCAAACAAATAAACATGATCTCATATACCTCACATATATGTAATGTATGAAAAGATAGTCAATGAAAGACAAACAGATATACCTCAAAGTACGGTTGTTTCCGGTCCGGTTTTGATGGTTTTTAGGTCAACCTTCGAGCCAAACTGTTGGTAACAGTTTTCTATCATCGAAAACTAGAGCCGAACCATTGGAAATAAGAACCGAACCAAACCAAATCAAACTGTTATCAACGGTTTGGCTCCAGGTTAGTTTCACAGTTTGAGCTTTTTAGACCCTTTTGATACTTTACACAAGGAGTCCAAATTAAATAATAAATTGTCAAATATATATAAAAGAATAATAACTATCTAATAAATAGACTCTTGCTGTAACTCACTATCTAATAAATAGACTCTTGCTCTAACTCTGTAAGTAAAGAAACAATTGAAAATGCAGAGAAATATGCCGATAAGTAATTTTGCAAGTAATAACATAACATAAAGTTGAATGCAGGACTTATTGATCTGAGTACATAATATAAATATCAATCTATGATTAAGAGAGGGGGCAATCTTCACCCAAAGCCTTCAAAGTGGGTCAGTTTGGGTTGCTTTTAAAATTACATGGGTTGGTTTGGATAAAGTATTTTAACTAAATGGGTCATAATGAGTCAGTTGAAATTCCATCTTGGTATTTTCGGTTCAAAGCGGGTCGACAACTTTAAAGAAATGAGTCGATGTGGGTTAGTGTCTTAAAGAAACGGGACAGGTTTCGGATCAGAATGGATTTTGGGCCGGCACAAGTATTCACACGGGACGTATTACGACACGAAACAAGTTTTGGATTGGAACGAGTTCAGTTCGAAGTGAGTTTCGGGCCGGGATGGGTTTCGGCACGGGGCAGGTTTTGAATCAGAACAGGGTCGGTTTGGCTCGGACCGACACGGGTTTACGCACGGGACGGGTTTCGAGCGCAACGGGTTTTGGGCCGACACGAGTTTCCGCACGGAACAGGTTTCGTTTTGGTTTTTTTTATGTTTCAATTTGGTCGTTTTTTTCGGTTTCGTTCAATTCAGTTTTGATTTTTTTTTTCGTTTTGATCGGGTTTTTTCGGTTTCGTTTCGGATCGATTTCAATCTTTTCAGTTTTTTGTTTCATTTCAGTTCGTTTCGGTCGGTTCGGTTTCGGCTTTTTTTGTTTTTGTTTGGTCGGTTTATTCTGTTACGTTTCGATTCGGTTTGATATTTTGTATCATTTTGATCGGTTTTTTTGTTTCATTTCAGATCGGTTTCGATCTTTTCAGTTTTTTTGTTTCGTTTCAGTTTTAATTTTTTGTTTCGTTTTTATCGTTTTTTTCCGGTTTCGATCTTTTCACTTTTTTTTGTTTCGTTTCGTTTTGGTTTGGTTTCAGTTTTTTTGTTTCGGTTTGGTCGTTTCGTTTTGGTTCAATTTTGATTTTTTGTTTCGTTTTGATTGGTTTCGATCTTTTCAGTTGTTTTCTTTTGTTTCAGTTCTATTTTGATTTTTTCAATTGTTTTGGTTTCGGTTGTATTGTTTCGTTTTGGTTCGGTTTCGATTTTTTCAGTTTTTTTTGTATCGTTGGTTTTGGTTTTTTTGTTTCGTTTTGGTCGGGTTTTTTCGGCCTCCGTCCCGACTCGAACAAAAGGTATACTAATGATGAAATCATGTTTTGAGAAATGGCAAAAAAAACCCAACCCGTTTTGACCCGAAACCCATTTCGAACTAGACCAGATCTGATCCGAACCCGTTTGGACCCGAATCCATTCCAACCGGACCGTTCTGACCCGACCCAAGACAACCCTTTTTTTAATTTGACCCATTCCAACCATAACCTAAGGTACATCATCCAAAACCTCATAATACTCCTAATCTACTACTTTATTATCGATAACCAATCGCATCAGAATTTCAAAAACAGTTAATAAAGTATGCAGTATATACCTTTTGTTGCAATGAGAACAACATCCGATGACGATTGAGCAGCTACTTTCAGCCGAACAGACGATGATCCGCGTCTCCATCATCTAGCAATCAATATAAAACATGGAGGCCCTATAGTTTTGGTGGCCCAAGGCCCAAGCCTCATTTGGCTTGGGCTTGAGCCGGCCCTGGTTGTTCGATTAAACAAAAGTTTTACCACAAAAACTACCAAGTTGAATACTTATTTAGCTATGAATATGACGTTCATGTTGTATAATAACAAAAGAGTAAAGTCAAAAAATAAATAGCTATACTAACATGAATACTTTCTATGGCTACCAGAATAGATTGCAAAAGAGAGAGTTGGCTTGAGAAATGGAGGGCTTGAACGTCAATAAGAACTCCAACTGAACCAATTATCCCCGAGTAAAAAACTTACATACATATAGTAAATGAAGTTTCTAATATTATGATAGTAAGCATACCAAACATAAACTTTTGAAAAGGAACTTGTCATTCATGTTCATATTAACCTGCACAAGAAAATAACACATGTTTAAACAAATGAAAAAAAGCACCAGGTTTCAAGAAATATTAAACATCATTACAATAATTTAGATTCATGTTGTTTGGGTTCCATTCATATGCTTCTATTTTTTCCACTTAATAATATTCTAATGCCACTTTACTATTAAATAATGATAACTTGTGTACAATCATTGGTAAAAAATATTTATTGAAACAAAATACCATTAAATGAACATACAAACTACCTTCAGAGGTGAACTTGTGTTTTTGGTTCTGCAAGAAGAAGACTCTGTATAGAAATCAGAAGGGTTAAAAAGCAGCCCAACTTTCAATTCAGTTTGTTGATCATACCTCCAACAAGAAAAAGACTAGATAGAAATCAGAACACTTGTCACATAAGTAGATGACTATTTGCCCTAAAAGTTCTTTTAATTAAAATATCTATGAATGACAAAGCCCTAATTTAAGACACCTGATTTGAAGAGATGCTTGATCAACCAACACCAATAACGAATTTGAAAGAAACATTAGATCATTTAAATAGAAAAAACTAATCATTTAGCCAAACTAAATGGAATGTATTTACATGAAAAAAAAAAACTCTAAATTGGCACCCAATTCAGAACCCTAAAAAATCAATAACGAACAATTTGTTCAGGGAATGTGATAAACACCAATCAGAGTAAATAGTTGCTATCCTAAAGAAAATGACGAGTCAAAACAAAAATTAGAAATAAATAAACCTTTTAAGGAATGATTGAATATCGATGGTCTTCGAGATTGGAACAATCTGCTGCATTAGTTGGTGGACGATTAGCGCTGCTATGCTTGTTCATTGTTGCCTTTTCAAGAAACTGCAATCAAAAGAAGCACAAGATTGATTGGATTGGATTTTGAATCCACAAACAGTAAAACTTGACAAAAACTGGGAGAAAATTTGATTTAGTCTTATTCTAAATTTGAGAGAAATGCGTTAGGGTTTGAGTAATAAGGTGAAAGAGTCAATTTCTTTTGTTTTGTGGTGGGCTAATCTGAGCGGGAATTGAAATTTTGGGTGAATTTTTAGGGGAGGGAAATGAAATAGTTTGAGTGAAAAAACAATAACTTTTAATAAATTAAAAAGATATTTATTTATATGTTAGGGGCTGTTTGACAACATCTGAACGGTTAAGTGTGAACCATTAAGTACTGAACCAGTAAGAGGTGTGAACCATTAAGAGCCTGTATAATGCTTAACCGCTCAGAGGCAAATGTCTGACCGATTTAGATTAGAGGTCTTAACCATTCAGACTCTTTATAAATCTTAACCATTCAGAGGCAAATGTCTGAATCATTCAGACATCTGCTCGTGAAACAAACAGTCTGAACCATTAAGTGCTGAACCAGTAAGAGGTCTGAACCATTAAGAGCCTCATTAAGAGGTAAACAAACAGCCCCTTACTAATTTACGATTAATTAATATAAAAAATAAACAAATTAATAGAGTTAAATGCTTGGTTGGTCCCTGTGGTTTTCAAAAATTGCAGACTTGGTCCTAATGGTTTACTAATTACACGCGTGGTCCCTGTGGTTTTCAAAAATGCACTCGGTTGGTCCCTAGCCCTAACATCAGTTAAATTTCTTAGTTAACTATGTGTGAAATGACTATATTACCCCTGAACAATTAAAAAAATAAAAAATATATATATAAAGAAGACTCTTCTTCTTCCTCCCCCATCTCTCTCTAAAAACCCACCACCCACCTTCATATTCAAGACGAAGAGAGAGAGGCAGAGAGAGAGAGAGAGAGAGCGCCGGAGACAGGTGCGGCACCGCCGCTCACGGCGGCGGCGGTGGAGGTCACAGCGGAATCTGAGCGGCAGAATAGGTGGTGCGGTGGTTCTGGTGGCTGCAAGTGATGATGATGTAGGTGATGATGATGATGACGGGGAAGGCGGTTCAAGCCTTGGTTCAATTTCAGAAACACCGGTAAGACCCCCCTACTCCCTTTCTTTCGTTTCAGATCTGTGAAGATCTTGGTTTCTCCGGTCAGTTTTGATGATGTTTCAGTTTTGATGTCATTTGGTTTAGTGTTGCGGGTTTTGGTTCAGATGCGGGTCAGAAAGTCAACTCCGGTCAACCGGTCAGCGGCTTGCAGCCACCAGAACCACCGCACTACGGTCAACCGGTCAACGACGGTGAGGGTGCTTGTGACAGTGGTTGTGGTGGGTTTAAGGTGGTGGTTTTACGGTGAAGATGATGAAATATAGCAGCAATTCGTGCTGGTGATTGATGGAGGAATCTCAAATCTGTTGGTGATGATGGAGGGCAGTGTGGCTTTTGACTAAAGTGAAAGAATTTGCAGGTAAAGAGAATGACTTTTTGGGGAGAGATGAAGAAATTGGAGGGAAGAAAGTGACAGGTGGAATGCAGGACCAGTTTTTTTATTTTATTTTTATGGTTTAGGGGTAATATAGTCATTTCACACATAGTTAACTAAGAAATTTAACTGATGTTAGGGCTAGGGACCAACCGAGTGCATTTTTGAAAACCACAGGGACCACGCGTGTAATTAGTAAACCATTAGGACCAAGTTTGCAATTTTAGAAAACCACAGGGACCAACCAAGCATTTAACTCAAATTAATATGAAAAATATGTAAATATATATAGCATTAAAAAAATACAACCTAATATGAAACCCGCGCTTAAAATTTTTAGTGACACACAAAAAGTGCCACTAAAATCCAATTTAGTGGCAAAATAGTTAAGTGCCACTAAAAGTTCGTGCTAAGCAAATATGGCACAAAAGCTAAATGCCACTAAAGGCGTGTGCCACTAAATGGCATTTTTTTTGTAGTGAAATTTGATGCTAATACGTAACATTCTTCATTTCCTTTAATAAGGATATAACATTAAAAACACACATTTCATTTTCTTTTGTATCCCTTTCTTTTGACTTGTTCCCTTTTACTAAAACTGGAGAGCACTACATTAATATTTTAAACAACATAGAATCTTGATTTAGAATTTTTAAACTTCAAAAGAATCATTATTTTTAAATTTCTAAGTGCATTTTTAATTGGTTGCAGATTAAAGCACTTTATGAAAGTGTAATTAGTTAACAAACTATGGTATAATCATCCGTTGACTTGTATTATGATACAGATTGAAAAGGAATATCTTTATGAAAACGTAATTAGTTAATGAACTATGTCTTAATCATTCGTTGACTTGTATATAATACCGATTAAAAAGGAACGCCTCTTCACAATAACGAATATACCGCCAAGTGTTAAACTCATACACCTTCCTCAAAGGAGTTTTAAATTATAGCTAACTTACACACCGTCTAAATTAACCTTCTACCAAATACACTTCATGAGAGAAGTGCATTCAATCAAAATGGTGGAATCAACGAGATTTGATTTAGTGAAGTTTGATGGTAAAATGAATTCGGGACTCTGGAAGGTTAAAACTGAAATTTTGCTGGTATTTGTAATCTAAGATTGTTATGATTCACACTTTATGTTTTGAGAAATATTTATCATCCAAAAAGACGAAAAAAGGGAGGCTTTGTCTAAAGAAATGCATTGAGAAAGACCAAATATATAGAACTTTTTAACGAGGTAGTGCTTATTTAACTTCCTCAAAAATGGAATCTATTCCATGGTTATTTACTTCGACAGGGTACATATATCTGAAGTTTATATTTTTAGATATTTTTTAGATTTATTGTCGATACTAAGAAGAAGCCAAAAACTTGTACCCATTTTTCGTGATATTATGAATAGACCAGATTTATCATGGCGAATTCTTCAGAGAAAAATTTGTCTTCCACAATGGAATCTAATTAGTCATATTTTGAGTAAGTGTTTTATTATCCACATGTTTTGATGTTATAGAATTTTGATGTCTGCAAAATGCAACATATAAATTACATCAATTGTGGCATAAAGTTAACCCTTTTTAGTACTAATGTTGGAAAAAGTATGCTTTTGTCTTCCTTTTGTATTTTCAGGATTAAATGAGCTCAAATTAACAAAAGAAGCAAAAAGACAGCAAAATCTAACATAAATACCAGAAAGTGAACAAACGTGACATGCCTGACCCCACGACAGCATCTTCCCAAGCAAAACAAGAAGACAGGAGGCTGAACACGCCCCGTGCTCAGTGAGCACGGGGGCGTGCCCAAGTGTCAGCATAAAAGACAAAGTTGTAGAAGCTTCCATCGCCCACCAAGGGGCCGTGCTCAGCGGACACGGGGTCGTGGTCAACTATAAGATTCGCAGAATCCAGGCAAATCTTGATAGTACAGATATGCTTCTGCACACGGGGTCGTGCCCAGCGGACACGGGGCCGTGGTCAACTAATAAAGACAAGAGCAATTAATGAAGAAAGAGAAGGATGTGGACACGGGGCCGTGCCCACTGGACATGGGGCCGTGCCCGAGCTTCTGTTCAGCCTATAAATAGGAGTGTTTGGCTCAAGCTCAAACCATCCCTTGGCACACCACCTCAAAAGATGGGCCTACCACATTATGCATTAATAACTTAATTAATTATCTTTCAATAATCCGACCCTTTAGGATTATATCCTTGCTGACTCAAACTACTGGGTTGAGGGTAACGTCACCTCCAAAAGAGGGGCCTACTACAATAACTAAGATAAACTCTTAAATAGTGCAAAAGTGCGGAAATAATCAAAGGTTACACTAAACACGAGTCGGAACCAAGTGATTCATCTTGTCTATCTGTTTTTCTTTTATTTTTATTTTCAGGATTCTTAGTTAGTTTTTATTTTCTTAGTTTAAAATATTTTTATAAACTTTTGATTTGATTAGACGTTGAGGATAAACCGGTACTAAAAGCTCCTGTGTCCTTGGACGACCTCGGTATCTTACCAACACTATACTACGCTCACGACGGGTGCACTTGCCCATATGTGTGTTTAGTGTTAATAAATATCGTGTTTTATAAATTTAAAACTTGGCTAAAAAGTGTTAAAAAGGGCTTAACATATACATCAAAAACTAACGACACTTCACACGCATCAAGTTTTTGGCGCCGTTGCCGGGGACACAAGGATTTTAAGAAAGTTAGGAGTCAACGGCCTAATCGTTTTTCTTATTTTTTCTATTTTTTTAGGATTTTTCTTAGTTTTTCAGCTTCTGCAGAACTCAGCACGGGTCGTGCCCGCTGAACACGCCCCGTGCCCAATCATTGGAACTGGCAATCCTGTTTTAAGTCAGACAGTAAACTAAACACGGGGCCGTGCCCACTCAACACGCCCCATGCCCAAGATTCAGTTACTGAAAACAGAACCGTAAGATCCCAACGGTTGGTAATTTCTGACACAAACATGAGTGATACTGCTACTTTTTACTTTCGGCACTCTTATGGTACGTGGTGTCAATTATGTGGTGGTACCCATGAGGAATTAGAATGTTATTTTCTAAATTATAAACCCCACTATATAGACCCATCGTCTCCTTGTATCCTTAAGAGGGGCGAAAGTAAAAATAAGCCCTATCTCTCCCTCGAATGCTCCCAACCAGATTTTCTAGGAGAAATGCTTCTTGACGAACTATTTCAATTAGAAGATCTAATTCTTAATTGGTTAAAAGAACTTAGGATAGATTTCAATAATTTATCTCAAGATGATAACCAAGAAGAAGTGTTGGAATCGCATTCAAAGAACTTCGTTGTCTCCGACGATACTTTTAACTCTAGTAAGGACTTGAGCGATAGTCGTCCCTGTGCCGATTGTGCCGTGAAGGACTCCCCATCGACTTCGTTCGATGCATACATAGACTTGAGCGATTCGGCATATACCTTCTTTAACGAGAGCCCGGGAAAGGGTTGAACTTGTCCACCTACATATAGCATAGGAATCACCATCACCGACAACCTCTTGCGTTCTCGTTTTAATCTAGAACAATTAAGGTATCTTAGGCACCTTGGGGTTGTTCCATCCAGTAAGGAACCGCCCGATCCAGAAAAGTTCCTTGAAAGTAGACGAATTCCATAAGACAGCTTCTAGACACGGGGCCGTGTCCAGGTTAGCACGCCCCCGTGTCCACCAAAAGATTCCCTTCTGATTTCATCAGAATACGGACAAAATTGTGTCAGGATTCTGTCTGCACATGGGGCCGTGTGCAACGTACTGTCGTTTTCTATAAATGCAGCCAAGAATCCTGCACATTTGAACCATTCCAGGGACAGATATTTGGGGAATATTCTCACATACCAATCCTAGGTATTTTCTAAAAGAAGTTTCTCAATTACCTTCTTGTCCTTGCCTCTTTTATCCACTATCATCTTCTTCAATTTTTCTTTCCTTGTACTTCCATTAAAAGCTTGAAACTTGTATAATTTCAAGCTTTGTTGAGATGTTTGTTAGATTTTTGTACATGGAATCTTGTTTATAATGGGTTCTATAACAATGTTTTAAGTTGTTTCTGTTCAAAAATGCTTTAAAAATCACGAAAACAATTTAAAACCCCAAGATTCCTTGTTCCTAAATCCTACAGATATCTAAACACGGGGCCGTGTTCGTTGAACATGGGGCCGTGTCCGAGGTACTGGTCCCATAAAATTGAACCCTTTTCGGTATCTTTTCTCAGAATGGCAAGCAGAACAAGCGGAAACTCTTCGTCGCATTCAAGAAACAACCGGCAGGGGAGAAGATCATCAACGGTTGAAGATTCTCTTGTAAACTATGTTTACGCCTTAAGAGAGGCCCTTGATGAAATGACAAGTGTGGAAGAGGCATTGGTTGACCGTATTAATCATTTGACAGTGGGACTAGAGGGATGTCTTCGAGAGGTCAACCTTTTGCACCAAAGGTTGAACATTCTTGCTTCTCCTCCTTTGGTACCAATCATTACCCAAAGGGCATGGAATGTGATTCCCGAAGTCATCATACCGGCCGAGTGGTACGCCATGCATCCAGAGCCCTCTCGAGACATACTACAAGGGGTTCCGATTGGTGTCACTCCCCCTCCACAAGATGTTGTGGAACATGAAGCCGCCTCCCTTCTCCCAAGGGAGATAGAAGAATGGCTTTAGCAATATCTAAGGGACACCGCTCGGCTTGGAGTTCTACAAGGCTTTTAGACCGGAAATCTATTTCCGGAATTTTGGTTCTTATTGTAGAAGTAGAGCTCCTTAGGAAGATTTTACGGATCACTTGACCTATCTAATATTAGGACTTTTAACTTTTATTTTCTGCTTTATTTTTCATTTTTAAGACTATTATGTAATTCTCTCTATGACTTAATGAATGATGGTTTTAGTTAATTTGGTGTTTGGATGGTGTTGAAATGAATAAAACACACTCGAGATGGCAAAGGATACAAGTGAAACTTGAACCAGCACCTCATGCAGGAAAACAGGACCATCCGACGGTTTTCTTCATTAACAGTAAGCTCAGCACGGGCCGTGTCCGCCCAACACGGCCCCGTTCTGCACAGTCTGCAGAAATGACCCAGTTCAGGTAAACTGGACACGTGCCGTGTTCACCCGACACGCCCCCGTGTCCAGGCTTCTGTTTCTTTTGTTTAATTTTTGTTACTGGCACTTGAACACGGGGCCGTGTCCAGCGCCCAGTAACACAAATTTTTGCTTTTTCACACCTTTTTACACATTCAATCAACCTAAAAATTTATTTTTGGGACACATTGAGGACAATGTGTAATTTAAGTGTGGGGGGGATGCTAAAACCTTGAATCTTGCAAGTTCTAATAACAAGCCTTACACAAAACTCTATTGGAACCGCTAATCACCCCAAATTTTTTCAAAAAATTTCAATTTTTTACTTGTCTAGGTTTAATTTGGGAATTTCAAAATTCTAAAAAGGTTATATTTTTACAAATTTACAACCGATAGCGTCGTGATAAAAAGAACCAACATAAGAGAATTATGAAAAGGCATGACAAGCTTAGTTAAAATTTAATTATATATACTTGATCACATAAAAACCCATTCCCACAAAAATGAGTTTTGAGCCTTTATTGAGCATACAAAAACATATCTTTAAATTAAATGCTCATTTTTCGTTTCTTGTGTGAATAGCCGCTTGGTTCTTACAACTCTAGAACTTGCCACGACGATACATTCCCGGTCCTTACCAACTTAAACCCGAGTAAGTAAATGATGGAGGCATTAGGACTAACCTTTTTTATTTCTACACCATTATTTTTTCTTTTTTTTTTACCATCTACCCAAAATCCCCCTAGTTAACCCCTTTGAGCCTAAACCTTTTCATTTCTTAACCCAAACCAAACACCCTTTCACCCACCAAAACCTTTTTATTTTTAACCCTTTGTTTTAGTAACAAGTTCGGTTTTTTGTTTGACTAAAAAAAATTGTGTTGATGATGAAGCAAAAGAAATAAACAAACAAGTTCATCAAAAATAACTTTGTTTGAATAATAGCTTCATCAAAATAAAAATTGAAAAAAAAATAAAAAAAAGTCTTTCAAAAACCGACGCTTGTTACGCTTTTTCGCCCTTTTCTACTAACCACTAACCACTAACCCAACCACCTACCTTTAACCCAAGCCTAACCCTTCACCCAAAAGTCCTCTTGATATTCACAAAGGTATATAGTTAAAAAGGAGGAGGATTGATTGCTTGGCAAGCATGGTAGGAGTAAGTTCCATGCCGCTCTCGAGTGATTCACTAAAATACATCTTCGGCCAAGTGTTGAGTGATCCCCCGTGAGGTATGTGAACTTGTATATAAAGAGAATTTTAAAGAGGCATGTTATGCCCTAATAAGTAATTTATCTTATGAAAAGTTTTAAATAAATCATGACGAATAGGATTGTAAATAAATAAAAATAAAACTAAATAAATAATCTTGGAAATCCCGACACTCTATGACAAGCCCGAAAACCTTATTTTCTACCAATTCCATTTGGGAGTGTAAAGCCACATTACAAAGAGTTTTGCTTGAGGACAAGCAAAGATTCAAGTGTGGGGGTATTTGATGTGTGCAAAATGCAACATATAAATTACATCAATTGTGGCATAAAACTAACCCTTTTTTAGTACTAATGTTGGAAAAAGTGTGCTTTTGTCTTCTTTTTGTATTTTCAGGATTAAATGAGCTCAAATTAACAAAAGAAGCAAAAAGACAGCAAAATCTAACATAAATACAAGAAAGGGAACAAACGTGACATGCCTGACCCCACGACATCATCTTCCCAAGCAAAACAAGAAGACAGGAGGCTGAACACGCCCCGTGCTCAGTGAGCACGGGGGCGTGCCCAAGTGTCAGCATAAAAGACAAAGTTGTAGAAGCTTCCATCGCCCACCACGGGGCCGTGCTCAGCGGACACGGGGTCGTGGTCAACTATAAGATTCGCAGAATCCAGGCAAATCTTGATAGTACAGATATGCTTCTGCACACGGGGTCGTGCCCAGCGGACACGGGGCCGTGGTCAACTAATAAAGACAAGAGCAATTAATGAAGAAAGAGAAGGATGTGGACACGGGGTCGTGCCCACTGGACACGGGGCCGTGCCCGAGCTTCTGTTCAGCCTATAAATAGGAGTGCTTGGCTCAAGCTCAAACCATCCCTTGGCACACCACCTCTCTCACACTTGACCCACCACCCACCACCACCATAACACCATCATCCATTGTCCATCATAGAGTGTGTGAGTCGTCTCGGGATCCAAGATTGATCGTAAGAGTTCTTGACAATCAAGGCCATGTTTGCCTAAGTCTCATACATCACTTGGTGAAGACAAAGTGTCTAGTGTAATACTTTTTATTTTTAATCTTTTCGCACTTTTTAATTGGTTATGTATTAATGACTTTAATAACTAGTTTCTTATGTTGAAGGTGATTCTTCCTTATCGTTTGTCTGTGGTGTCTTGGCATTATTTTACTGTCTATATAAAGTAAAAGATTTTCACCATTCATATCTCCACGGTCTATATGGAGGTATGTTGGCTACCTGGTCGGGGGTTAAGGGAACGGTTTGGTAAGAGTCTTGCCATTGTTCAGTGTATAGATCCTGCAAAGGACCTGGGTCAAATTTAGTAGGACCTCCTTCAATACTTAACGGTATTGGATGGCGGGGGTCCAAACTCTTTGACCCCCTCATAAGTTAAACTACTATTAAAACTTTAACCCGGCTACTTAGGACTATATCCCTGCTGACTCAGACTACTTAGCCGAGGGTAACGCCACCTTCAAAAGATGGGCCTACCACATTATGCATTAATAACTTAATTAATTATCTTTCAATAATCCGACCCTTTAGGATTGTATCCTTGCTGACTCAAACTACTGGGTTGAGGGTAACGTCACCTCCAAAAGAGGGGCCTACTACAATAACTAAGATAATATCTTAAATAGTGCAAAAGTGCGGAAATAATCAAAGGTTACACTAAACACGAGTCGGAACCAAGTGATTCATCTTGTCTATCTGTTTTTTTTTTATTTTTATTTTCAGCATTCTTAGTTAGTTTTTATTTTCTTAGTTTAAAATATTTTTCTAAACTTTTGATTTGATTAGACGTTGAGGATAAACCGGTACTAAAAGCTCTTGTGTCCTTGGACGACCTCGGTATCTTACCAACACTATACTACGCTCACGATGGGTGCACTTGCCCATATGTGTGTTTAGTGTTAGTAAATATCGTGTTTTATAAATTTAAAACTTGGCTAAAAAGTGTTAAAAGGGCTTAACATATACATCAAAAACTAACGACACTTCACACGCATCAAATTTCAAATATGATCAAATGAATACGAAATAAGTTGTAATGAAAGGCAAGTGGTGTAGATTACATGATTGTATAAAGTTAAATGAATCTAGATTCTTTATAACCCAAAATTGAAGTATACACAAATGACTCTTATGGTAAGGCCAGGGTAAGGTGTTTTACTAAGTTATCAGAAAGTTAACATACAACCTCCATTGTTTATTCACTCATATTACATCCGTCGTTGGCATTACATAACCTTCCAAAAATTGTGAAAACTACAACTAATTGCTTCCAGGCGAGTGGTCTCTATCGTTAAAGCAGTTTCGCCCATGTGCTTTGGATTCGTGGGGAATCACTTTCCCACTTAGCCGAGTAATCATTTACTATGAGTATTAGATAAGCCTGATCAGGAGTTAATACTCATTTTAGCATTAAACAAGCACTATAGCAGAGAAATACAGCCGTTGAATCATTATGCGACTCAGGACCCCCATTAGTCATACTATAGCCTTAATTTAAAACCTAATCGTTATGATCAAAATACACATAAGCTCTTTGTTTGATTTGTAACTTTATTTGTCAATATGCCATTATGTCGGCTTTACATATTCTTAGAGACATACAAAATCAAACTAATGAGAAAAATTAACTAATACTTAGTCATTCATAGTACGATATGCAGTTGTGCACGGCCATTAATTAATACCCGTCTATGAGCTCTCTTAATAAGACTTATGGGTAATAGCCCTTCAGTTATAGGATCCTTAAGCATATCATGAATGTATTCGATACAAAACTTAGTTTCCTCAATTCGTTCATAAACAAATAATTAATTGCGTATCGAAATTTAATGTAGCACCTCTTGAACTGTTACTGTTCAAGGAGTCATGGTAACTAACTTTATCACACTAAGTCTTCAAAATATTAATTATATGGAGTTAATAAACTTATGAGTCCACTGATAAATTTCCAACAACATTTAGTGACTATATTATGTCGTTATAACTTAGGTTGTTATTATCAGTTTATTATGACTCATCCATGAGATAGGTTTTGTCTGCTGACATAAGGATATACCCGAAATTACATTTTGTCATCTTTGAATATCACAAAGTTAGAGTAATAAACCGGTTTGATTTCTCACTTCTTCTTCAAATCATAGCCTCTCGTTTCTTTTAAAGATATTATAATACTCTATTAAATGCTTCACGTTAATCTAGACATATTTAGTGTGTTGCAATGTGAGTAATATCTAAACGAGTATAGACTTGAACTTACATAAGGCTTCTAATTAATGAAGCGTAAATAAATAATCTCATTTATCCTATTACCCTCTAAAGGAGAGCAGTATTGTTTGTTACATATGTAAGGACCCATTTAATGCTAAACTTATTGAACGGAACTAATGTCCCATTGGGTCTATCTCGGCATGTTATGATATCTATTACGTAAAAGATATCACTGAGATCTATTATATCAAAGTTTGTGTTAACAATGCTTTGACTTATCTAACATATACTTGTCAAAAGAATGTCATCTATATAGACAAGTTTATTTTAGTTGCTCCCACTCATTTTGAGGTAGGTACATTAATCCACTTGGTTCTTGATGAAAATAGTTACGTTAAGATTTCATCACATTATGATGTTTGCATTAACCCATACATGGATTTTATTGGCTTACAAATAAAGTGTTCTTTAACCTTCAGTTTGGAACTTTCAGGTTGTTTTATGAACATGGAAATACGTCAGCCATTTGTTAGGGAAAATTGTTTTTAATGTTCATCTAATGTAGCTTTAAACTATTATAAGCTACTAGAACAGTGATGATCTTTAAAGAAATCTTTGATAATTTATCTCTTCCTAAGTATAACCTTTGACAATCAATCATGCCTCTTTGTGTCTTAACGCTTATATCAGGATTTGGTTTAGTTATGAACACTCTTAGGTAATTCAATCAAATCCCAAACGTTATACGAACCATTTAGAAGATTAATTGACGCTAATGGCTTAATTAGAAGAGATAGGATCAGTAAACTTTTCCAAACTCCATTTCAACTTCAGTTAGGGAGGTTATGTAATCATCAAAGTTAGTAGGTTTTAAACCTAGAAGACCTCCTGAGTTGATTATTGGGTTATTAGAAGTTTCAGTTTTATGGATTAGCTCTTGGTTAGGTTGCTATCATTTTCAGGATTCTAAGTTTGTAAGAGTTGGTGCAGTATGGTGTACAAGAGGTGTAATCGGAGTTAAATTCGGAGTGAAATTTAATGACACTTTTCCCCCCGCCTCTTGTATTCCTTGCAAGTCATGATAAGGACTTTAACTGCTCCCACTGACCTTAGAAATCTTTAGGAACTCAGCATGCTTAGAGTCAATATTTAACGACCAACAAATTCTAATAGAGAAACAAGTCAATGACATTAGTCGTTGTGATTTCTCTTGTTGAGGATTATGTTAGTTTAGGTAAGAAATCTAAGTGTGCCCACAATTAAGCAACAATGAAACTTTTGTAAGTGTAACATTATATTTTAAGGAGATAAGTTATGATAGAACAGTGTCAACATGGAGCAGTGTCTTGTACAAGAGATGTAAATTTAGGTAATGTAAAATTTTCACTACCCCACCTCTTGCAACTATTGCAAGTTATTATTAACACACTTAATGCTCCCACTGATCTTTAATATCTCAAGAATGCTACAAGAGAAGTTTCAATGAGCTACGTGACGTGGGAACCTATCACATATACGTTAGACTTTATTTTATTTCTTTAATGTCCAGATATCATAAGAAACTTTAGGGACATATTTAATAGAAATCTTATTAAGTGTATATATGAACAGATTTCTTTTAAGATCGTGGACCATATGCGACAAAATTTAGATACAAGTAGCTAGTCTTTAAATGATAAATGAATTATGTCTGAATATTCCATTTGGAATAAGTTCCACGAATGTCAATGAATGACTTTAGATGGACCCATACTTATTCCTTAAGCCAAAACATACTTTTAGGGCTTTAACGTCATGATTTAAAATCACTTAGAATGAGATTAGATGAAAATCATCCTCATTAACCATGTCATGATTTCTCATGAATTTTGGTTATAATGGATGAAATTTATAAGTCTCATTTTCCTTTTGTCAAATTCTCATTTGCATGATGAGAAAAATTGTGAAAGTGTAAGGTATCATCTAGTTTTATCTTAGTAATGTTTCAATCCAGATATTTAGAACAAATAAGATGAGAGTTTAAGGTAAGTGTGACTTTATGTTGACTATGCAAACCTCACAATCTTTATAACATAGCTTAATTATGATACTATATTCTGATTAATCTTCAGAATATATAAGGTATCGAAAACTTTTGTTGGAAGACTGCTTATTATGGTTTTTATAGCCTTAACATTTAATTTTGTCAATAACTCTCATGATAGTTATTTGTTGACTTCTGGTAAGGAAACGTTTAGAACTAGAGTCAACTAATCATGTGTTAATTGGAATATTAAAATTAGCAGACTTAGTTATCATTAGGAAGTGACTACCTAATTAACTTATCCAACTGTTCTTTTAGAATAATGGATAGTCTCGTTGCTTATGTCTAGTCTAATGGCATAATTATGAAGTGAGATTTTCCCTTGAAGAACCTTAAAGTTGGAACTTTTACTTGTAATTTATCTATGGACCTTAGAACAATCATCTATCAAGGTATTAGTGGTTGTAGTGAATAACATTTTATTTTCCATTTTCAAACATTTATTTCTTTGTACATATGTTGCTTATCAACACACTCATTATACTTTGGTACTTTTGAGTGTTATAGTTGATTTATAAGGCATCAAAATTGTACAAATGAAAATCTTAGAATGTAATGTACTGAAATATTGTACTCATTTCCATGTGTAAGCCCTTAACTTTATGGGTCATGGTATTGTACATTATAATGTATTCACATATACCACTTAACTTTATAGTTTAGAATTTTTAAATGAAGGCATGCATCTTAGGAGTTCTTGTGATTATTCCACAATAATAGATTAGTCTTAGGAAAGACTTAATCTGGAATAACTTTAGTGATAGCATTTATTTTAGAGAGATCTTGATTATCATAAGAGACATCATGTTCGATTTGTCCTATTCATCATGCTCTACTTTTCTTCTGTAGTACTTTATTAGAAGAGGGCAATAGGATTATCGTGTCTTAAGAGATAATCAAGGATTTAATTTAAGAGCTAATCTTATAGAAAATTTAAATAAAACAAAACATTTTAGGTTTAGGAAATAGAGCGGATGAGATATAGATTTATAGAAGAAAGTTATAGTGAGAAAAGTTATGGGTACTTAAAATAAGGCAGACGAAATGATCATAAGATTAATGAAGGATTATTAATGTGAGGATCATTATATGAAGAAGTTGTGATATGTCTATTACTAACATCAAAATAATAGACTTAGTTAAAATTCTACTTAAATTAAGACAAATCAGCTTTGGCCAGAAGTGTAATCATTTAAGCATGTGTGCAAAGTAATCGTGACAAATCAGCTTTGGCCAGAAATGAGACAATCACTTTAGTTATGCACTTGTTAAGTATGTAATACATGAATGAATTAAATCAGTTTTGGCTAGAAATTAAGACATTCACGTTTGTAATGCATACTCACATGGCTTTCATAATACTTGAACGATAAATAGATGTATTAAATCAGCTTTGGCCAGAAATGATACATCAGAAGCTCATTCAAGTTAAGCCATTTTGATTTTGTAAAACATTATTTGATTCTGATTAATTAACTAAGTATTTACAAAACCAATTATTTAATAGCAAACCACCTGTTTTAGTTCGGGGCGGAGCCCCGAGCCAAATTTTAGTTCATATTAACTGCTTAATAAAGTAATAGGATTTCAAATAAGTCTTGAAATTTTATGAACACTCATGATTTCGGATGAATCATGTCTTGGATTCATCCGAGATGAATGATTTCGAATGATCTCGAATGTGTCCAAGACGCGTAAGTCGGATGATTTCGGATGTGTCCGAGACGAATGATTTCGGATGAATTATGTCTTGGAATTATCCGAGATGGTGATGCTTAGTCCGAAATGATCCGTGATGGTCCGAAATGATCAGGCATAGGTTGATCCGTAATGGACGCTTAGTCCGAAATGATTAGTCCGAAATGATCCGTGATGGTCCGTAATGATCAGACAGATGTTGATTCGTAATGGACGCTTAGTCCGAAATGATCATCCGAAATGTGTTCCACAAGCTACAAAATCCTTAATTTAGGCAGTTAATAATTGATAAGATTGAAATCCGAAATCTTAGGGATTATGGGATTAAGTTTCATGTTTGAATATTAATTATGTTTATCTGTTTATTTCGAAAATTATATCCATTTATTGAAAAACAAATTTTCGAAAATTTAAGTAGACAAAAAAAGATCAAACAGGAACAAACACCCAATAATCCGAATTCATTCCAAAACTAAGGGAATTTTCGAATTTTCTCATGAATATGCGATGAACCATAAAATAAAAAATATTCAAACATTCATCCGTAATGCATCCGTAATGATAAAAACCCCAGATCCGTAATGATCCGAGATGCATTCGAGATGATAAAACTCATATCCGTAATGATCCGTAATGAGGATTTCGGATGGCAAAACGGAATTTTATTAGGGTTTTCAAAACTGTTTTCCAGTTTTATACCAGATTTATGGGTACAAAACAGAACTGACAAATCAACATATGTTCTGATACTACATGTTGAATCAGTTCTGTTTTAGACATAATGGAAAACATATAAACATACCTGATTGCAGCAGTACAGGCCAGCAGAGAATCCAGATGGAGAGGCAGCAATAAGGTTTGACATGAATGTCAGCTTGGTCTGGTTCCTCCTTAGGGTGCAATCTAATGATGGTGATGATGAAACCGAATAGGGTGTTCGGTTGGGAGAGAGAGATCGATTGATGTTATGAACTAATAAGGTTGTGTAAAATTGTCTAACCCTGTAACCTCTACATTAGTCTCCTTATATATGCACCCAAGAGGAAACCTTAATTAGTTAATAAGGGTAATATGGTCCATCAACAATTACCAACTAATTATTTAATAGGTTGTTATATATTTTGATCCATATAATGTAAATGATTATAATCGCTACTAGATTAAATATAACATAAATATATATTTAATCTTACAATCACTTCTCAAGATATAATAAAGCAACATGTACATACCTTATCAACACTACACGATGGGTGATAAGCCGATTGAATTCACTGAGTTTTAAAGGATTTTAAGTAACTAAACAATCATTCAATGAGTGTTCGGATCCTAACAAGATTAATTAGCAATTTGGCATACTAGAAAAAGAGTTTTCATCTAAACAGGTTACTCGTAATAAAACAACATCCAGATTTCCATTAATCTATTTTTCCTAGGACTCAAACCAAAATAATATAAATTTTGTTTATTTGAAATATTCCCAATATGTACTAGTGGACAAGTCAAAACATTCGCAAAGTCAAGTAAAAATAAAAACAAAAATTCGGATTTTAAACCTAACCCTATCAGTGGAAGCATGTTAAGAACATACTAGACCATGTGTAGTGGAGGCGTCAACGCCTCCGCGCCACACTTCACCAGTGCCAAACACCACACCCCATCACCATTAGGGGGCGCCAAAGGCTCCCTGCGTCAAGGGGATGATGGGTGTGAAGGAGGCAAGGGGTGGGGTCCACTACACACCAACCAGTTGCATCTTTTTTTTTCCTTTATTTAATTCTTAGTTAAGCCCCACTGCCTATTACGTAGCAGTGATGTGGTATGAACTTTTACACTTTTTAGTTATTCCACTATACTTGGTCTAAGTTCTTTCATAGTTACAAGCTCATTCATTGTGGTTGTGCCTTTTTTTTGGATTCGAAAGTTGAGAGTCACTTCATGCACCCTCACCATCGAGGACCATCAATGAGCCAAGAACCATTGCTTGTAATGATTTTCTTCCAATACCACCACATAATGATTATGATTATGGCACAATTTCTAGTGATAAGAGAAATAGGGAGCCATCAAAGTAGTAAAACATACTTGCAAGGTCTAAAGAGTTCACCAAAATATGAGCCAACACATAGGGATATACCAAAGGAGATAGAGAAGAGGGAATAAAACATTATGATGGAGAAACAAGCAATGGTTGTCGAGGGTTGTTCGAAAACATAATGGCAATCAGCTGCCAACGAACCTCGAACGTTGTTGAGATCTTGTGGTGGTGGGGGTTAGGGTTGCGTTTTTTTTTTTAACTAAAGATGCTATAATAGCCATTTCATAGATTCAAACAAGTTTTTTACATAAGTTGTTGCCAAAGACCAAACTTGTAAGTAATTTTTTTTTCTAAAAACTTGATAACAAAATTCATGGCGTTACCATACACGCGACTCCCTACAATTAACTCTAATCTTTATTTACAACTAAGATTGCAATGTCTAATATGATAACACATGTTCAACACTTAATATAAACATCCCATTTGACTCATTTTAACAATTACATAGGTTAGTTTGGGTTATAAAGTGAACCATTAACGCTTAACATATGTTAAAAGTATTAGCATAAATTGAAAGGGGGTAAAGTAATTGCATGTCCATTTTGCATATCTACTTTATTTGAAGGCAAAACATGTGTAGTATTCCCATGTTTATAATAGGCAATTATGCATATTATCTTTTTTCATGTTAATTTTATTGTTATTGTTATCACTTTAATTTTGTAACATACGGATTCATGCATTTGAGCCTTTATAAAAAGAATATTTGGAATACAAAGTGGGAATTTTATATATCAATGTATTGCATTTACTACATATTTTAATTTTATAACTTTATTCGTATCATCTAAAACTTCAAGAGTCCATAATAATCCCTCGACATAAAAGTTTGATTAGACGTGATCATGGACAGGGGCGGATGTAGCATATAGTAAGGGGTGGCGTCCGCTACGGCTTGGCGTTCCGGCGGTAGTGTAAATTTTGGAAAAATTTGACGTTTTTTCGATTTCGTTACCTCTTATTTATAAAACGTTACGGCTTGACGCGAATCCTAGATCCGCCATTGATCATGGACAATTCGTTACTATCTTTATTAAATGCTAAAGCACATTCTTTTTCTACCGTTGTTTAGATTCTAAAAGTTGTTAATTTAATAATAAACATAGTGGTACTTACATTGTGCTCACAAAAGAACTTTCCATGTACCAAACGGATTATAGTTCGTGGTATGGAGTGTAGTGAGGTGTTTTTAACATGTCAGGTTAGTCGGGTATTCTATTCGGGTTATTAAATGGGCTGCTTAAAATCAATTGGGCCAGTGGGCTTGGGCAACACTAATAGATAGATATCACTACTTCTTATATCCACTTATCTTTTAGAAGTATACTTATGTACTTGCTCATGACTTGAGTCGGCTGGAAAAAAAAAAGACATACAACCTTGGGATTAATTTACTTAAGATACGTGATTTACCTCTCTCGTGTTGAACGTGGGACCAGTCAGTAAGGGATGCCTAGTGGGGTGACCTACGCCATGCTTGAAGCCTTGGATGAAACAAGTGACGCAAGAATGAATGGTATATAAGAAGGCCGCTGTATTAGTTACAAACACATAGAAAAAATCAGTATTAAAAAAATAAAAAAATAAAAGCTTAAATCGGATTAACCAGATTCTCACTTCATAGAGCCGATCACTGATCCATATATTACAAGTCTAGTTCGGTTCTATTAATTGTTCGGGTTTGGTGATCCGGGATAAAGCTTAATTAGGTTCGGATTAAAATAAATCGGATTCGGGTAAAAATAACACCACTAGGTTGTAGCCCTCAAAATTAGATAAACCAAGAGTTGTAGCCCTCAAAATTAGAAGTCCTTCAATTATCATTATCATTAATAAATAACTGATTGGCTTATTGCTTCTATAACATGGCTACAATGTAGAAGTGTCCACTAGTCGTTCAAATTGGTATTTAATTAAGGGGTAACTTTATAGAATAGTAACCAAGTTCTATAACATGGCTACAATGTAGAAGTGTCCACTAGTCGTTCAAATTGGTATTTAATTAAGGGGTAACTTTATAGAATAGTAACCAAATTTTAAAGGTGTTCCAGTTAGGTCACTAAAGTTTCAAAAGTGTTCCAATCAGATCACTCAACATTCATTCTTCATTAAAATTAAGAGTTTTTACATCCATTTCATAGGTAACCGTGGTGGTGTGGATTTTTTTTTCTTTTTTCTCTTTTATTTGATGCTAACACGAGTGATGACGTGGATTGTAACTTGTTTTTTTATTTTTAATGTAATTAAATAGTTTTTATTTTTAATAAATATAATTTCATATATTAAAATAATTCGACCCCAGCATCTTATGCTCCATTTTTTATTTTTTTTTTGACATATGGAAAAAAGGACATGGCTCGATTTGAATGTTAAGTTATCTAATTCGAACAAAAACGACACCAGTGACCTAATTATAACATTTTTAAAACTTGGTTACTATTCTGTGAAATTTTCCCTTTAATTAATGAACAATACGACTATTTTATTTTTTGATCACGTGTCATCATGAACCCATTAGACCCCAGTCCATGCTTCGGTTCTCACAAGGGATATTCTCCGATTTGCCCACACTTTATACTAAAAACTTCACTATCCCACACTATCTCAAATCATACCTACTTCTAAAAAAATATTTGTTCTTTCTCAAATGGCAAGACGGGTTTAGACCGACGAGGAAGACTTCGCTTTGGTCACGGCTTGGGTGACTACATCCACCACCCCTCCTTGGGTTGCCACGAATCAATCATGGTGAAGTGACTTATTTAACGAATTCCATCAACAAATGGGTGAAACCGATCGCAACGCATATGCAATCTATGCAAAATGGAGGGAAATGAACTAGCATGTTACAATATTTGAGCAACTTTACATAAACACAGGGGAGGCTATGGACGAGGCCCTTCACGTGTAGCAAACCACACAAGGTCATGAATTTAACCATATTCCGTCGTGGCAAATGCTACGAGTTAATCCCATTGGCAAATGCTACGAGTTGGTCCACGTCGTTGAGGATTAGTTTTTTTTTATGTCCTTTAATGATGTTGTATTTTTAATTTTTATGCATCTGTGTTTTTTATTATGTATTTTTTTATTTAATTAATGAATTAATATGTTTATGTATTTTTATTTATGCCTTTGTGTTTTCTATTAAATGGAAGGGGGACCACACCCCATATTAGGGAAATGATGGCGAGGTGGAAGGGGAGGGTGATGTGGCGTTGAGACGAACTTGTGGCGTATGGTATTTTTTTTTTAACAATAAAAGTGATGTAAGTTGAAATCTTTACAAATGTAACGTTAGATGAAATCGTAACATAAAAAAAATGTTGTTTAAATAAAAAAATGTCACCATGAACTTAAAATGGGTAACATTAACACACAAATATCTCAATTCTCAATGTGGATGGCCATCCTTTTTATCCTCAATCAATCTCAATCTCTCTCTCTCTCTCTTATTTAAAAATGATTGTTGAGAATGAAAAAGATGGGTTTGAAAAAACATTGAGGTCAAGAAGAGAGAGTTACGGGTAAAATAAGGATGACGAGTATGGATTCTCACCACCCTTATAAGTTATGACCATAAAATCATAAATAATTATATTGGAGAGTTTTTTAAATAAACAAATGATCATATAGATCTTCGAGGATAGGCATTCTAGAAGATGAAACAATATTTTTGATAATTTTTTTTAAAGACAACTTTCATTAAACGACTAGCAAGGAGCTAGCAAGAAAACAAAACTTACAACGAAAAATTACACCAGTTGTTTCAAGTTAAAGACTTAAATGTAATCTGTTCTTAATCCAAAGGTACCCAAGCGATTTGATTTGATTTGACCCATGGTTTGTTGAATAGTTGGCGTTTTGTTTGCGAATATGGCCTCGTTCCTTGCTTTCCATAAGCACCAACACACCGTCAAAGTCACACCTTGGAAGACCTTTCTTTTCAGCCGCCCCGTATCAGTGTGTTTGTGAACAAGAAGTAAGTCACGGACTATGAAAGCAAACGCCGGTTGCACCCAACACCAAAATACAAGATACATTGTACTAAAACCCAAAAAAAATATTTATATATGACACTCTTCTTGTGCGTTTCACTTCTTTATCTTTCACAAAAAGCAAGGGCTCCTCTCTTCGTCTTCTTCGGCAATGCTTGTTTTTCTTTCTTCTTTCTTCGATGTCAAATGCCTTGGAGCTCGGTGTCAAATTTATGGAGGTTGTTGTTTACATTTCTTGTGGTCGGTTGGGATTAGATACACCCAAAAATTTTCAGAGGGGTGTGGCCAACCTTTGTCCGGGACCACTTAGGTCTCTCTTTGGACTTTCGCATGTGTTAGTCTAGGCTACACAAAGTCGCTTTACGCCACAACACATCATTTTGGTGTTTAAGACATGGATGATTAGTACTATGACGAGTTGTAACGAGCTTTGTTACGTGTTAGTAAGTTAGTTTACATTACACATAATCATAAGGGAATAGAAGTCATTTTAGTGTTAAAAGACACGCGTATGCCTATTAGTATATTAACAGGTTTTCACATATCATGGGTTTAGGTTACATAAAGTCACTTTAGATTACAGTCATTTTGATGTTAAAGACATGTATTTGATGATTTGTACCCTAATGAGTCTTGTTTATGTGTTAGTGAGTTGGTTCACGTTACACTAAATAAGTTTGTCATAACAACTCTTGTCATGTGTTAGTGAGTTGGTTCACGTTAAACTTAATAAGTTTGCCATAAGACCACCCGTAGTGGGGCGGTGTTTTTTTAAAAAAAACTGAAAAAAAAGGCTCAAAAACAACCCCTCCCCCCCCTCCATTACATGGGGCGTTTTTTTTTTTAAAAAATCAAAAAATTGAATCTGGCGTTTTTATAATAACGCTGAAAGAGAATTGCATGTGGCCAATGGGAGTGGTCCAAGGTTTGACTGGCCAATGATAAATAGATTGCTTTTTTTTTTAATGATTGGAATGGGCATTATTAGGCATTATTCCCACTACGCCACTTTTGCAATAACGCCCCATGCTGACTGGACTGCCACGTGTCGAATAATGCCCCATAGTGGGGACATTATTTTGTTTAACCACTACACATGGTCTAACAACTCTTTAGGTGTTAAACTACATTTTTAGATTTTACAAATAATTTACATTTCCATTTTTTTTTTAATTTTAACTTTTATTCACAAAACAAACCCGCCCTCAAAACAGAGACGTGGCAGCCAACAACACAAAAAGCGCCGACCCAATCACAAAACCAACATATTCAAAGGACACTTACACCATCTGTTCCATACAATATCCAAACGTTTAGCCCTATACTTAAACCAAAGGTAACCTAACGATTCAACCGAAACCATAATATCTTCAGCCTTGCATCGCTTGTTTGCCACTCGTTTCTTGCTCTCCAAATACTCCAAGTAACAATCATTAGCAGCCCATTAATAACCTTCACTTCCTTTTTACCAATCCTGGCCGTCAAGTGCAAATCCAATAGATCTTTAAAAGAGAATGCAAACAAAGGTGGTAACTTACACCTAGGGGTGTAAACGAACCGAACGTTCAGCGAACAGTTCGGCGGAAAGTTCGTTTATGTTCGTTCGATTAGCTTAACGAACGAACACGAACAAAAAATTTTGTTCGGATAGCTTAGCGAACGAACACGAACACAGGTCTCGTTCGTGAACACAAAGATCTGAGTCGACATTCACATTTTTTTTTCTAAGGGCCACCCAAGTAGGTAACAACCTATATATCAAAGCACGTCACACGAAAATGTTGCACTTTAATGGCACCCACTTACACCATTGCATAACATCATATTGGCTGGAATCAAATCTGTTCAACATAAGCTTTTTAACCGAACCTACTGAGAACTTATTTGACCCATCACCCACCCACTCCCACATATCCTCCCCGCTGGACCACAACACCGAGTAACCATCTAAACTATATACCAAATCAGGAGAAAACCCACAGAAAAACCCACTTGTGGGAATGGAACGCAGGACCAAATGATCTCTAAGCCTTATTACACTTCTAAGATATCACTAGGCTATAATGTCATAGGCCGATACAGCTGTTTAAAAGAAAATCATGGGTCACTAGGTGAGTGCTGCCATAATTAATTGTTTTGCCGTTATTTATGCTAGCTAGTGGTCCTTTTTAGTAAATAATGCACTTTCTATTAATGAGTTACTCCATCTCCAACTATATAAATTCTTCATCGACTCACTTATCATTATTCATCAAGCACCATTGGATTCTAACTCTTAGATTCAGTTTCAGTTTCGGTTTCAGTTCGGTTTCGGTTTCTCTCCAATGAAGTTCACTATTCTTCACGTTTTTACATTTTTTTGGGTAAGTATACATACATACATACGTATCTCGTTAAATATTCTTATGTTTTTTTTTAATTTTAAATGAAAAATGTTGCAACTTTTGGATCGACTGATGTAATCATGTAAAGTCGAGATTTCCATGACCCAAAATCGATCTTAGAACCGTTACTGTGGTGTTTGTGACCGAAAGAACGGTGACACACATAGTAGTAGAGTGCTCGTACGATGCGAAAGAGACTACGAGAATACAGACACTGGTAATCATATGAATGATAATTTTTTTAAATAAAAAAACTATAGCAATACTATATTCAAGCTAAAAAGAATAAAATGCCCGTTTTGGTGTAATTTTTTTTAAATATTAGCTTATGAAAAAATTACGGCCGTTTAAAAATCATAACGAGAAGTTGGTTCAAAAGTCAACAATATGTTTTAAAGGATTGTACCATATGCAAAATTACCTTTTTGTCATCCATGGACCATGTATGTATTATAATATACTATAGACATAGGGACAAGATCATGAGACAGTGGCGGACCTAGAAATTATTTGCTGGGGGTGCGGATGAGGTGTTCAACGATATTTTCAAAGGGTGCGGTCGGGTTTTTTTGCCTAAAATATACACTAAATTTTTATTTTCAAGGGGTGCGGCCGCCCACCCTGGCCAAAGGGTAGGTCCGCCACTGTCATGAGAAAACTATTTATTCGTGATAAAACTACACATACAGACACGCTATGTCATATAATAAATAAATTAATTTTGCTCCTTTTGTTTACATAAACACACTTAAAAAAGTGTGAAAATGCATGAAGAATTATGCCCCACAATAAACCAAAATTATGATTTGGTCATTAGGTAACACTTGTAGGAAGTCATGCAACAACTGGTGAAACATATTGGAACTCTGTGTTGCCAAACAGTCCTATGCCCAAAGCAGTCAAGGACCTCCTATACACTACAGGTTCAGTTCATTTTTATTCTTTATCATTGTTTAGTCTAGTTATTAGTTGATGTAGCATGTGGAACGGTAACCAAGAATTGATCACGTTGATTCTGAGAATACCCGTGACAATCTTCTCCAAACCACCCAAATTCGTCCCGAAGGGTCGAGAATTTGAAATGAAAGGATGTTCTTATGGCAAAATTGATGAATGACCATCCATATTACATGACAAGTACTTAAATAAAGACTGAAATTCAAAACGGGCCATAAATGGGCCACAGGCCAAACACAAGCCCAAAAATAAAGTGCATAAAACATAAAGAAAAACATACAATGCCTATAACTTCCACTAGAAATCTAGAATGTGTTTTTTGACTGGCAGAATGCCTAAAACGGAGACCTGTAGCCAAAGTGATGATCATTTTCGTGTATCACCTATTTAGTGTAAAGTTTTCTTGTAGGATTTAGTTGAAGTACTGCTGGTGACTTCAATCTGTTTAGATTAAAAAGTGACTTGATCGAATGCTTGATTTCTTTCAGCTTTAGTTCCTAGTTAAATCCATCGTTACATGCTACCGTAAAAAGTATAACTTATTATCAGAAAATCCGTTACAGATTACCATAACTCAGAGATATGAGATAAATATGTGCAGACACATAAATGGACATGATAGAAACAAGAAAGTTTTAAGGTTTAAACACATCCTAGTTGTTCCTTGAAAGAGAATTTGTCCAAAAAAAAAAACAAAACCCTAATTGATCAAGCCTCTATAACACAACAAAACCTAATTAATCAGTGCTAACGGGCCGGCTCCTAATGTTGTATCAGTGTTCTTAAAACACTATATGACGCAATGGGTTCACTAATTTTCAGTGTTACATTCTAAAGTGAGTGTCACACCAGTGCCATTGCCCCACCGCCATATAAAGATAAGCTCTCACTCACTTTTTTTCACCTTTAATATGTAATGATTTCAAAAATATTCTCTACACCCTACCCATTAAAATAAAATGTATTAAATTAAGGCCTGGTCTATTCGCACACGTCCTTAGTCTATTTAAACACCTCAAAGCGCCGCGCTATGGCCAAAGCTGGGCGCTTTGGTGTAAAGTCAACCGACAAGGACTGACGCGGTCAGACCTTGTCTGTTGCTTTACATCAAAGCGCCCCGCTATGGCCAAAGCTGGGCGCTTTGAAGTTTTTTTTTTTTTTTTTTTTTTTTACATTTTTAAATTTTCGGGCAAAGCGCCCCTCTTAGGTCAAAGCGCAGCGCTTAGGGCCTTTTTTAAATTTTTTAATATTGTTTTTAATTCACAAACGCGTCGATAATAGTATAAATTTTACGCTTTTTCCATTATACATCATTTTTTAATATATATGGGACTATACTGCAAGTTCCGGATCAAATCGGTTACGTGTGATGTCGTATTCCATTATATCGTATCATTTTGGTTTGAAAGCACAAGTACTCCTATGAGTAGTGTTATGTGTATCAGCCGCCTACCGTACATGTACATGACGTATTTTTTTTTATTAATTGTAGTATTATGGTGTATATTGTTTGGGAACCACACCAAGCAAGTTAAAACCATCATTTTGCAAGTCCTATCACTTGTCCTCTTTTTTTGTCGAAGGGGCATGGTTCCAACAAAAGAAATGACAACACTTTTGACTTGGTGAACCACCTCCACACTCCATAGAACCACCTCCACACTCCATATGCAAAGACCTACTCTACATGTTTAGACTCCTAAGACTAGAAATAGTATTTTTGCATACTTTTTTACTCTTTCTTACTGTCAAAAGTAAGAGGATCAAAATAGTTCAAATATAAAAAAATAAAAAAATAAAAAAAAATTACAAAAGTATTAATTTCAAACTCAATAAAAAAAATGATTTTGAAACTTGTTACTTTATTATGTTGTAATACGATTTTGAAACTTTATTATGTAAAAATAAGTTCATAAATCTCTTTAAATCCATATTTGATTATTTTCAAAGATCAAATGGCGTGCAACGGCAAGAAATCGATTCCAACGGTAACATAATCAAGACTTTAATACACCGGTTCTGAAATGGTTACGGAGGAATCGGTTTCGGGTTGGAACCGATGTTTTTAATTCACAAACGCGTCGATAATAATCTAAATTTTACGCTTTTTCCATTATACATCATTTTTTAATATATATGGACTATACTGCAAGTTCCGAATCAAATCGGTTACGTGTGATGTCGTATTCCATTATATCGTATCATTTTGTTTTGAAAGCACAAGTATGATATAATGGAATACGACATCACACGTAACCGATTTTGATCCGGAACTTGCAGTATAGTCTATATATTAAAAAATGATGTATAATGGAAAAATCGTAAAATTTATACTATTATCGACGTAAAGCAACAGACAACAAAAAAAAAAAAAAAAAAAAAAAAAAAAAAAAAACTTCAAAGCGCCCAGCTTTGGCCATAGCGGGGCGCTTTGATGTAAAGCAACAGACAAGGTCTGACCGCGTCAGTCCTTGTCGGTTGACTTTACACCAAAGCGCCCAGCTTTGGCCATAGCGCGGCGCTTTGGGGTGTGAAAATAATTTTCTCCGTGTGTAAATAGCATGACCCTTAAATTATTTAATGCTTTACAGAAGGGGATGATGAAACGATCACTGGGACCAGAGTCGGAAAACAAGTGCAAGCGCCGAATGTTGGAGTTGGAAGAGGGGGTATAGGAGTGCACTACGGAAACCGAAGGAATCCGGGTTCTGTAGGGGTACAGCCTGGTAAAAATCCATTTATGTACAACTATGCTGCCTCCAAAGATCAGCTAAAAGATGATCCAAATGTAGCATTGTTTTTCTTGGAAAAAGACTTGCATCAAGGCACAGAAATGAACCTACATTTCACGAAAAACGACCAAAAATCTATGTTTTTACCGCGAAAAGTTGTGGATTCGATACCCTTTTCATCAAAGGATCTTCCACAAATCTACAACCGTTTTTCGGTTAAACCTGACTCAATGGAAGGTCAAGACATGAAGCAAACACTTAACGAATGTGAGAACAAAGGCATCGAAGGTGAAGAAAAATATTGTGCGACTTCGTTAGAATCTATGGTCGATTTTGTTACTACAAAGTTAGGTAAAAAGGTGAAGGCGATTTCAACTGAGGTGAATGCTAAAGAAAGCACTCCGTTACAGAAGTACAAAGTTGAGCTCGCTAAAAAGCGAGGTGGGGATAAAGTTGTGGTTTGTCATAAACAAATCTACCCGTACGCGGTATTTTATTGCCATGAAACCGTTGCTACTCGAGCGTATGCGGTTTCTGTGGTGGGTGTGGATGGTATGAAAGTGAACGCTGTGGCGGTTTGCCACATTGATACCGCGAAATGGAACCCGAAACATTTGGCGTTTCAAGTGCTTAAAGTGAAACCAGGAAGTGTTCCTGTTTGCCATTTCTTGCCTGAAGATCATGTTGTTTGGGTTCAATATTAATAATAATAATGATAATTTGAGCAGATAATACATATAACACGGTGTGTTAGTATGTGTGTATTTACTATAATGGTATTATTGAACTTTGGTTTATGAGTATTTGTATAGTTAAGAAATAAATACTATTTTCTTAGTCATTTGAAGTTTTAAATTTTAGTAAGTCCAAACTATAATTGAGGGAAAAGATCAAGGAAAAATTACACTTTTCGTCCTTTATGTTTATAGCTAGTTGCAATGGATGTCCTTTACCTTTAATAATTACAGTCACAGTCCTTTATTTGGAAAACTCATTACACCATTCGTCCTTTAGTGCTAACCCAATTAAAATTTTCAGTTAAGTCATATCCTATAAGGGTAGTTTTGTCTTTTAACTGATTAAATTAAAAATGGTTTAATAAAAAAAGCAATAAACTAAAATATATAGAACACATACATCTCAGATCTTATCTCTCTCAACCCTTTCTTCCCCCAACCAAACCCACCACCACCTGCCACCACACCACCACCGTTAAGTCATCGACTGGAGCCGCTTATCCGGCGACTGGTTACCTCCGGCTACACCACGATCACCCCTAACTCCTCTATTTCTCCTGAAATCGTCGCCCACACACACAAATACACCCAACCCCCTTGTCTCTTTCGGATTAAACGGCCGGCCAGCCACCATGGTGATGGCGGCGAACGGCGGTAACGACCGAGGAGGAGAGAGAGAACGAGAGAGAATCGGTGAAAGGGAAAGAGAATCGGAGAAGGAAGGCGGACAGTGGCGGAGACAGACGACGCCGACGACGACCGGCTGCCGCCGTGAACGGCGTCAGTGGCTTTTTCCGACGAGACTATTATTCCGGTAAGTTTCCGTCTTCGAGTTCTTCAACTCAGATCCGTTTGGATCTCACTCTCAGTCGTTTTGGGGGATGATTTAGAAACGGATTTGTCGAAAAAACTCTCCTGTGATGTTCTGACGGGGGTGATTGTTTTAGAATTCAGGAATTTCAAGATTTGAGGATGTTTTTTGGGAGTATCAGACTAAAAACTCTCCTGGTTTATGATTTTGAGGTAAGATGGCTTGAATTCATGGGTGAAAGAGGAAAGAGAGAGATGGGTTTTTGTTGAAGATGGTTGTGATTAGATAAATGAAGGTGAAACAATACTGAAATTGGTAGTAAATGGTTGTTTTAAGTTTCATTGCTTTAAGTTTTTGTTGAAGAAGGTTGCCGATTCGTCACATGATTTTGTTCTTTAGGTGGAGATTGTGATTTAAGGGTGATTGCAGGTGAATTGTGTTATTGATTGCAGGAAATTGTGTTAGTGATTGCAGATTTGCAGGTGAATTGTGGGTGGTGGCGGGTTTGATGATGGCGGTGGTTGGTGTTTGTTTAGAGAGAGGGAGAGTTCAAAGTGTGAGAGAGAGGGAGAGTTCAGGTGAATTGATGGCGGTGGTTGGTGTTTGTTTAGGGGTGGTGGTGGTGGTTGTGGTTGTGGTTGGAGAGAGAGAACAGGTTGAGATAGAGAGATTGGAATTGTTTATTTGTTTAAGGGTAAAAATTACATTTTTCGTCCTTTATACAAGTAAAATTACTAACATACCCTCATGTGCAAGTCACATGACTAGATTTAACTGAAAAATTTAACCTTGTTACTGCTAAAGGACGAAAAGTGTACTGAGTTTTCCAAATAAAGGACTGTGACTGTAATTATTAAAGGTAAAGGACATCCATTGCAACTAGCTATAAACATAAAGGACGAAAAGTGTAATTTACCCAAAGATCAAATAGGAAGATTAATTTTGCTAGGAAGGATAGGAAGCAATAAGGGGATGACATGTGGCAACAATTAAAATAAAGAAAAATGGTATTTTAGTCAATCCAACCCTTTCTTCTTCATTTTTCAAAACCCAGTAACTTCAAAACCCACCATTTTCAAAACCCACCATCTTCAACCATTTCTTCACTTTCTATCTCAATAATCACTACATTATAGTGCGATTTTCATCACCAATCAATGATTCAAACACCCGATCAACGTGTTCTTCAGCTTTTTTGAAGAAAACCCAGTTTAACTTCATACAAAATCTCGTTTTTTCCGGTGATTTTGAAGATAATTACTCGATTCGTTCGATTCGAGAGCTGATAAGTGTTTCAATCGTTCAAAATTCGTCAATTGTTGAAGAAATCACTTCGATCCAGGTAACAAATTCTTTAATTTCATTTTTACGAACTGGGTTTTTGATTTAGTCATTGCGTTTTACGATCTTGGCGGGGGTCCGGGGGCGGCAGCCCCTGGCGGGGTCCAAGAGGCAGAGCCCCTGGCTCGGAAAAAAAAAATTTCGATTAAATTGTTGTACTAAAAACGCATCAGAAAAATTAATTTTCCAGAAATTGGCTCATTTCGAAGACAGTAATTCGTAGACAATTCAGACAGTTCACAGACAATTCACAGACAGTTCTCAGACAGTTTTATGTGTCCATTGCGTTTTAGAAATAAGAGAGTTTTATGTGTTTTCTAGCTATGGCGTTTTAGAAAAAACACATTTTTAAGTGTTTTTAGTTATTGCGTTTTAGGTAAAACACATTTTTGAAGTGTTTTTAGTCATTGCGTTTTAGGTAGAACATATTTTTAGGTGTTTTCAGTTCATTGCGTTTTAGAATGAGTAATTTTTAAGTGTTTTCTGACCATTGCGTTTTACAAATAAGACATTTCTTTGTGTTTTTTGTGCATTGCGTTTTAGGTAAAAACACATTTTTATGTGTTTTTGGTGCATTGCGTTTTAGGTAAAACACATTTTTATGGGTTTTTAATCCATTGCGTTTTATAAAGTACATTTTCTTTTGAGTTTTTAGGCTATTGCGTTTTAGAAATAAAACATTTCTTTGTGTTTTCTGGCCATTGCGTTTTACAAATAAGTCATTTCTTTGTGTTTTTGGTGCATTGCGTTTTAGAAAAATGTCATTTTTAAGGTTTTTTTTTTCATTGCGTTTTACAGTACTGGGGGTTTTTCTATTGCGTTTTACGCAACTGGGTTTTAAATATTTTTTTTTCAAAATATAGCAATAGTATACTCGTTTTAAAGATAAAAAAACGCTCGTTTTTTTGGTGCAATTTTTATAAAAAAATAATGTCGTATGAAAGAGTTATTAACGTTTAAAAAATGGGGGGGAATTGGAGGAGAGAGAAACTATTGGCTTACTTGACTAGAATGCCCCTGGAAAAAGTCACGCGCCTCTTTTCTTACTTTCAATTTCCCTGATTTAATCTTAGCCCTTGATTAACTTAATGGATGGTCAAGATCACTTCCTAGCCTTCCTAGCCAAATTAACTTCCTATTGTATCTCCACCCCTATAATTGATTCATTGTTAATGACAATTTGTTAGTGATCCACTTCGGAATAGTCCAGTGGTGTTGATAAATTAGATAAAATTTAGGGTAGTAGTTTGTCACGGGTTTAATACTTATGGTGTGCAAGTTTAGCCCTTAAAAAACAATTTGTTAGTGTGAAATATATGAACCTAAAACAAATCTTATTAAGTTTGTAAATTAATTAAGAAGTTCTAGATCAGTTTCGGTTTGGACCCAAGCAAGATGGTTACTGGGCTCTTGAAAAACAATGAAATAAATCCTATGTCTACTTCATGTTGGCCCATTCGGGTTTAACTCATTTATTCAGATAAAAAGGGGCCCAAACACTCACTTTGAAAATTGAAAGGATACACTTGCATTTTTTAAGGCTTCTACTTATGTTTCTTGGTTTGATAATATTTACATCTAGTGGTGCACAAAATATCCAGTTCTATACTTGACCCGTCGTATCTGATCCGGAACTGGTTCCTGTTCCTACCCTTTTGTACCCGATAGTTCCTACTCAGTTTCCACTTTACTTTTAAAATTTGGGTCCTACCCGGTTTCTATAGTCGATTTATACATGTGCATATAGTGTATATGCATATGTGCATTTAGATTAAAAGGCTATCAGTATCATATATTTTTTTTAAATAAATCTTAAAACATATTGAAATCTACATGCGTTTCAGTCGATTTATATAATAAACTAGTGGGAAACCCGCGCGTTGCGGTGGGGTCAACAGTATAATACGGGGCGATGAACAAAATTCAAACCTTCGACGATAAGTTTTTAACGGCTTCATGAGACAGTTAAATAATAGACCAATTAACTTAAGCATACCTTTGTCATTTTTTGTTTGCTGTTATATTGGGATAGAAAAAAAGAAGTTACCACTTTCAGTTTTTAGAGAATATTATCAAACTGTGTGAGCGTTATTTTCATAACAATGTCTCGGTTATACTTTAATAACATTAAAAGATATAGTAGATACATACACCATGTAGTCAACTTGCTATGTTTATATTAGATTTCAGAGTTGTTTTCTTCGCAGTGCAATGTACTACCCCTGCCCTATTCCACGGTCTATTGGTTATGAAAAGAACGCCCCACTATGCGAGAGTACATGTATATATCCAGAAGAAAGATATATTCGTTTGCTATTGTATATTGCAGGGTTATTTATGAAGTTTGGAATTTTGGATCTTTATCTCTGACTATGTTACAATTTACAAATGATCAAATGTGATATGTTAACTCAGTTGTTATGTTGTGGTTATTGCTGCTGATAAAGTATTATCTTGCGGTTATTGCTGCTGATAAAGTATTATCTTGCCTTTGCTTATTAATCAAAGAACAAGGTTATCTTATATATATTAAGGGGGTGTTTGGTGTTGCGTTTTCAAAATAGATTTTGCGTTTTCAAAACGTAGGTACATGCTTCTCCAAAACTGCGTTTTGGAGGCAGATGATCACTTTTTCATCCAAACACTTTTTTAGATTATTTATGTTTTACAAACGCAATAATCAAATAATCACTTCAAAACGTAATCCAAACACCCTCTAAATATTAAGTATGTAAACCGGTCGATTTTTGCAAAAACTATGTAAATCTTGCCTCATTTTTTGCTTCATACGACAGATATGCAATAAGTTTATCTTCATCAATCTACGCTTATTACCTACTAAATGTATTTAGGGTTTTCAAATATTCCGATTTAGCCTTTTTTTTTTGAAATTTAGGAATTGCGTACATTTAGAATAGAAACGATTACAGACTAATGGCAGGTAGACGAGCAACAAGTTGCGCCGCTACCCCCTTTTGAATAACAAACCCTACCCTGCTAAACACAAAATTATGCCCCTTAACATACACTGTGTTACTGCTTACCACCTGCTGAATCTTGGAGGTTTGAGGTTTTCTTTTTCTTTGATCTGTTAAGGAATTTGTGTTATAATAAGCCATCTTTTATATACATGGTATGGTTTATGAATTCATTAGCACTATAGAAGGGTTTACATGTTCACCTTCCCTTAGGTTTTTATGTTATGTATGTTATTGATCATAAGGTGGTTGTATGTAAGTTAATGTATCTTTTTTTTTTTCTATTTAAAACTATTTGATACTTGACTGATAAATAACCTTTTATTTTAATATAAACTTTTATTTTTTGTTCTTTTTGTTTTATGTTTTATTTTTTATATACTTTTTTAAACATATGGATAAAATAACTAAATTGCTCAAACTTAACTGATAAATATAATTGGGTTAGTGCTAACAGCCATACAGTGCAATGTTTATAATACATAAAGGATGATTCTTGTAATTTTGAAAGAAAAAGGGCATCCATTACAATTTGATATAAATATAATGGACGAAAAGTATAATTTACCCTATATTATTTGTTTAATTTTTTATCATAAACTTTGTAAAATAAATCTTAATATATTAAATAAAACCATATAAAATAATATGCTCATTTAGGCTCGCGAGCCTAATCAAACTCAATGTGTGAAGCTCGGGCTTGAACTTGTTGAAGCTCGATTTGAGCTTTTATTGTGCCGATCTCAAGCAACTCACAACGACTAGGCCTGTTTACACCCTAATTTTGACCCATATGTTTGTTTAACAGTTACTCACAACTAGTCAAACCTTCAACTAGTCAAACCCAAAACTTGGTTTAAACAAAACTATTGATGTATGGCAATTGGTGTATACATGGATGATTTCTCTTGCATAAGAAAAACCATCCACTAGGCTCAAAAAGATACAATCACCATTCTAGCAAAACAGCCCCCACTAACTGTTTAACTAACAACAGACAAAATCCAACTCCTAAATACCTCAGACATTCTTCTGCTAAATTTAGTCATCCTTGTTATCTGAAGAAACTTCATCCTCTGAATCAGGAACAATGGCAGACTCAAGGGCGGTATTGCGGTTAGGCCTTTGAATTAGTCGCTTCTTGGTACCGAAGTGTTGCTTCTGTTGAATTAAATGGTCACCATTCTCAGTATTCTTTTTGCTGATATTGTTTGTGTTCTCTTTGTTGTCATCGTCGTTTTCAGATATATCTTTGGTTTCAAGCTTGCTGCTCTCAGAATCTGAGTCAGATTCAGTTGACTCGCCATCTTCACTTTCTTCGGTTTCTTTTTTCTTAATTCGTTGTTGGTTTCTAGATTTCATCTTCCTGAAACACATGTACAAGAAATATGTGTAAGTGCTGCTTCAGTAAATTAGAATACTAAAACATAGTAATATTATGACCCCGAGATCTATGAACGTTTTTAAAAGGCTTAGTTTTGCTATTCAAAAAGGGGTAGCGGCGCAGCTTGTTGCCCGTTTACCAACTATCTCGATGTAAATTCAAACTATATTGTATTATGTATAAAAATAACTAAAAATGAAAGGTGTCAAAAAACAAGTTTATTTTACACAAAGGGTAAAGTTGTAAATTTGAATCCACCAATAACAAAACACTTAAAAATGCTTATATGCTTTTAGAATATGCAATAAGCACATAAGTTTATGCTGGGGTAAGCAGAAGCAAATAATCAGATTATTAAAAAAAGAGCTTATTTCACACGAAGGTTAAAATCGTAATTTTGATTTTTGAATCTGCCAAAGTAATCAGTTTGATATAAGCAATCTCAAACTGCTTATGAAAACACCGAAAAATGCCTTATCTTCTTTTAAACACCCCTAAATCAGTTTCTTCAAAAGATTTAAGTTTTAAGAATTCAGAACTGACCCGTCTTTGCTGCTGTTAAGGTTCACATGTTCTTTGTCATCTTCATCGTTTTCGTCTGATTCGTCACCAGAGGCTTCAGACGCAACATTTTCATCCGATTCTTCATCAGAGGCTTCAGAAACATCATTTTCATCTGATTCTTCACCAGAGTATTTAGAAACAACATTTTCATCTGATTCTTCACCGGACTCTTCAGCAATTTCATCTGATTCTTCACCGGAATCTTCAGCAACTTCATCTGATTCTTCACCAGAATCTTCAGCAATTTCATCTTTAGAACCAACATTTTCATCTGAATCTTCACCAGAACCTCCAGAACCAACTTTTTCGTCTGATTCACTGGACTCACCCTCACCAGCTTGCTGTGGATCCTCTTTTGCTACATTTTCCTTTTTTACACTCTTTTGTTCGTCTCTAGTTTTCATCTTCCTATCAAAGCAATATTAAAAACTGTTACTTTAGTGGTAGTATATATTTATAAAAGGACTATGTGAGATTTAAGATCCAAATTCAGATTTTTCAAATTATATTTCACGTGAGTTGGAAGACAACACCTAGGGGTGTTAGTCGTGTTGGGTTGATGGTTTGGCGGGTTGAAATGTGCAACCCAAACAGGACCCATTTATTATTCGTGTCAATGATTTCAACCCTAACTGCACACACATAAATTCGGGTCAACCCGACACGACCCGCTTAACCCGTATTTTTAAATAAGTCATACATGTAGACGATTTATATGCGAATTGTTGAGTTTTAAGCGAATTATCGATAACATGTTTAATGGTGAGTATGAGTGTGACAAGTAAATAATATAGTGTGCCAAAACTAACATTATTATGACTAACCATGTAAAATGGAAATGAAAAAAACAAAAACAAAAATATAGAAGTTTTTTTTTCTAAATAGCTAAATGGGTCAACCGTTGTTATACGAGTCAACTCGAAACCGGCCTGTATTTAATACGGGTCAACCCAAACACGCCCGTTTTCTTAAATTGGTCGTGTCGTGTGAGTCGACCTAAACCTGTTTTTATTTCATGTCGGGTTCGGGTCGTGTCAAGGATTGCCGCCCCTAACAAAAAAGATAAAAACAATAAAAAACAGTACTGAAATAAATGCAACTTACTTGCCATCTCGTATGGCCTCGCTGATGACTTTGTCATATTCATCTGTAAAGTTAACGTAACAGAACAAGCTCGCATTAAAAAATCTTCCAATGAATCATGAATAATATTTACCTATTTAAGCTTTTTAACTCGATACATTTACTAAACAAAGATTTGCTAAGAATATATAGATAAATAAGAAAACCTATTACATACCAAAGGTGTAACTGATAGCATTGCGATTACGGCACGAACGCGTGATTCCAGATCTAGAGAAATTATTTATAATCCTCTCTTCATTCATCTTTTTCTGCAGTTCTCTTTGCTTCTTCTGTAAAGACACCAGTAACTTACTGACATTGGACACATGATATGTTATTGTTTCGTGTGCATTAAATAAGAGTCAAGACACAAACCTTAAACATTTTCTTAAGAACAGGAATGGCTTCGGTTTCAACAGCAGTACTAATGGCAACTTCCAGTTTTGATTTACTAGATGAATATTCATCCTGCCATTACCAGAAAAAAGAAGGTGTGATATCAGGGGCGGACTCACATTATGGGGTAGGTGGGCGGCCGCACCCCTTGAAAAAAAAAAATTTGTGGTATTTTTCCCGAAAAATCCCGACCGCACCCCTTGGAAATTTTCGTCCGCACCCCTTGGAAAATTCCGACCGCACCCCTTAGAAAAAAATGTTATGAATTTATATAAAAAAATTGTGAACACGGATTGAAACCCGATCAAATAAGGTAAACAAGTTAGCCCACTAACCCATTTAATAAAACTTAACTCAATCCATCAAACCCAATAACTTAATACCCATTCAAGCTCAACCCAACTACTAGGTTTGTTAAACAAAATCAGTCCACATAATAAAAAAAAAAAAACACAAATCGCTGCCACTTGCCAGCGACTCCCGCCCTCCCTCTGCCTCACTTCAGCGCCCAGCGACAGCATAATTCCGGTCGGCGACTGCAAAATTCCGGCTGCAAACTGGTTAATTCAGGCCGCCCCAGCGACATGTTTTGTTTTTTTGTTTTGTTTTTTTGTTATTTTGATGTTTATGCGATTTTGTTCAAGAGTCACGAGATAATAGGATTTTAGGATAGGTTAAAAAGTTTAAACTTTTATGTGTTAAAAAGTTAAAAAAGTTTAAACTTTTATGTTTTTTAATACTTAATATGTTTACCCTTTGTTTACATTCCTCTATACATTACTCTAGTTCAATTAATAATGGATGGATGGGTTGCACATGAAATTTTTTTAGGTAAAACAATGGATGACACCAAAGCGGTACCAATATGGTAAAGTATCGAAATACCGGTACTGAATCGATAAGGTAATCGGTATCCATATTTCCTCAATTTCGGTAACGGTATTTACGGTATCGGTACCGGTACGGTACTGGTATCGTACCGATCTCATCCCTACCCGACCCGATCCGACCCGCTATGAACCGATTTTTTTATATAGCTAGGGGTCTAAAATCTTTAAAAAATTTCCACACCCCCAGGAAAAAAGTCCTGGGTCCGCCACTGTGTGATATGCCTCTATTTACAACTTAGAACTGACAAATGATTTAAGGTGTTAAATGGGCTGTCGGGCGGGCCAGATACATTAGTCAAGGGTGGCCAAAATGGAAAATTTTGTGTGTAGAAACTGGTTGAGTTGATTGATTGTCCTGAAATATTAAATGATTATGGTATGATCAAGAGGCACTTGTAAAACAAAACCCTCTTGCTGAATCTACACATAAGTCACTGAACTTTAATATTGCATAAAACACCCGACTTTAAAACATATTAAAAAGTCTTTTATGCAAGGTTTAGGGACTTGATCATGCAAAAATATAAATAAAAAATCGGCTAAATTTTAACATGTCCGGGAATTTAATCATATGTACTATGTTAAAGAAAAAAGAGCATGCACTTTATCATTTTACTTTATTCATGCAAAGATAGAGTGCAAGGACTTATGTGTGAGTTATGTTACTTTATTACTAATCTAATATTTGGTAAAATGACACAAAAGGTTTTATGCCCTAAAATTATTTAAACAAATTTGACCTATTTACCCTGTTTCCTTTTAGGCTAATTTTATTTAGAGTAAAATGCCATTTTCATCCCTGAGGTTTGGCCAGTTTTGCGACTTTTGTCCAAAGGTTTGTTTTTCCGCATCTAGATCCAAAAGGTCTCCGGCTCGTTAACTCCATCCATTTTTCTCCGCTAAGTCAGGGGTATTTCCGTCTTTTTTGTTAACTTAAGGGCAATTCAGTCTTTTTCGCTTTATATACAAGCCTTTAACATAATGTACAAGTATTCAATTGCCCTTTAAGTTAACAAAAAATACGAAGATACCCCTGACTTAACAGAAAAAATGGATGGAGTTAACCAGCTGGAACCTTTGAACGAAAGTGGCAAAACTGGCCAAACCTCAGAGACGAAAATGGCATTTTACTCTTTTATTTAACTACCCGTTAGAGAAAATACAACTCGAATCTAGCCGTTCTTAAGTAAATGAATCGAAATTCCCACCTCTAGAAATGATTTAAATACGCACTTACCAAAACTTTCTCGAACTCCTCTAGATTGGTTGCAAGGGTTTCCCATTGATAACTCATAGTTGGTGGTGTTTCTTTTCCTTTTAAAGTATTTACTTCCTTATACAATCTAAAACCAATAGTTTCATTGCCATCCAACCTGTTAGTGTGCCAAACACGAACATTAGTTAACTGTTAATCATTTACATTAAAGTTTAATTACTTTTATCAGAGCAGCGTTAGCTTTAAGAACTTACCAATACGAAGTTCCTTTTCCATCTTCCCCGATGTTCTTTTTACGAAAAGCCGAAACCTCCTTCTTAATTTTTACCGCATCGTTGATGTATGCAATCACATCATGTTGCTATGATTGAAAACACAGCACATTACATGAGAAACATGAAAATAATAAAAGTTGCATGGACTGCAATAAGAAAAGAAATAAAAGGATTGGATGTAATACATCAGCTCGAATCTCGCAGAGAGCTTTAAGAATCACGAGACGAACTGTAGGATCTAGGTTTTTGTATGTTTCCATCTCCGCCCTGCATTACACCAAAGCAACAAAAGAAAGTTGTTAGTTAAATTACTATTTTACTTTATTTTAATTTTTGAGTAAAATTCCATTTTCGCCCCTAAGGTTTGGCCAGTTTTGCGATTTTCGTCTAAATGTTTGTTTTTCCGAATTTGGATCCAAAAGGTTTGAAATCTTGCCATTTTCATCCGGCTCATTAACTACATCCATTTTTCTCCGTTAAGTCAGGGATATTTCCGTCTTTTTTGTTAACTTATAGGCCTGACTTAACGGAGAAAAATAGATGACTTAACGGAGAAAAATGGATGGAGTTAACATGCCGGATGAAAATAGCAAGATTTCAAACCTTTTGAATCCAGATGCAGAAAAACAAACATTTGGAATCAGACCAAGTAAACGTGATTCGTATTAGATAATATCATTAGGGTTACAATAGGTATGTGCTTATATAGAGCACAATGTTACATAATCAACCCTATATTATCACTAAATATCATCAGTCTAATATTTAGACAAAAGTCACAAAACTGGCCAAACCTCAGGGACGAAAATGGCGTTTTACTCTTAATTTTTTAATGATTCTCTAGCTTCATGAATGATATAAAGAGATAAAAAATACCCTTTAGCTGCCTTTAATGGAAACTCCCCCTGAGCAACCTGAAAGTTATATAAATTTTGCTATTACTTTGCTCGTGAATCTAAAATAATTGAGGTCATTATAGTAATTGAAAATATTCAGTAACCTACCCATGGCCACCACATGAAGACCTTTTTAGAGAGTATCACAACCCAAGCATCAGGGTCTTTTAGGTTTCTACTAACAGGAGGAATTCCCTAAATATTCAAAAAATTAAGAAATGAAGAAAATATTATTAAACAAACTTTGAGTGATAACCGAAGCTTTAATATCTACATACATCAACCAAATAGCATACAAATATATAAGTTCAATAATAAGTTCAGTGTCCATAACATCATACATCATTACGTTGATATTTCCATACCATGAAGCCATGCAAGTAGCATTAAAGATTGAGCTCATTTCCTGATACGTAAATATCACAACACTTTGCGACCGTGTTCATTAATGTAAATATCATAACTGAACAATCTGATCGTAACAATAGCTTTCATATGAAACTGTATTGTCATCAACTTCACCATATTTATGTGACAGATCACATTTAATTGGTTCTTTGTTTATGTAGAAGTACGGATGGTTTTTGTATATATCTAATATTATTATTGACTCTACAATTATTTAAAAACAGCTGTAAGCTCTCATTATCAGCAAACATAAGTGACGTGTTCATCATGCTCAAAAAGTAGCATACGAATTTAAAGGTTTAACATTTAAGAAACTAACACTTGCTTCAGACCTATTGAACGGCTACCCTAAACCGCCAACAACAAAGTGAAAAATATTATTGGAAAACAAAAAACGATTTCATCATCCACAACAAAGACTACACATAACAAAACGAGTAACAATGTAGTGAGCGGTACAGAAGAAAAAAAGAACCTTCAAGAGTGCAATGTGAAGCAGACGAAGACGTCTGTCTGGTAAAATCAGTGATTGCTCAATTTCTTCTGCATCAATCTTCAACTCACTGCCTATTACAGACTCAAACACCTGCATAGAATATCATATTATAAAACTTACACATATGCTGATTCGTTAAACTTTAAACTCGTCAAAACAACCATATATACACATAATAACTGAAACAACAGGAGATCTATGATTTTATTCTTTACATGTTCACACTATACACTAATTAATAATGATAATGTCGGTTCGAGTAGACCAGACTCCGAAAGGAAATAAGCAGCAAACTAAGTAAATAAATGAACGATAAACTGATTCAAATTTCAAAGTTTTCTTCTTACTGAATTCATTGATAAAACCCATTTAAATAGGCTTACAATACATGAATAGGAAACATGATATGCATACGAGAATTTAAAGAGACACGGGGTTAAACGTGCAGCTAGAAACATGGAGCTTGACTAGGTATCATAATATCATTTTAACTAAATGCATTAGATACACACTTAGTTGCATGTCAAAAGCATAACATAGTTTGGTATCCTTTCATATTCAAGCTTCAAATTACCATCTTCAAGACTTCTTCAGGCTTCAAATAACCATCTTAAGTTCTCAATGCAATCAATACATTCTATATGTTACAGTCCGTATCAGTTATCCTATATTTCCTGTCGATTTCCCCTATTTCCCTACGCCCTCAATCACACAAATTTCTAGGTTTTCTAACAACAATCGAGTTCCATCAAAATTCGAAAAAAATCACCACTAACATTTCAAAGAAACATCACAAACAGTACAAATACAGATCATCAAAACAACCATATATAAACATAACAACCGAAAAAACAAAAAATCCACGATTTCATTCTTTACATGTTCACTCTATACAAATAATATCATTTTAGTTTGTAGAAAACTTTACTAAATGCATTAGATACACACTTATTTGCATGTCAAAAACCATTTCACAGTTTAATATCCTTTCAGCTTCCAGGCTTCAAATTTTCCATCTTCAAAAGTTCTCCAGGTTCCAAATACCACCCCCCCCCCCCCACACACACACACACACTCTTTCCTCAATATCAAACATTCGATCCGTTTCAACGATTATACCTGTATCTATCAATCTATCCTATCAATTTCCCCTATTTCCCTACGTTATCAACACACAAATTTCTAGGTTTTCCAACAACAATCGAGTTTCATCAAAATTCAACACATTTCACATAAACATCATATCAACACTATAAATTCACATCCTCAAACACAAAAAAACACAACTTTTAAACCTAATAACATCAAACCTAATAATTACGAATCAAAAACCCCAAAAATCACAAACTACCTGCAAGAAATTGAGAACAGACGCTAGCTCCCAACGCGCACGAAGCCGAATCCGAGCAGATTCAACCTCCGATTCCGATTTGTGACCGTTTTCGTTCATCGTTTCTAGAGAGAGAAGAAAACCTAGAGCGAGAGAGAGAGCGTATGTGTGTGTGAAAAAAGAAGTGTGAGATTTCGGGTTAAATAGTGGGGGTTTCCCGCTCAGAAATAAGTTATAAAAGTTTTGTTTGTGGCAAGAATGGGACTTGTAGTATTGGATTTGACAGGTTTAGTCCCTGTACATTTATGTACTTTCTTTTTGTGTAGAAAGTTTTGAAATGTTTCTTTCTATGACATGTTATTTAGTTTATTAGTTACCGTTAGTAATGTGAACGTTAAGCTTTAATTAGAGATAATATCTAGCTTATTGAGTCTTGAGGATGTAATAAATGCGATATGCAAATTGTATAACCTTTAAAAATCTATGTTTGATGGTAATTGTTAATATTAAATCTGTTTTCAGGGTGTGTAATTTGTTAAATAAATTTTAACTTGTAATAAGACCCGCTCGCGTTGCGGCGCGGGTACTTCGCAAATATCGAACGGATTAGTCCAAGTATTATGTGATGTGTTAATCATATGAAAACGCACGTTTTGACGTATCCGATTGAACTCAATGCATCCAAGATATTCACCAGTGTCACGCGTTGTGGCGGCAACATCACGTTTGTGACTTCTTTACACGTGTTACGATGATGATATTATTGCGTGGTGCACACGTGTGACATGGCACGTTTTTTACTTTGTCACACACGTTACGTTAGTGACACTAACGTAGTTAGGCAGATATGAAAAGTGTATAATGTCTAACATGTTGCGAACTTGCGGTGTATATCGTAAAAGTATTTTAAAGAAAAGAAATGAAGTGTTTGAGAAAATGCGATATGAAGTTATTAAGTAGAAATAAATGGAGGGTCAAAGTTTTTAAATACCAAAAATTAGATTTCATTGTGTCACTTACCAAAAGATTGGAGTTGGACATGCAAAGTCTATAAACTTGATGATCACAAAAGAAAAGTTAGGTTTACTGAACTTTTCTTATAAGATTATGCTAGTAACATGCCTCGTGGGTTGCGGCGATACATTACAGTGTAAAATAAACTTGAGTAAAACCATCGAATTGTAGATAAGAAACACTCGTAATGAAGTGCAGAGAAAAAAACCTTCGCAAATTACATAAAGTTATGTCGTGAGTTAAACTCGAGTAAAACCATAACCAATTTAAATGTACCAAATTTATTATAATTGTCTCTCGTAAACTTAATTATCACATCATTTGCCACACAAACACTATTTTAATAAATATAGCATAAAGAACGTTAAATTACTACTTAAATTTTGTTTAAGTCATTCTGTTTAATAAACGATGAGTACGCAACTTCAAACTTTGGTGGAATTTGAGAATATAGCATAAATTTTGTTTAAATATAATAAAAATAATTTCATAGCAAAGGAAAAACGAACATAAAATTTAGTTTTTTTTCTAGCATTGTGCACGTAAATTTCAAAATTAGAAGATTGAAAATAAAAAAAAAATGAATTTCAAAATTAAATAGGATATCTAGTTATATACTTATATTCCATCGATTTTGCAAAAGTTTAACCCCATTTCACCCACCCATGTTTTCTTTGAAACAAAACTCTCGATCAATTATTTGTAGTCTGTTCTATCTAATATTTCACTTTCATAATGAAATATTTTGAGTTAATTGCCTGAATGGTCCCTGTGGTTTCACGTTTTTTCACGTTTAGTCCCCACCTTTTGGAAATAGCAGGTATGCTCCTTATAGTTTGTCATTTTGTTACTCGGATAGTCCCCTGACATTTACTCAGGGGATTATCCGAGTAACAAAATGCAAACCATAGGAAGCATACCTGTTATTTCCAAACTAACTGACATCTACTCAGTGGACTATCTGAGTAACAAAATAAGAAACCATAGGGAGCATACCTGTTATTTTCAAAAGGTGGGGACTAAAAGTGAAAAAACGTGAAACCACAGGGACCATCTGGGCGATTAACTCAAATATTTTTTATTGATATATTCTAGAAAATTCTAGAAATATTATATAAAGTAAAAAAACTTAATATAAATGTAAACTTATTAAATATTAAGGTATATATATATATGTGATAAAGGGTATTAATAGTTGAAATTAAGATAATAATTTCTGGATCACAAAACAAATACAACAACAACAAGCAACAAGCATACCCAGTAAATCCCACAAATAGCAAAGCTACTTATAGGGTCTGGGGAGGGTGGGATGTAGGCAGACCTTGCCTCTATCCATAGGAATAGAGAGGCTGCTTCCAGAGAGACCCTCGGCTCGAAAACGAACAACAAACCAACACACCAAGTCAAATAATACACAAATAAGAAGTCCCCCATACCAAGAAATTGATCCGAGTTGACACAGTATAATATAAATCATGTATAATAGCATGCATACAACATCATTTGGGCATAAACACAAGAAGGCAATCACCGGAAAAGTCCCTTAAAGACTAGGAAAACCTACCTCCTTAAGATACACCTAAGACCTTACTGTAGTATCTTCTAGAAGTCCATAACCCTAATCCTATGCCTCCACGCAGTCCTATCTTGGACCATGTCCTCAGAAAGATGCAACTCTACTAAATCATGCCGAATCTGCTCATCCCATGTCAGTTTGGGTCTGCCTCTTCCTCTCCTCCCCTCGACAGTAAGAGTTTCCACTACTCTAACTGGTGCCGTCGTTTCCCTCCGCTTCACATGCCCAAACCATCTCAATCTCCCCTCCTTAATCTTCTCCGATATACTAGCCACTCCTAATCTTTCCCTAAAAACCTCATTTCTTATCCGGTCTAACCTCGTTTGTCCACACATCCACCTCAGCATCCTCATCTCTGCTACCTCCATCTTGCGCACTTGTGTCTTCTTGATAGCCCAACAGTCTGTTCCATATAGCATAGCGGGTCTGACTGCTACCCTGTAAAATTTCCCCTTTAATTTAGTTGGGAACCTCCTATCGCACAATACCCCACTGGCTGCCCTCCATCTACACCAGCCAGCCTGTATGCGATGGGTTACATCGCTATCTATGTCACCATCTCTTTGTACAAACGACCCCAGATACTTAAACCTAGTTACCTGCGGGACCAATTGATCCTCAATGGTGATTTGGGTGTCATCGTCCTCGGCTACACCACTGAAATCACAGTGTAGATACTCAGTCTTAGATCGACTAATCCTTAGGCCCTTGCTCTCTAAGGCTACTCTCCACTCCTCTACCCTGGCGTTCAGGCACTGTTTAGTCTCTGCAATCAACACAATATCGTCTGCAAAAAGCATGCACCACGGAACAGTCTTCTGAATCAACTTGGACAACTCATCCAAGACAACCACAAAAAGAAAAGGGCTCAACGCAGACCCCTGGTGGAGTCCTACCTCGACAGGAAAGAAGTTTGTATCTCCTACAGGCGCGCGGACACAAGTTTCCGTTCTATCGTACCGGATCACAAAACAAATAATAGAAATATTCAACCATAAGAAAAACGGTAAGAAGGTAAATAATAATATAATATTAAATTAAATAAAGTGAATGAAAGGGCATGGATGTAACACAGATGCCTACCTTTTGATATAATTCAGCTTCTTAGGTTTTTAAATATAATAATGATCGTCTCTTTCATCTCTCTTTATATTAGAGAGTGCCGGCCGGAAATTATTTTTCTCTCTTACTGTTTGTTTTTGCAGACATAAATTGTCTGCAAGCTGATTTCATCTGTTTTCATGTCTACAACTGAAGATGTGGTCTGAAGCTCTTCAAGCTGAAAATATAAGACTGTTTGTTTTTATAAATTGATACTGTCTGCATAAACAATCATCATACACTTTGTATCTTCACAATTAATAAATTTAGTTTATTAGTAGCCCAAAATAATAGGAAATAACATGACTTTATACAGTACGTCCATAGGAATTTGTCCTAATATCTCACCTTTCCCAATTTGAGTTTCTTTAGTTTATGAAATCGATCATTTCACCCACTGTACTTCAATTAACCATCAATCAAAATTTGTTCAACTGTACTTCAATCCCAGATGCAAGCAGAGATAGAGAGAGAGTCTCGACGGAGAGAGAAGGGTTGCGAGAAGAGAAGAGTGACCGGTGAGAGAAGAGAAGAGTGACCGGTGAGAGAAGAGCCGGCAGTCGGCGACGGCTCCGGCAGTCCCCTTGGCCGACAGCTCTGAATTCACTTGAGATTCTCCGATGATGATATTGAAGACGACTCAACGTCACGACTCAAAGTCTCTCCGGTAAACTGCAACTCTCCTTCTCCATTTGAGGGAGAAGACGACCAGACGGTGGTGGCCGGCCGTTTAATTGAGGAAGATGTAAGCATTTGAGGTGGGTTTGGGTGAAGAGCAATCGAAGAAGGAAGGAGTGTGTCGGAGGGGGTAAGAGGAAGATGGAAGCATGTGAGGTGGGTTTGGGTGAAGAACAATCGAAGAAGGAAGGAGGGTGTCGGAGGGGGTAAGGCCGGAAAAGCTGAGGGGCAGTTTAAGGCAAAGCCGGTGGGTCACCCCACCGACTTTGTGTTTTAAGATATAGTATAATATATTTAATTTCTCTGTATTTTTTTAAATCGGCTTTTTTGTTTATCCTTAGTGGGAATAATTGGAAATGTCAACGCAAATTAGGTGAACGATCAGATTATATATAAATAGGATATTAATTAGGGACACCAACTATAAATAGAACTTCAGATACTGCTTCCTTAATGGGAGATGAATAGAGTAGAATGATGGCTCGTTGATCAAAATAGAACCATGTTGCATAGTCCGGGTTGGGGACTGATTTTGCCTAAGAAGTGATGGTAGTACGAGGAGCAATAGAAGATCCATCAATGTGACGTGATAGCTTTTGGTAAGAGAGATGGGGAACCATTTGATTAAGTCGTCATATGGAGAGACCAGCTCGGGAAATTAGGTTACGATCTGTCACACCCCCAAAATCCACTAGCGGAGTATCACCGCTGGAGGTGTGACTGACCAGGATCAAGCCACCAATCATATTGAACAACGTAATTAAGTAAATACAACCAACACAATATAATTGGTGTCCAAAAGAAGGTAACCAACTTTAAGTTAACAGCGGAAGTATAAAATGCAAAACCCAAACATAAGCAATAAGTTCATAAAGTTTAAATGTTTAACATGGAACTCAACAGTCCATGTCCCCACAACGACCACTCCTCCCTGTGCAAGCTCCATAAGCATCTAACGACCTGCAAGGCATGTAACAACGAGTCAACAACAAAGTTGAGCGAGTACACAGTTGGTTGTTTAGTTTTACAAGTTTGTTTTGAAAATCGTATGTTGTTTCGTAAACCACGAGTTAACCAGTATCTTTGTTTCCCAAACCATATCCATAATCAGTGGGGGCTTCCCCATGTGAACCACTAGACCGTTACCATATCGACAACTGACGAACAATAGTTGTGCCCTACATCAATGTCCATCATCATTGACTAAGTGCCCAGATCCATTAGTACACGTCCGTCCGAACGGCACGGTGTAAGGCTTGTCAACCCTAATAGCGCTATTAACTAATGACCCGCTCGCCATTGGCCCGGCGATTAAGTCGATATAAAAATGAGGGACTTCATGATAGAGTTTTGTCTAGTAAGTTTTAAGGTTGTTGTCCTACCCAAGGAGGACGAACGTACGTATTCTACCCAAGGAGAATACGCAGGATTAATATTGGCATCCTACCCATGGAGGATGGCGGTACATATCCTACCCAAGGAGGATATGTAGGTTCCGTTTTAATTCTTTAACCCATTCCCAACCACCGGGAATCCCATGCCTTAGAAAGTGTGTGAACTCACCTCGGTTTGCTCGGTATGCTTAACTACTCGTTCAAAATCAATCAATCAAAGCCTATGCATTCACGTATACGAAAATCAGTCTATCATCACATTGGTCACATACATTCATAGTGTGTATCACAGAAGGATCATGGTTAACAGGTAACAGTTACTTTGGCTTGTAATACACATAATAGACATTTTACCACACATACTAAACATATCAGATTTCCTGTTCTTGATTAATGTCACACAACCTTCACATATCAGATACAACAAATATTCCCATTCTAAATTAATATCCTGCAGGTCTTTACAATACATGCAAGCATTCATGAGCATATAAACCTACTGTTCCCTAAGCTTCACGACGAAAACTCCTCGACGAACATTAGATTTCGTCGCCGAGGATCACGACGAAAACACCACGACGAAAATTAGATTTCGTCGTCAGTGAGTTCGTCGGCACTTTGGTTTTTCGTCGGCACTTTGGTTTTCGTCGGCACTTTAGTTTTCGTCGGCACTTAACAGTTAATCACAAACATATGAAAACCCTAATCATTATTCACAGGTTCCTATCATCAATATCATCATTACAACATGCAGACAAACTCATCTATTTGTGTTACGCCGTCACTATCAAAGTAATATTCACATAAATTATCCCTCAAAAGTCAAGACCTCTTATGGATCCCAATCATTATACAATGGCTCACATCATCATTACTATTATCAAAACAATCAACAATGGCCGACAACTGTTAACACTTTCAAGATGTTATTGGACCGATTTATGTAGTATTTATGTAGTGGACCGATTCATTACTATTATCATATAACAATCACATGCAAATATAACACAATGGCCGACAATCATGGGGTGTTCCTTATCCAATTGGCTACACTTTCAAGGCATTTCACAAGCAATATTATAGAGTATTGGCCAATGAGTAATGGTATTACTGACCGAGATGTACAGTGTCTGGAACAAGGGATCAGAAGGCTTCAAAGATGATGATGATTGTCGTCGCCCACTTATCGAGAATTTAGGGTTTCGCTAGGATACACGTTACCAGCAGTTAAAGGGAATTTATAACATTGATTCACGCTTGGGCCTCACATGGGCTTTATTAGAAGATGGGCCGGTGAAATCCCTTGATTTCGTCGTGAGGGTTATGGCGAAAACCCTTGGGTTTTCGTCGGGCAGGCTAGTGGCGAAAACCATCTTGGTTTTCGTCATGTACATTAAAATATACATATAATAATATTAATAATAGTGACACACCACCATATATCAAACAGTACATAGTTTATTATTTGATTTAACTATAGTTTAATGCCCCATACATACACCAAGCATAACCAAGTTACAATGCAAGCAAGTTATGAAAACATGACCGTAAACAAATAACGTGTCGAGGAAAGACCTTGGAAACTCGAGTTGTCACATCATCCCCAACTTGAAAGAAATTTCGTCCCGAAATTTAGCACGTGGTTACTAAGGAAGCTAGTTAGGTTTGCGTGGTTTCCTGGGGTGACACATCATCCCCCTGTTGGTTTGGAATTTCGTCCCGAAATTTCGCAGTAGCTTCAGCCTCAGCGGTGGTTGCACTTTGCTCGAACAACTGGGGATACTTGAGTTTCATTTGGTCTTCTCGTTCCCAGGTGAACTCTGGGCCACGACGGGAGTTCCAACGAACTCGAACAAGAGGTATTCTGGTGCGCTTGAGAACCTTAACGTCTCGGTCTATGATTTCTACTGGTTCCTCGACGAATCGCAACTGATCGTCGATCGTGAGCTCTTTCAAATGAACTATGAGGGTCTCATCTGACAGACACTTCTTCAGATTTAACACGTGGAATACGTTGTGAACTCCGCTGAGCTCTTCAGGTAGATTCAATCTGTAAGCGACTTTGCCAACTCGCTCAGTGATTTCGAACGGTCCGACATAACGCGGATTGAGTTTGCCTCGTTTGCCAAAACGAACTACACCTTTCCAAGGTGAGACTTTGAGTAGCACTCGATCCCCAACCTGGAACTCGAGTGGTTTCCTGCGCTTATCAGCGTAGCTTTTCTGACGGCCATGCGCTGTCGCCATTCGTTGTCGTATCTGAGCAATCTTCTCAGTTGTGTCTACCACAAGTTCTGGGCCTGTGATTTGGCTGTCACCAACTTCTGCCCAGCAAAGAGGTGATCGGCATTTACGTCCGTACAATGCCTCAAACGGAGCGGCCTGGATGCTGCTGTGGTAACTGTTATTATACGAAAATTCCACTAAAGGTAGATGTCGTTCTCAGCCGTTACCAAAATCAATCACACATGCCCTAAGAATGTCTTCAAGGGTTTGGATGGTGCGTTCAGACTGCCCATCCGTTTGTGGGTGATACGCTGTGCTCATGTCTAGTCGAGAGCCAAAAGACTTGTGCATCGCTTGCCACAATTCAGAAGTAAAACGCACGTCACGATCAGAAATAATGGAGGTTGGCACTCCGTGCCTCGAAACCACTTCCTTTAAGTAAACGTCTGCTAAAGTAGAAAACTTGTCTGTTTCTTTGATAGCCAAAAAGTGTGCAGACTTAGTCAATCGATCCACTATCACCCAAATAGTGTCATTTCCGCGTTGAGATCTAGGCAGGCCAGTAACGAAATCCATGGAAATTTGCTCCCATTTCCATGTCGGGATCTCTGGTTGTTGGAGTAGGCCTGATGGTTTCTGATATTCAATCTTGACTCTCGCACAAGTCAAATATTTACTGACGTATGTTGCTATGTTGGCTTTCATGCTAGGCCACCAGTATGTAGTCTTTAAGTCATGGTACATCTTATCCGAACCAGGATGTACCGAGTAACGAGACTTATGTGCTTCATCCATCACAAGCTCGCGTAAGTTTCCGTAAAGTGGGACCCAGATGCGCCCTGTTACGTAGTAAGCGTCGTCTTCTTTTTGTTCTAACCGTTTCCTTGATCCTCGTTGGGACTCTACCCTGATGTTCTCTGCTTTCAATGCTTCAACCTGAGCATCTCGTATCTGAGTAGGAAGACTAGATTGGATGGTAAGTTGTAACGCTCGCAAACGTTTAGGTGTAGTATCTTTTCGACTGAGAGCGTCGGCCACAACATTGGCTTTGCCCGGATGGTACTTGATCGCGCATTCGTAATCATTCAAGAGCTCGACCCATCGACGTTGTCGCATGTGTAACTCCTTTTGCTTGAAGATATGCTCGAGACTCCTGTGATCGGTGTAAATGGTGCACTTGGTACCGTACAGGTGTCACACCCCGATTTCCACGTGTCACCGGTGGGCCCGGTAGGGGAGTATCGTGACGTGGTTGGTAACACAATAGTCAAATAACACAATATTTAAATGCACAGCGGAAGCAAAGTATAGATTCATTTCAACCAAACAATATTGTAATATTAAGTATCACAAATAGTTGCATATAAATCCACAAGTAGATCAAAATAACAGGAAACAGTGTTCAACAGTCTATGACATCCAAGCTTGCGAGACTTATTGTGGATGCTAGGAGAAAAGCCAGCCTATTACGCGTAGTACCTGCACTTAACCTTTTTGAGAAAATACGTCAGTTTACACTGGTAAATACAATCAACCGACTCATTTTGAAAAGAGTTTAAGAAAATCTATTTAAGGCACAAGGCACAGATAATATTTTTATAACTTGGGATAATTATTTGAATATAATACTTGTAAAGGATTTACATGTTTCTTATGCGTTCAGTAGCCCGGGTCGAGCCGGGTTAAAGATCAATGGACACACCACATTAATTATATGAAACACCGACGGGTGTACGCCTACGCCCCGTGCTTAGGTCGTGGCCATTTCGTAAAATAATGCCAGGGATATCCGGGACATGGTCGTTAACCCCCCCAAAGGCTTTAAGCAAACAAAACAATTTAAACGAGACATCTCAATACTTTAACCATCATACAATTAAAGATTCAATGCCCGACCAAACGGTATTTTATATACCGTACCCCAAGCCCGTATAGGGAAACTAAGTTAAAAGTATTTACCTGAGCAAGTATAAATCAAAATCAGCGAGTGCAAGTATCTTTTACCGGGTCTCCTATTCTGGAACGAAGGTTTATAATAACCTATTAGAATCCTAACGGGTCTTTAGTTAAGCTTAAGCTTAGACCGGTTAATTTTAAAGATACGGTTCGTACGCACGATTAAGCGAAGACCGGATAGATTGTGATTTAGACCCGACAAGTTTGAAGACTTGCTTAATATGGTTATATTATACACATTCTGGATTTTGAGATAAAACCGATAAGGTTTGACCCGTTTCGGCTAATTTATGTAAACTAGTTACATAAACCGAACCGGACGCGCATGATGCGTAACGGGTAACCATAAGAGTCCTAAACAGGTTTCCTAAGTTAACATGCCTTAAATATGTTGTGATATCAGTAGGATACCTTCCATTATGCCCAAAACGAGTTTAATCTCATAATAAGCCCCGTAGGGGTATTTTGGTCATTTTAAAGATTATAAAAGGGATCAATTAAGCTTCTGTGATCCGGGTCTGAATAAATCAGTAAAATAGTTTATTTTAACTTGGTATATCAGTTGGTGTTAAGTCCTATGTGGCAAAATGGTTTTTAAACCCTTACTATGCGCTTAATACGCGTATAACGTCGTTTTAAGCGATTTACGGGTTAAAATAGGATTCTGAGTTTTCTGATCAGTTCAACAGGTTCAAAACACTTCATTTAATATTTAAAATCAGTAGCAATTGGATTGGTAGCAAAAGGACTTGTAAAACTCATTTTATGGCCGAAAAGGGTATATTCGGTATTTACCGAATCAAGGCACTAATCCTAGCTTATGATCAGTTTAAAAATAATTAAAAATCTTCAAAAATCCCAAAATATTATATTACATCAGTGGGTAAAAGTTTTGGTGTCAAAGATTGGGTTTAGATAGGCTTTACGCTAATGACGCCGTTTAATTACTAAGAAGCGTTCTAATTACGTCATTAAGCATAACTCCTAATCTAGACCTCCAACTGATGTGAAAATTTAGGGACATGTTTTATAATCAGTAACAAAGATTATTGTACTTTCACATTTCAAAAATTCTCGTTTTATGGTCATAAGGGCATTATGGTCCATATTTAAGCACTTAACGGAAACGTCGGACAATTAAGGATTCAAGTGGTATAAACGCAGAGGATTATACAATCATGTAACTAGGTCCTAATGGAACTTTAAGGCATGTCTAAACCTATCAAAACCGGGTCAGAACTGAAGTCAAAGCAAAAGTCAAACTTTTGCGTCTTTCGGTTCCGAATCGGTTCAAAACAGAAAGTTGTCGAATCAAACAAGCTTAGACAAGTTCTTATACTTATTATCAGGTTATATGAATGATAAAATAGGTTACACGCCTTTTACATCGTTAATTATGCGTTAATTCAAAGGTTACATTTCTGTTGACATTTTCTAATCATCTTTGACTCGACAAACGACCTAGTTAGGATGGGAATCAGTGGGTGCCCTTTTAAGGGTTTAAAGCCCACATAATTACCAACTTATAACTACCTTAAGTTTGCCTAATCGCTGGACCGTTAGCGATTAATCGTTAAGTCAAACCGTAATTACGACGGTTTGACTTCTAGGCTATTAACTAAGCAAGACTTAATTAAGAAGGGTTAAAATACTTACAGGAGTCTAATGAACGATTTATGATGCTTGAAGATGATCCTTGTGCTCCAGAAAAACTCAGATGATGAAGGGAATGGATGAACACAAAGTTGCAACTTTGCGTGACTTCATATATTGATCAAAACTCATTTGATTGTTGACATGTAAGTCTAAGATTGATACAAGATGCATACAAGTGGCCTCTAGTGACTAAAAACCAGTATAGGAAGCCCAAGGTATTGAAACAAGTCAATCTAAGTCGGTTACAAGGCTGAAACAGGCACTTGTCATGTTTCTGTCGCTGGTACCTGTCACGCGGCCCGCGTAAAGGTCTTTATGATCTTACGCGGCCCGCCTTAGACCTGGGTTCAGGTTTTGAAGTTTTTGTTTATTGCACTTTCAGTCCCCGGTCCTTCTAAACGTCGCTTTCACTTCCATTCTTGCATTTTAAACCTTTAAAATTGACATTTAGGGGCTTTAAGACTTATACCCACTTTTTGAAGTCCTTGGCCACTTTGTGTTTACCCGAAACATACTAAATTTCCATGTTGACGCTTCTAACCCCTTGCACACGAATTTTATCATAACTTTCTCATACGATAACGAAACTTTGTGAAATTTTTATCACACAATCTAGTGAGCATAATTAATTGTTACAAGGCTTCGGGTTTGCTAAAAGGTCACTCAGAGGTATATCTTAAACATGTTGACACATTTAACCCCTGTAGTTTGTAATCTCTCACTTTCTTTCACAATTCGCTTCGTATGATCCATGATCCATTCGTTTAAGGTTATAAACATCATGTAGGGTTATTGTAAAGTATATTTATTCATTGTTGACACTTTGAACCCTTATATTTACATAGTTTCATTGTTTGTCAACTTTAGTCCCTCGAAAGTATTCTTTCACACGTTCAAAGGTTATGACACGTGTCAACACATTATAGGACGTGAATTTTCGAGGTGTTACATCCTCACCCCCTTAAAAGAAATCTCGACCTTGAGATTTAATGAAATAAATAAGGGTATTTTTCTTTCATCGTGGACTCAACCTCCCACGTATATTCGGGACCTCTACGGGCATCCCATTTGACCTTTACAATCGGTACATGCTTCCTTCGAAGCTTCTTAACCTGTCGATCCTCGATCGACAATGGTTTTTCCACAAATTTCAAGCTCTCATCTATATGCACATCCGTATGTGGTATGACCAGTGATTCGTCAGCGAAACACTTCTTCAGATTGCAGATGTGGAACACATTGTGTATACTACTGAGCTCTTCAGGTAAGTTTAACTTATAGGCAACTGACCCGATACGTTTGATAACCTCGAAAGGTCCTATGTATCTCGGGCTTAGCTTGCCTTTCTTACCAAACCGCATCACTCCCTTCCAGGGTGATACTTTAAGTAAGACTTTATCACCTACTTCAAAGTGAAAAGATTTACGCTTGGGATCAGCGTAGCTCTTTTGCCTATCTCGGGCAGCTTTGAGACGGTCACGAATTTGGACAATCTTGTCCGTCGTTTCAAAGACTATCTCTGGTCCTGATAATTGGACATCACCAACTTCCGCCCAACAAACGGGCGTTCTACACTTTCTACCGTATAAGGCCTCGAAAGGCGCAGCTTTAATGCTGGTATGGTAGCTATTGTTGTAGGAGAATTCGATTAACGGCAGGTGGTTATCCCAACTACCACCTAAATCAATCACACATGCACGTAGCATGTCTTCCAACGTTTGGATGGTACGCTCACTCTGTCCGTCCGTCTGAGGGTGGTAAGCCGTACTAAAATTCAAACGCGTGCCCAAAGATTGTTGGAAGCTTTTCCAAAAATGTGACATGTATCTAGTATCTCTATCAGAGATAATAGACACAGGTATGCCATGTAAAGCTACAATCTTATCCACGTACAACTGGGCTAACATGTCGGAGCTAAAAGTCTCCTTAATGGGTAGGAAATGTGCTGACTTGGTCAGTCTGTCAACGATCACCCATATGGTATCATTTCATTTCCTTGTCTTAGGTAACTTGGTGATAAAATCCATAGTTACCATTTCCCATTTCCAAGTGGGAAGTTCAGGCTGTTGTAGCAAACCTGACGGCTTTTGATGTTCAGCTTTTACTTGCGCACAAGTCAAGCATTTAGCTACATAGGTGGCTACAGACTTCTTCAAGCCTATCCACCAATAATTTGCCCTTAGATCCTGGTACATTTTATCGGCTCCAGGATGAACGGAGTATTTGGAACTATGGGCTTCCTGGAGGATGACATCTCGAAGTCCTCCATAAATTGGAACCCATATCCGTCCATTTAATCTTAGAATTCCGTCCTTGCTAAGAGTTAACTGCTCCTCAGTTACCCCTAGCTTTTCGTTAGGATAGTTAGCTTCCAACACAGCTTCCTTCTGTGCAGCTAACAACCTTTCATTCAAGCTATTCCTTACCTCAATGCTCTTGGCATTGATTCGGATGGGTTTCACCCATTCCTTCCGACTCAAGGCATCGGCGACTACATTCGCCTTGCCGGGACGGTATCTTATTTCACAATCGTAATCATTAAGAGTTTCCATCCAACGGCGTTGCCTCATGTTCAAGTCCTTTTGATTGAACAGATGTTGAAGGCTCTTGTGATCAGAATAGATCACACATTTGATTCCATATAAGTAGTGCCTCCAAAGTTTTAGTGCGAATACAACGGCACCCAACTCCAAGTCATGGGTGGTGTAATTCTTTTCGTGCACCTTTAACTGGCGTGAAGCATATGCAATGACTTTGCCTTTCTGCATAAGCACACATCCCATCCCGGTGTGTGATGCATCACAATAAACTACAAACTCCTCGATTCCATCAGGCAATGTCAATACTGGAGCATCGCTCAACTTTTATTTCAGAATATCGAAGGATTCCTGCTGCTTAGGACCCCAGTCAAACTTAATCTTCTTACGCGTCAGCGAAGTCAGGGGTGCAGCAATCCTTGAGAAGTTTTCAATGAATCGCCTATAGTATCCTGCCAAACCTAGGAAGCTACGAATTTTTGTAGGCGTCTTTGGCTCATGCCAATTCATGACAGCTTCAACTTTAGCGGGATCTACTTGGATACCACGCTCACTGACAACATGTCCAAGAAATTGGACTTCTCGAAGCCAGAATTCACACTTCGAGAACTTGGCATAGAGCTTTTCTTTATGAAGTAGTTCCAAAATGCAGTGAAGATGCTTCTCGTGGTCAGCTTGGTTCTTCGAGTAGATGAGGATATCATCGATGAAGACGATGACGAATTTATCCAAGTAAGGCTTGCAAACGCGATTCATGAGATCCATAAATGCGGCAGGTGCATTTGTGAGCCCAAAAGGCATCACTAGGAACTCGTAATGACCATAACGAGTCCTAAATGCAGTCTTGTGTACGTCTTCATCTCTAACCTTCAGTTGGTGATAGCCTGACCTTAAGTCAATCTTAGAGAAGAAACTTGCCCCTTGAAGTTGATCGAACAGATCGTTGATTCTGGGCAAATGATACCTATTCTTGATAGTGACCTTATTAAGCTCACGGTAGTCGATGCACAGATGCATCGATCCATCCTTCTTCTTGACAAATAAAACTGGTGCTCCCCAAGGAGACGAACTAGGTTTGATGAAACCCTTGGCTAGCAAATCATCTAACTGCGTTCTCAATTCCTTCATCTTTGTTGGTGCCAACCTATAAGGCGCCCTTGCTACTGGTGCTGATCCAGGAATGATGTCAATTCTGAATTCTACTTGCCTATCTGGTGGCAAACCAGGTAGTTCTTCAGGAAAGACTTCAGGGTATTCAGAAATGACGGGGATATCCCCAATCTTGGGCTTCGGCTCATCTATAATCACTTGTGCCATGTAGATGACACAACCCTTCTTTAAACACTTAGAGTCCTTGAGCATTGACATTTTCTCAGGCAGCCCATACTGGGTATCTCCCTGGATAGTAACTGATTCGCCAGACTGAGTCTTGATCACCACTTGCTTCTTATTACAAATAATCTGGGCCTGGTTATGAGATAACCAGTCCATACCCAAAACTATGTCGAAACCGGCTAGTTTCAAAGGAAGTAGGGACAAAGGAAAAGAGTGGTTCTTAATGGATATGAAACATCCATCTAATAAGGTTGAGGCGGTTTCTAAAGTGCCATCTGCTAGTTCCACCTCATACTTCACACTTAAGGTCTTAACAGGTAATTTCAACAATTCACAAAACTTATTATCTACGAACGACTTATCAGCGCCTGAATCAAATAACACTCTCGCATAAACATCATTTACGAGAAAGGTACCTGTTATCACATTGTCGTCCTTGACGGCTTCCTTAGCATCCATCCTGAAGACCCTAGCATTGGACTTCTTAGCCTCTTCAGGCTTCTTGGCGTATTTTGGGCAATTGGTCTTGATGTGCCCCTTTTCATTGCAACCGTAGCAGGTCGCATCCTTCATCTTTTTGCAATCCAAGGTCTTGTGTTCCTTGGACTTGCATAACCCACATGCAAAAGTTTTTGATTGTGAATTCGAATTCGATTCATACCTGCACTTCCCGAAGTGCTGTCTCTTGCAGATTTTACATCTGGGTTTTTCACCCGACTGCTGACCATCCTTCCTAAATCCTGACCCCTTCTTGTGGTCATTGTTTCCCCTATGATTCTTGTCTGAACGTCGTGAGTTGTCATCCTCACGCTTCCTCTTTTCGGTATCGGTGTTCCTCTGCGATTTCAGCCTGACCGCATCCAAGGTAAGAGACAATGATATGTCCGCTACGGACCGAAAAGTAGCTGGTCTGGAGGCCTTTACACTTGCCTTGATCTCCGGGGCCAAACCCCCAATGAATCGGGCTATACGTTTGGGTTCCGGAGTTACCAAATATGGAACCAATCTTGACAAAGTGTTAAAACTGGTAAGGTAGGCCTGACAGTCTAGGTTTCTCATGACCAGCGACAAGAAGTCAGCTTCAATCTTCTCAACCTCATGCTGAGGGCAGTAATTTTCCTTGATCAGCGACATGAACTGTTCCCAGGTCATATTGTACAATGGGATTTTCCCCGTAGCTTGGATCAAAGATCTCCACCAAGCTAATGCTTCTCCCTTAAAAGACTGTGACACGAATTTCACAATATCCCTATTATTGCAACCACTGATATCCACAACCGTATCCATCTCGTCCAACCAAGTCATGCAATCTACTGCTCCTTTTTCCCCAGTGAAATCCCTGGGTTTGCACGAAACGAAGTACTTATAGGAGCAACCCTTATTACGGGGTTCTTGATTCTGTACGACTCTTTGGGATGGAGCACTCCTCTGGTTTGATGAGTGGTGAGAATTACTGTTGTGGGCAGTGTGGGTCATGGAGGGTGTTCTAGAGTGTGGTGCAGATTGGGTCCTTGCATGGGTACCACTGGATTCATGGAGCTGTCTATCCATAGCTCGATTAACGGCATTATCTATCATTGCCTGTAATTTTGCACCCGCTACATTTACTCGGGCATTGTCATGCTCTCTCCTGGGGTGGCTATTGATCTCGTTTGAGTCGGCCATGTAGCTTGAACTGTTACATATTGACAATAATTTATTGGTGAGTTTATTATAGAATTGTCTTTTATGGCAATTTTATTAACCGTGGTAAACATAGACCATATATGGTTAATTTATTACTCACATTTATTTAGGATTTCTAATATAATTTATCCTAATTATAAAACAATAACAGTTTTATTAGCACATAAGGCCTAGTCACATGGACAAATTTTAAATTACAAGCCATGCTTTCAGAGAATCAAAGCATGAAGGTTTGAACAAAGTTCATTACCTTTATCAGACAGGGTCACAGACTATTACTGTCTTTTGTCTCATATGAAAATGAGAAGGGCCCGTAGGCATTCTATTACCAATGGATGGTAAAAAGAACTGATCATATTTATTGATGATTTAACCCATGATTCAGAGATCATTTAGTTGGGTTAGGAATCCTAGAAAAGATCCTTATATAATAATAACACGTGTGATTTTAACGAATCATGTCTGCCAGGAGTGTTAACATGTTTTCAGATGTTAACAGGGATTTGAATCTTTTTAACGGGTCTTACCATCTTGGCCAGGTCTTAAAATGACATGCAGGCTAGGTTATACCTTTAAGATCCTTAATTAATAATAAAATAGGCAGATAGATTTTTAAAAGGAATGATTCCAATTTATTTATTTCATATATAATTTAATTATGCATAACATAGCAAAGATGAAATTTATAAACTTACATTCCATTAAAACTTAAAAGTAGTACACTTTGCCCTAAACGGGACTTTTCACTGAAACACTTGCCCACGCAGGAGCTACATAGATAATACAAGTCCTCGCAGGGACTGTTTACAAAAACAAATATCCACGCAGGGACTAACAGAGACAAGTCCACGTAGGGACTAAGTACAAAGATAGATGTCCACGCAGGGACTACATACACACATAAATAAGTAAATGTCCACGCAGGGACTTAATTTAAACAAGGAAATACAATAATACATATTGGGATTTAATGATCCCGTTTCTTCTTTCCTTTCAGTAAACTTGCTAAGCCACTCATGAATCCCTGATTCTTCCTACGTTCTCTCTGGAAGTCTCGCTCAACCCTTTCCAGCCTTTGACGGAGATCCTCCTGCTCCGGTGGGGAAAACCGTGGTGGCTGGTGCTGTAGTGGTGGTTGAGTAGGTACTTGATACCCACGAGCTGGGCGTCCTATTCCCCAAGGGGTTCCATATGGTCCCTCAGGATTATAGGCAAGGTAGTTTGATGCCACATGGTAAGGATCCTCAGCATAGTTATAGTTAGTGTATGCTGGCGGTCCGAATGGATTGTATGCTGCTGGAGCGGTATAAGCAGGGATAGGGTTGTCAAAACCCGTTGGTGGCGGTGCAACAGGTGTCGAATTCACCTCTGATACTGGAACTGAAGGTCCACCTATCTCTGGGTCTTCATATAGTGGCGGGTAGTGGCTGCCACTAGAGTGTTGAGGGGTGCTGAAATGAAAATCCCCTACTCGTGCTGACATCCGTGTGCCAGTCCTCCTACGTCTTGGTGGTTCTGTAGGTGCTAGATGAACTGGCGGCGGTGGAGGCGGTGGCGTGACTGCCACAAAACGTGGATCCCCAGAGGGATCTTGCTGCTGCTGGTGAGGCGATGAATGGTGAGATGGTGTAAAGTACCACTCACACTGGTTGAACCGTGCCATGTAACTATCCGGACCTTGGTATGGTGTTCCGTGAAAAGACGAACCATCAGAGATCTCCACAGGATGGTTCGGGGTTCCGGTTGCAGGCTCGACGGGATCTGTGTCCTCGTCCATGTCCATCGCTTGATCACCGGAAAAGTGATCCTCCGGTCCTAGTGGGTTAAAGCCCACTTGTTCTAGTAGGTATTCTGCCGGGTTAAACCGGCCCTGAAAGACAGGAGTAGGGTCGTCGAAGGAACGGTGCGATAAGGATCGCTGTAGGGGTATGTATGAAAGTTGCGGGTTGTGGGGCTCATTCTCGGAATGAGGCCCATAGGAGTGATGATATGGAGGCGTTGAGCTATACGACGTAGATCTTCTGGCAGGCTCCTCATAAATCCTCCAAGGTTCTCGCGGGTCTGCACTCCTTGTAGAAGAAGGAGTTCGCCGGTGCGAAGGTCCGGCCTCGTGGTCGTTAGGGGCGCTGATTGGCCCTTTTCCTCGTTCTCCTCGCCTGAATCTTGGCGGCATTGCTAAACCTGTTAATATAAACAAAGGTAACAACAAGGAGAAATATAGGACAAAGTAAAAAAAAATATAAAAACATTTTGGATTATTCCTAAGTTCTTTGTCTAGACTCGAAGATTTAGGAATGTGCAATTGTGTAACTGAGATTAAACACAGAAGGCTAGTGTTTAATTCACTCAGTGTTGGCTCTGATACCAACCTGTCACACCCCGATTTCCACGTGTCACCGGTGGGCCCGGTAGGGGAGTATCGTGACGTGGTTGGTAACACAATAGTCAAACAACACAATATTTAAATGCACAGCGGAAGCAAAGTATAGATTCATTTCAACCAAACAATATTGTAATATTAAGTATCACAAATAGTTGAATATAAATCCACAGGTAGATCAAAATAACAGGAAACAGTGTTCAACAGTCTATGACATCCAAGCTTGCGAGACTTATTGTGGATGCTAGGAGAAAAGCCAGCCTATTACGCGTAGTACCTGCACTTAACCTTTTTGAGAAAATACGTCAGTTTACACTGGTAAATACAATCAACCGACTCATTTTGAAAAGAGTTTAAGAAAATGCATTTAAGGCACAAGGCACAAATAATATTTTTATAACTTGGGATAATTATTTGAATATAATACTTGTAAAGGATTTACATGTTTCTTATGCGTTCAGTAGCCCGGGTCGAGCCGGGTTAAAGATCAATGGACACACCACATTAATTATATGAAACACCGACGGGCGTACGCCTACGCCCCGTGCTTAGGTCGTGGCCATTTCGTAAAATGATGCCAGGGATATCCGGGACATGGTCATTAACCCCCCAAAGGCTTTAAGCAAACAAAACAATTTAAACGAGACATCTCAATACTTTAACCATCATACAATTAAAGATTCAATGCCCGACCAAACGGTATTTTATATACCGTACCCCAAGCCCGTATAGGGAAAGTAAGTTAAAAGTATTTACCTGAGCAAGTATAAATCAAAATCAGCGAGTGCAAGTATCTTTTAGCGGGTCTCCTATTCTGGAACGAAGGTTTATAATAACCTATTAGAATCCTAACGGGTCTTTAGTTAAGCTTAAGCTTAGACCGGTTAATTTTAAAGATACGGTTCGTACGCACGATTAAGCGAAGACCGGATAGATTGTGATTTAGACCCAACAAGTTTGAAGACTTGCTTAATATGGGTATATTATACACATTCTGGATTTTGAGATAAAACCGATAAGGTTTGACCCGTTTCGGCTAATTTATGTAAACTAGTTACATAAACCGAACCGGACGCGCATGAAGCGTAACGGGTAACCATAAGAGTCCTAAACAGGTTTCCTAAGTTAACATGCCTTAAATATGTTGTGATATCAGTAGGATACCTTCCATTATGCCCAAAACGAGTTTAATCTCATAATAAGCCCCGTAGGGGTATTTTGGTCATTTTAAAGATTATAAAAGGGATCAATTAAGCTTCTGTGATCCGGGTCTGAATAAATCAGTAAAATAGTTTATTTTAACTTGGTATATCAGTTGGTGTTAAGTCCTATGTGGCAAAATGGTTTTTAAACCCTTACTATGCGCTTAATACGCGTATAACGTCGTTTTAAGCGATTTACGGGTTAAAATAGGATTCTGAGTTTTCTGATCAGTTCAACAGGTTCAAAACACTTCATTTAATATTTAAAATCAGTAGCAATTGGATTGGTAGCAAAAGGACTTGTAAAACTCATTTTATGGCCGAAAAGGGTATATTCGGTATTTACCGAATCAAGGCACTAATCCTAGCTTATGATCAGTTTAAAAATAATTAAAAATCTTCAAAAATCCCAAAATATTATATTACATCAGTGGGTAAAAGTTTTGGTGTCAAAGATTGGGTTTAGATAGGCTTTACGCTAATGACGCCGTTTAATTACTAAGAAGCGTTCTAATTACGTCATTAAGCATAACTCCTAATCTAGACCTCCAACTGATGTGAAAATTTATGGAGATGTTTTATAATCAGTAACAAAGATTATTGTACTTTCACATTTCCAAAATTCTCGTTTTATGGTCATAAGGGCATTATGGTCCATATTTAAGCACTTAACGGAAACGTCGGACAATTAAGGATTCAAGTGGTATAAACGCAGAGGATTATTCAATCATGTAACTAGGTCCTAATGGAACTTTAAGGCATGTCTAAACCTATCAAAACCGGGTCAGAACTGAAGTCAAAGCAAAAGTCAAACTTTTGCGTCTTTCGGTTCCGAATCGGTTCAAAACAGAAAGTTGTCGAATCAAACAAGCTTAGACAAGTTCTTATACTTATTATCAGGTTATATGAATGATAAAATAGGTTACACGCCTTTTACATCGTTAATTATGCGTTAATTCAAAGTTTACATTTCTGTTGACATTTTCTAATCATCTTTGACTCGACAAACGACCTAGTTAGGATGGGAATCAGTGGGTGCCCTTTTAAGGGTTTAAAGCCCACATAATTACCAACTTATAACTACCTTAAGTTTGCCTAATCGCTGGACCGTTAGCGATTAATCATTAAGTCAAACCGTAATTACAACGGTTTGACTTCTAGGCTATTAACTAAGCAAGACTTAATTAAGAAGGGTTAAACATACTTACAGGAGTCTAATGAACGATTTATGATGCTTGAAGATGATCCTTGTGCTCCAGAAAAACTCAGATGATGAAGGGAATGGATGAACACAAAGTTGCAACTTTGTGTGACTTCATATATTGATCAAAACTCATTTGATTGTTGACATGTAAGTCTAAGATTGATACAAGATGCATACAAGTGGCCTCTAGTGACTAAAAACCAGTATAGGAAGCCCAAGGTATTGAAACAAGTCAATCTAAGTCGGTTACAAGGCTGAAACAGGCACCTGTCATGTTTCTGTCGTTGGTACCTGTCACGCGGCCTGCGTAAAGGTCTTTATGATCTTACGCGGGCCGCCTTAGACCTGGGTTCAGGTTTTGAAGTTTTTGTTTATTGCACTTTCAGTCCCCCGTCCTTCTAAACGTCGCTTTCACTTCCATTCTTGCATTTTAAACCTTTAAAATTGACATTTAGGGGCTTTAAGACTTATACCCACTTTTTGAAGTCCTTGGCCACTTTGTGTTTACCCGAAACATACTAAATTTCCATGTTGAAGCTTCTAACCCCTTGCACACGAATTTTATCATAACTTTCTCATACGATAACGAAACTTTGTGAAATTTTTATCACACAATCTAGTGAGCATAATTAATTGTTACAAGGCTTCGGGTTTGCTAAAAGGTCACTCAGAGGTATATCTTAAACATGTTGACACATTTAACCCCTGTAGTTTGTAATCTCTCACTTTCTTTCACAATTCGCTTCGTATGATCCATGATCCATTCGTTTAAGGTTATAAACATCATGTAGGGTTATTGTAAAGTATATTTATTCATTGTTGACACTTTGAACCCTTATATTTACATAGTTTCATTGTTTGTCAACTTTAGTCCCTCGAAAGTATTCTTTCACACGTTCAAAGGTTATGACACGTGTCAACACATTATAGGACGTGAATTTTCGAGGTGTTACAACAGGTAATGTCTCCATATCTTAAGTGCGAAAACAACTGCTCCCAGCTCTAGATCGTGAGTAGTGTAGTTCTTTTCGTGAACCTTGAGTTGCCGTGATGCATAAGCAATGACCTTGTCACGTTGCATCAACACGCAACCAAGTCCTTGGATGGAAGCGTCGCAATAAACCACAAAATCGCCCGTGCCTTCAGGCAGTGAGAGAATTGGTGCGCTGCAAAGTCTATCTTTTAAGTGCTGAAACGCAGATTCCTGTGCATCACCCCAACGATAGGTGACACCTTTCTGAGTTAGCGAGGTGAGAGGTTGCGCAATCTTGGAGAAATCCTTGATGAACCTTCTGTAGTAGCCCGCCAAACCCAAGAATTGGCGGATTTCTGTTGGCGTACGGGGTGCAGGCCAGTTCTTGATCGAGTCGACCTTGGATGGATCCACATGAATCCCATCCTTGTTTACTACGTGGCCTAGAAAGTGGACTTCGCGAAGCCAGAAGTCACATTTCGAGAATTTGGCATACAATTGCTCTGTTCGAAGGAGTTCCAAAATAAGTCGTAGGTGATGTTCGTGTTCCTCCTGACTCTTAGAGTAGATCAGAATGTCGTCGATGAATACAATAACGAACTTATCCAGGAAAGGCTTGCACACCCTGTTCATAAGATCCATGAAGACCGCAGGTGCATTCGTCAATCCAAAAGGCATAAGCAGGAACTCGTAATGCCCATACCGAGTCCTAAATGCTGTCTTAGAGATATCCTCGTCTCGGACTCTCAGTTGATGGTAGCCTGACCTTAGGTCAATCTTTGAGTAGAAACTCGACCCTTGCAACTGGTCGAATAAGTCATCAATGCGTGGGAGAGGATAGCGATTCTTCACGGTCACCTTGTTGAGTTCGCGGTAGTCAATACACATTCTGAAGGTACCGTCTTTCTTCTTCACAAATAACACTGGAGCTCCCCAGGGCGAAGAGCTAGGACGTATGAAACCCTTTTCCAAGAGTTCTTGTAACTGCGCGGATAGTTCTTCTAATTCAGATGGAGCTAGACGATAAGGTGCACGAGCTATTGGTGCTGCTCTAGGAGCTAGCTCGATTTGAAACTCGACTTGTCGATGAGGCGGAAGACCAGGTAATTCCTCAGGAAATACCTCAGGAAAGTCGTGTACAATCGGAATATCTTTTATATTCTTCTCTTTCGAGGATGTATCAGAAACGAGGGCTAGAATAGCAGTGTGGCCCTTTCGCAAACACTTCTGGGCCTTAAGGAAAGAGATGATGCCCACAACAGCACCACTCTTATCGCCATGAATCATGAGGGGTTCTTCACCAGAACGAGGAATACGGAAGATTTTCTCCTTGCAAATAATCTCCGCTTGCTGTTGAGACAGCCAATCCATCCCAATAACGACGTCAAAACTACCAAGAACGATAGGAATAAGACCGATAGAGAAGGCCTGACCAGCTAAGACGAGATTACAACCCTTAACTATATGTGTGGCTTCAAGACTTTTACCGTTTGCTAGCTCTACCATGTGTTTGGTGTTCAAAAGTGTTGGAGTGCGCTTAAGCATATGACTAACTTTTAAGGACACATAACTAGTATCGGCACCCGAATCAAATAAGACAGTAACAAAGAAATCATCCAGAAGAAACTTACCCATCACAACATTGGGATCGTTCCTTGCATCACCCTGACCCAGCACGAAAACGCATCCCCTGGCACCATTGCCATCATTGTTACCCCCGTTATTATTCCTGTTTCCCTGATTATTGTTGTTGTTCTGATTCTGGTTCAACTGGGGGCAGTTCCTCTTGAAGTGACCTTCAGCACCACACTGATAGCATCCCCTATTACCCTGCTGTTGCTGCGGCTGATTTTGTGGAGCTGGTGGCTGTTGTTGACGATTCTGAATTGCCGGTCGTGCACCCCTGCAATCCTTTGCTTCATGACCAAACTTGTTACACCTCAGACAACGACCCTTGTTGCACTGCCCACTATGATGCTTGTTGCATCGGTTGCACTTGGGGTGGTTTCCCCTGTATCCACCCTGCCCTTGACTACCAGAAGATTGCTGACCAGGACTTTGGTAGTCATCAGTCTTTCGCTGCTGAGACTGAGACTGAGCTGATGTTGAACCCGTGCTTGAGACTCCATCCCATTTACGCTTATTGTCACTGGGGGCATCAGAAGTAGTAGTAGCAGTGGTAGTACCAATATGCTTGGGCAGCCTATTCTGCTCGACTGCCTGATCAGTGAGACGATGAGCAAATGAATAACTTGCTGAATTGTGGCGAGGTTTGCTGCAGTCACATGGCTCTGGATCTCTGGCACTAAACCTTTAAGGTACAGCTCGTTACGCTTGATAGGAGGATCTACCATAGTAGGACACAGAATAGCCAGTTCGTTTGATCTTTTCGTGTATGCTTCAATTTCCGACCCCGTCATCTTTAAGTTGAAGAATTCTACTTCCAGCTTGTGGATGTCATCACGATTACAGTACTCTTCCTTGATCAATTCCTTGAAATCGTTCCATGGGGTGGCATTAGCAGCAACCAACCCCAGCATCTGAACCCGGGCGTTCCACCATGTGAGCGCTACACCTTCAAGAGTACCAGTAGCATACTTCACCCTACGAGCCTCAGGGCATTCACACATCTCGAAAACAGACTCGAGCTTCTCAAACCAGTGGAGGAGGCCTACAGCTCCCTCAGTGCCGTTGAAAGTAGTAGGTCGGCAGTCCATAAAAGTTTTGAAAGTACAAACAGGAGGCTGAGCATGTTGACCTGTCGTGCGAGTAAGAAGAGACAAGATTAAGCACAAGTGTTGGTTTATGAGAGTAGGATCTAAAGATCCTAGAGTAAGTTGTTATGGCAGGTTATACCTCCAGCCTGAGCGGCTGCGAGTGCTGCAGTAACTTGTTCATTGATTAAAGCCGTCAGCTGGGCTTGAGTTAGGTTGATACGTCCACTCATGATCTTCACAATAAAGAGAGCATGAGTGAGAAAAGTGTCATGACAATGCGTAAGTGTGGAGTGACAGAAGAGAGTAAACACACAATGAGTGTCTAACAATAGTTGCTACGTTAACCAAAGCATATCATGAACAAGGTACTATGTAACTAACAAGTAGGAAATATAAACATAAATCATATAGCCTAAAGTGTTGAGCCTTGCACGTGGAGCGAAGCGTCGTTGTGGATTGTTGAGCACTGTACAGGTTATAGTCTGGTTTTTGCCAAAAAGTTTTTCCCCTTTTTAAAACCAAGTTCACTATAACCAATGGCTCTGATACCAATCTGTCACACCCCCAAAATCCACTAGCGGAGTATCACCGCTGGAGGCGTAACTGACCAGGATCAAGCCCACCAATCATATTGAACAACGTAATTAAGTAAATACAACCAACACAATATAATTGGTGTCCAAAAGAAGGTAACCAACTTTAAGTTAACAGCGGAAGCATAAAATGCAAAACCCAAACATAAGCAATAAGTTCATAAAGTTTAAATGTTTAACATGGAACTCAACAGTCCATGTCCCCACAACGACCACTCCTCCCTGTGCAAGCTCCATAAGCATCTAACGACCTGCAAGGCATGTAACAACGAGTCAACAACAAAGTTGAGCGAGTTCACAGTTGGTTGTTTAGTTTTACAAGTTTGTTTTGAAAACCATAAGTTGTTTCGTAAACCACGAGTTAACCAGTATCTTTGTTTCCCAAACCATATCCATAATCAGTGGGGGCTTCCCCATGTGAACCACTAGACCGTTACCATACCGACAACTGACGAACAATAGTTGTGCCCTACGTCAATGTCTATCATCATTGACTAAGTGCCCAGATCCATTAGTACACGCCCGTCCGAACGGCACGGTGTGAGGCTTGTCAACCCTAATAGTGCTATTAACTAATGACCCGCTCGCCATTGGCCCGACAATTAAGTCGATATAAAAATGAGGGACTTCATGGTAGAGTTTTGTCTAGTAAGTTTTAAGGTTGTTGTCCTACTCAAGGAGGACGAACGTACGTATTCTACCCAAGGAGAATATGCAGGATTAATATTGGCATCCTACCCATGGAGGATGGCGGTACATATCCTACCCAAGGAGGATATGTAGGTTCCGTTTTAATTCTTTAACCCATTCCCAACCACCGGGAATCCCATGCCTTAAAAAGTGTGTGAACTCACCTCGGTTTGCTCGGTATGCTTAACTACTCGTTCAAAATCAATCAATCAAAGCCTATGCATTCACGTATACGAAAATCAGTCTATCATCACATTGGTCACATACATTCATAGTGTGTATCACAGAAGGATCATGGTTAACAGGTAATAGTTACTTTGGCTTGTAATACACATAATAGACATTTTACCACACATACTAAACATATCAGATTTCCTGTTCTTGATTAATGTCACACAACCTTCACATATCAGATACAACAAATATTCCCATTCTAAATTAATATCCTGCAGGTCTTTACAATACATGCAAGCATTCATGAGCATATAAACCTACTGTTCCCTAAGCTTCACGACGAAAACTTTAGATTTCGTCGACAGGGCCACGATGAAAACTCCTCGACGAACATTAGATTTCGTCGCCGAGGATCACGACGAAAACACCACTACGAAGATTAGATTTCGTCGACCAGGATTTCGTCGTTAGTGAGTTCGTCGGCACTTTGGTTTTTCGTCGGCACTTTGGTTTTCGTCGGCACTTTAGTTTTCGTCGGCACTTAATAGTTAATCACAAACATATGAAAACCCTAATCATTATTCACAAGTTCCTATCATCAATATCATCATTACAACATGCAGACAAACTCATCTATTTGTGTTACGCCATCACTATCAAAGTAATATTCACATAAATTATCCCTCAAAAGTCAAGACCTCTTATGGATCCCAATCATTATACAATGGCTCACATCATCATTACTATTATTAAAACAATCAACAATGGCCGACAACTGTTAACACTTTCAAGATGTTATTGGACCGATTTATGTAGTATTTATGTAGTGGACCGATTCTTTACTATTATCATATAACAATCACATGCAAATATAACACAATGGCCGACAATTATGGGGTGTTCCTTATCCAATTGGCTACACTTTCAAGGCATTTCACAAGCAATATTATAGAGTATTGGCCAATGAGTAATGGTCACTGACCGAGATGTACAGTGTCTGGAACAAGGGATCAGAAGGCTTCAAGGATGATGATGATTGCCGTCGCCCACTTATCGAGAATTTAGGGTTTCGTTAGGATACACGTTACCAGCAGTTAAAGGGAATTTATAACATTGATTCACGCTTGGGCCTCACATGGGCTTTACTAGAAGATGGGCCGGCGAAATCCCTTGATTTCGTCGTGAGGGTTATTGCGAAAACCCTTGGGTTTTCGTCGGGCAGGCTAGTGGCGAAAACCATCTTGGTTTTCGTCATGTACATTAAAATATACATATAATAATATTAATAATAGTGACACACCACCATATATCAAACAGTACATAGTTTATTATTTGATTTAACTATAGTTTAATGCCCCATACATACACCAAGCATAACCAAGTTACAATGCAAGCAAGTTATGAAAACATGACCGTAAACAAATAACGTGTCGAGGAAAGACCTTGGAAACTCGAGTTGTCACACGATCGCTATAGGGAGAGGAAGGGAGGGCAAATCTGGCTCTATACCGTGTGGATAATTGGAAACGTCAACAAAAATTAGGGTGAGCGATAAGATTATATATAAATGTGATATTACAAAGTAGATACATCAACTATAAATAATTACAATAATAGTATAATATATCATGTGACTAAGTTATCTCTATTACTTGGTTCCTTTACTCGTAACCCGCAACGTAAGATAAGTGGTGTGCAATTTAACCGGTAGATCCGGATTTAAAACATTTACTATTTTTTAAATACGATTACACTGATAAAAAGTTTGTGGGTCCGAAAATGTTAGATGCATGAGGAACCATATACATTAGGGATGAGCATTTGGTATCAAATCCTGATCCCGTCTCGATACCGTCCCGATCCCGAAAATACCGTACCGAATTTTTTCGGTATCGGAAACGGTATCCACTTTTTGGCATTTTCGGTATCGGTACGGTACCGGTAAAATACCGAATTTTACCTTCAAATACCGCTACCGTACCGACATATTTCGGTATCGGTATCCAGTTTTGGCGAAATTCGGGATCAGGACGGTATCGAGACAGGATCGGGATTTGCTCATCCCTAATATACATATGATTAGTGTAGTTTTGGTATGGATAAATGTTAAAAATAAGAGTTAAATGCCATTTTAGTCCCTCTGGTTTGAGTCATTTTGCGAGTTTAGTCCAAAGGTTTCATTTTCGCCTATGGATCAAAAAAGGTTTCACCGTTGCCATTTTAGTCCACTGGGTTAACCTCATCCATTTATTCTCTTAACGAGAAAGGCAATTTGTTCATTCTATATGTAATTCTGTTAATTAGAAGGGCAATTCGGCCATATAAAATGACCAAATTGCCCTTCTCGTTAACACAAAAAATGGATGAAGTTAACACAGTGGACTAAATTGGCAACGGTGAAACTCTTTTGGACCCACAAGCGAAAAATCAAACCTTTGAACTAAACTTGCAGAATGACCCAAACCACAGGGACTAAAATGACATTTAACTCTGAAAATAATCTAAAGTATATTTTTTATGGATTATAATAGTACAAAATCTATAATTAACATATTGCTAATTGATATCTGTATTATATATTTATTATTTACTATGGAATTTGTTTTGTTAAAAATATTTACGGATTTGGTTTATCCTAAAAACTTTTGTTTATAATAGTATACTAGCTTATAAACCCATGTATTACATGGGTTGAATGATGAAAAAATGTAAATTATAAACTTGTATATAATCGTTATTAATGAAATGACTTATTAGATAAAATAGTAAAGAACTAAATAACAGTTATATTTTTGATATTCAAAATAATTTTCTAAATTTTCACTTCGCTCTTGAGATACTACAATCCATCTTATTATATGACTTAAAAGAAGTAACACTAAAACAACGTATTAAAATAAAATCATACTACAAATAAAGTATATATGTTTGAAAAAATAGGACTGGAGTTTTTTAAACTATGATTTTGAACGTTGGAAACAACCTCTTTAATTAATAGTTGACATTTAAATATTCAAATAAAAACTCGCATGAAAAGTCGGAGTTCTTTAAGTTCTCACAACTCAATAGAGTAATAAAGTATGCATTTAAAAAAGTAGGACTAAAGTTTTTTAACCTACAATTTTGAGTGTCTACAACAACCTTTTTAATTAGTAATCAACATTTAATTGTTCAAACGAAAACTCGCTTGAAAAGTCAAAGTTCACTTAGTTCTCACAACTCAATGTAGTTTTCTCTTAATCCAAAGCATTGTGTTAAATATGGACTTTATTCAAATTTGTGCATATCAAACATGTCGTTATCAAATTTTACAACTATATCATACATAAGTAACATAACCATATCCGATTGATGTAAAATATAAAAAAAAACCCATGTAAAATGCATCTAACCCATATCCGGAATATGGAAACTTATTTGATACATTTATATTAGTTATAAATAAATATTAATTAATTTTAAAATTATATGTTTGATCTCTAACTATATTAATTAATATTATACTATATTATATTATATTATTTGATACATTTATATTAGTTATAGATAATTATTAATTAAATTTGAATTTATACATTTATCTCTAACTATTAATGTATAATATTATTATTAAAAGTGAGAAGGCACCACAGGGTGACAACGTATTAAAATAAAATCATACTACAAATAAAGTATATATGTTTGAAAAAAATAGGACTGGAGTTTTTTAAACTGTGATTTTGAACGTCGGAAACAACCTCTTTAATTAATAGTTGACATTTAAATATTCAAATAAAAACTCGCATGAAAAGTCGGAGTTCTTTAAGTTCTCACAACTCAATAGAGTAATAAAGTATCTATCTACTATAATAAAAGAAATCAAGTTTTGGATACGTGTCATTCATTGAAGGTATCATCAAATCTATACTTATCTTATATTAATTAAAAAATAAATAATAAATTATATTAAATCTTATTGTACTTTAATAAAATATTATCCTCAAATCTAAATTGTTAATTTAATATACTTTTAAAACAAATACCTCTCTTTTCTACTTATCTTATATTAAATATATAAATAATAAATTAATATTAAATGTTATCCTAATTTATTAAAAAATATTTTTTTTATTATTTGGTATACAAAATTATATTTATTCAACTCGTGTTAAACGCGGGGTTTTTAAAAATATAATTTTTTTTTATTATTTACTATACAAAGTTACATTTTTATAACCCGTGTAATGCACAAAGTTTTTAAAGATATAACTTTTTATCATTTGATTTGCTATGTAAAATTAGATTTATTCAACACGTGTAACACACAGGGTTTTTAAGGATATAATTTTTTTTATTATTTGGTAGATTTTTCAATCCGACTATACATGGGTTTTTAAAAGATATGGCGTTTTTAGTATTTAATATACAAAATTACATTTATTTAATTTATAACTCTTTTTAGATCTATTCAACACATGTAATATACGGGGTTTTTGTATGTAAGTTTTTATTATTTGGTAGATATATTCAACCCGATTATACACGGGTTTTTTAAAGATACGACGTTTCTAGTATTTAATATACAAAATTACATTTATTTCATCTGTGTAATACATATGGTTTTCAAAGATATAACTTTTTTATTATTTGATATATAAAATTACATTTATTTAACCCATACAATATACCGGGTTCATAAAGATATAACTTTTTATTATTTAATATATAAAATTACATTTATTCAACCCGTGTAATACACGGGGTTCTAACCTAGTACATTTAAAAAAGTAGGACTAAAGTTTTTTAACCTACAGTTTTGAGTGTCTACAACAACCTTTTTAATTAGTAGTCAACATTTAATTGTTCAAACGAAAACTCGCTTGAAAAGTCAAAGTTCACTTAGTTCTCACAACTCAATGGAGTTTTCTCTTAATCCAAAGCAGTGTGTTAAATATGGACTTTATTCAAATTTGTGCATATCAAACATGTCGTTATCAAATTTTACAACTATATCATACATAAGTAACATAACCATATCCGATTGATGTAAAATATAAAAAAACCCATGTAAAATGCATCTAACCCATATCCGGAATATGGAAACTTATTTGATACATTTATATTAGTTATCTATCTCTTATACTAAAGCAAAATAAGTTTGACCATTTGACCATGATGTGGCATATTTCTTTGGCCAGAGAATTGTTTTTTGGGCGCCATTTTCCTTTCTCTCATTTCTTATTCACTTTCACGAGCGGCAAAATGAACTTAGGCATTCTCCAAACATTCAATATTGAAACCTCTAATATGCTCTTTGTATGGAAACTGCAAACAATCATCAATCAGTTGAAAATCGTCTCCAAAATTACGAATACCTTTCCATTATTATCGCTTAAATACTCTCTATGTTTAACTAGAGGATTCAAACCGAATTGTCTTCTCCTCCGTATTCATCTTTTTTTCATCATTCTGCAAATCTGAATCATCGGTGAGTGCTATCAAGCAATTGCTTCTTATATTATCTATTATCTTGATGTTGAAGTTTAATCCGTTAATTGGTGGTATGTTAATGAATCCTTAAAACCCTAATTTCAATTTCATACATCTCTGCATGTCCATCGCTGTATTTCTCATAAACCCCGTATCAAGGTATGTTTTCTTCTTAATCTTTGATGCTGTAAACGAATATGTTTTCTTCTTATTCTTTGATGCTGGTGGTCTAGGGTTTCTCTGTGACCATGACGGCTGCGAGTGTAGGTTCCGTTGGTGATGTCATGACGATTTTGATGGTTCAGCATGTAGTAAGTGGTTCGATTTTGATGGAAACGATTGGGATTTAGGGTTTATGTTCTGAATATTTTCAATTTTTTTGTGCGTACTAAAGGCCCCCAATTTTTTAAGGGTTTTCAAGTTTTATTGTTAATTTCTGCAGTGAAAGAAGAAGAAAGCAATAGAGTTTCCAGCGGAGAAAGGAGAAGTAATCATCTTATGGTTTTTGCAGAGAAGGGGAACGAAAGCTTTAGGGCTACAAAGGAACACGCTTCGTTTCTCCATCAAGTTCAAAAGGTAGCGTTTTTTTTTTCAGTCGTTCATAAGGAATGTTTAGGGTTTTTCAATCATTCATTAGAAATTTAATTTAGGTTTTATTTTTTCAGGTTCTATTATATATAATACATAAGTTTTTTGTTATTATTACGATTTGTGCAAACGAAAGCTTTAGGGCTACAAAGGAACACGCTTTGTATATTCATGAATTAAAATTGTCGATTATATTCTATTTAGGGATTTTTAATAGTCATGTCGTTTAGATGATATTGTGTTTAGATCTGATAGTTTTTAGATGAATTTTGAGTGTTTTGAAGTTAATTTGTATTAATTTTATTTGGTTAGTATTAGGATCTTGACTTTAGAATATGTTTTTTTTTTTTTTTTTTGAATGTTTTTGATGGGATGAAGATTCTGATGTTAACAAAATCATTATCTGCAACAGGTGTGTTTACCCTAACAGGTTGAATGAAATTAGTTTTGAAAGTTTAAATGAGATTCGACACTTGAATTTATGTTGTTTATGTTGGCTTCAAGCCTTTTGCCTTAGTATATTTGATCCGAATTTGTACAGTAACAGGATGCACGAACAATGCAGATCTCTGATCCATACCACTTAACCATTCATATGGATATCTATGAGGGGTTCACCTCATTCGGGTTAGTTCGTTTTGACCTTGATTTTGATTTTTATACATGGATGTATTGTTTTGGTTATTTATTTTTTATGGTATTTGGTTACAATCGTGATGTCTATTTAATTTTACATTTGTACTCTTTGATGTGGTGGTACTTTTATTGAATCGAAGATATATGGTGTTGATTAGTCATAAATTTAATATCAATTCGAAATTTATAGAGTTCAAGTTTTGAAACAACAGGACCACCCAAAGATGTATGCGAAAGTCCTTGGCTTTACTGATACTTTTTAATGAGAAAGTTTTAGTTTTCATTTTTTTTTTCTGTTGTAAAATTTATACAAATTTTAGTGCAATTTGATTATAATTATTTCATTATAAATTTTATAGGTTGTTGACTGGGTAAAATATTTGAACTTTTGCAGTGATTGCAGAAGCAAGACAAGTTGGAATTCAACTTTTGTTTAACTTAGGTAATGACCTTCAGGCATACGACGACAAGACTCAATTTGTGAAATGGTCATGGGATGAAAGTGTTTGCTTGAGTGCTTCGAATGATTATTTTATCTTTGATCCATAAATTTGCCTTTATTTTAAGTATTATGTTAAGGTACTTTTTCCCTCATCGGGGTTCTCATTATATTTTAAGAAAATTTTTAGGCAGATAAATATGTATATGTGTTAACATACTTACTTTGTTGGTTTTTTTTTTAGATCTTTCAACTTGAAAAGATATATATTATATATACTTTATATATGTATGTATACATGTATTGTTACGGATGAGCATCTGGGACTTGGTATCGGTACTGAACCGGTATCAGTACTGAATTTTCCGTACCAAACAAAAAACGATTAGCTGAGAAGTATATTCCAGTATTTCATCACTTCCTTTTATATTTTTGTCTTAAACCTTAAACCCGTCTCTCAATGTTTATGTAACTTATTATATAGGTTTTAATACTTCTTACTTTTCTATTTTTTTCATTATACAATTCTAGAAGAAACATTTACGGAGGTAAGGAAATGAAGACAAGATTAACGGTTCAAAGTTGGAGTCCAGGTCGCATGGAGTATATGTATGATCTTTTGTATAAAGTTGAAGGATTTATGAAAGTTGTAGCCCAAGTTGTAGCATGCAAAGCAATGTAACAAGATTATGTAGCAAAGGTATATGTGCAAATTTAATTTTATGATCTTGTGTGTTCATTGGTTTATTCTTTAGATTATGAGATATATTATAGTTTGTTATGTACTCAATAAGATAAGTTATTCACCTATTCATGCTTAATTATAAAACTTAAGTAATACAAGTGTAGTTATTGTTGTTAGTAGTATTCATAAACAACTAGGTTATAACCCGTGAATACTCACGGGTTGTTAATCTATCTTTCTAAACAAATAAATATATACATATACAAATGATTTATGTTAGTTATCATAAACGGACTGTACGAATAAAATTATAATGGCAATTTGAATTTAAAATATTAAAAATAAGAAACGCATTGTACCGAAAACGTAAATAAAGGGGGATCGAAAAGTAAATGTAAGATATATGTTTTCTCGGGTTTTAAATAAAAACTGAAATTGTATTACTGTATCACTTATGCTTGCTGGAGTTTCGTAACCAATAATTTGGAATTCGTTTTCGACCAGTTGAAAAAACAATCGTCACCTAAGGAAATATATTCAGCTTCAAGTATATCATGCCATCCAACAACACCGTACCTATGGTAGATAAAATATGAAAAAAATTGTTAGTAATACATATACAAATACGGTAAAAGATAAATAATAAATAAGATATTAAATTGATTGACAAACCTTATTTGACCATCAATATTGTGTGTACGAAGATTCTTAACCCAAGTATTTCCTTTAACAACTTTGATCTTTACTTCAGAAAACTCATTTAAACCACTTAAGTCAGTAATCAATTTGGGAAGGATCTACATTTTGTAAGAATATTAAAAATTTGTAAATGTTATTAAATGAAAACAATAAAAATTAACAAAAAAATAAACATAAAACAGCATAGTATAATACCAATTCATTAGTTACTGTCATTGCGAAAAAGGGATAGTTAGGATCGTCACTAACTTGTCGATAACCTTCCACATTGCTAATATGTTCATATTCTGGCTCAATCAAAGGAGTGTTGTTTAACAAAACTTGACGACCGTCTTTATTGAATATGGTAATATTAAAATGTTTCACGTCGTTTATTTTAAAACACAAAATATCCCCCGGATTTAACCTTAGATCTTCAATAAATTTAAACCAACCATCAGCAAAACAATAATTTGGACCAATCTTTCTAATACGGACTTCCCATTTATGATTCTCGGATACGTTAAGTATAACCTTGTTATCCGGTAAAGGATAATCATAATGTTTTGAAAGAAAAGTATCTGGTAGAACCTGTAAAAAATCAATTATTACAAATTTATGAGTATTATGTTTTTAATAAATCGAGAAAAAAAAATCTATAATAAAATTACGTACCATTGGACTTTGTAAAGGATTTTGAATAATTTTACAAAACGGTTTCCCCCACTCATTATTTGGATCATGACAGAAGAGCTTGAACTTGAAAGTACGATCTCCAAGATAGTTGAAAATAATAAAGAAATATCCATGGCCAAAGTAATTTAAAACCTCAGACCATCCATCCGTAAAGTAGAATACATCTTCTATTAATTTGATAACAACACACCATGAATGCTTTTCATCAAATTTTAGACTAACAGTTGAGGATTCTAACTTATTCATCCATATAAATCTACTCATACATATAGGTATAGCCTGAAAATCAAAAAAAGAAAGGGAAAATTTCTTTCTAGTAAAAGATAAAACAATACTAATCATTAGTTTAAATAAAATAATAATGAAACTTATGTACCTGTTGAAGGGATAGCGGATCAAGTATAGTTATGATAAAATACGGACCATGGCGATACATGTTAACCGAAACACAAAAGTTCAGAAAGAAGACTAACAATCGAACAGTACTGGCAACACATAGAATGAAACAAAAAAATAATGAGTATGTATTTATATGAGAAAATTGGCAAAGTATAATTAAAAATAATATAGAATCAAAAGTTGTTATAACTATTTATGTAAATAATTATTCAACTAAATATTGGCAAAGAAATTTAACAGATTTATAAAATCTAATCATAAAAATTTAACAGATTTATAAAATCTTGCTAGTAATAAAAATTTAATAGATTTATAAAATCTTGCTAGTAATAAAAATTTAACAGATTTAACGAATTTATAAAATATTGGTAGTCATTAGGTAATATCTATTTTCTATTTATGTATAATATTCAAATAAATAATGTGCAAAAAAAAAACAACCTTAAGGTCAAATTTTGAAATAAACGGATTTATACAAAATAAAAATATCAATACTTAAAAATTAAAATTAAAATACCTACTACAATCATCACATATCAACTCAATACTCCTTCAACACTCTATCATCTTCAATCAAAAATCACAAAGCTCAAGACAACTTAAAACCACGGTTGAAGAAGAAATTGGTAAAGTAAGTTTACCGACTTATTTCCCGATCATTTAACGGCAATCTTCGCTTTGATTTACACACTTATTAACAAATCACTTGAACCCCAATTTTCGCTTTGCTTGACTTCAGCGACTTGTTTCTGGCGATTCTTGATAAATTACACGTTAAATCAGGTTTTATTTTTTTTATGAAATATAATGTTCTGTATGTTATGTGTATCTAAAAGAGATTAGATTCTATTGCATGTGTTTCAAAGTATATAATTTCTTTTAATTAGATGATTTGGTTGATATATTTTGTGGATCTTATTGTGAACATTCAAATTTCTTGATTAACATTGTTATTTGGATGATTGAATAGGTTATAACATATAATTTCTTGATTAACATTGTTATTTGTTGTGTATGTTATGTGTATCTAAGACGGATTAGATTGTATTGTATGTTTTTGAAAGTATAAAATTTAGGTAAATAAAGTTATTTGGTTGATATATTTTGTGGATCTTCTTGTGAAAAAAGTTATGATTTTTTTTTTGTTTAACATTGTTATTTGGATGATTGAATATATTATCAGGATTACATAAAATTTAATATTGATAATATTTTTTTTGACTTATATTGAAATAGGATTACATTATTGTGATATACTTTTCTTTTTCATTATATATGAGAATATATGTATACAGTAAGATTAAACACTAAAAAAAGAGGTATGTTGTTATAAATTGATGAAGTAAATAGAGTATTTATTTAGTTGTAATCAAATACATTGATCAGATAACAGTTCCTTTTTTATTGTTTATATGTAGATTGTATATTGTATATTGTATATTGTATATTGTAATCAAATATATAGATGCTATGTTACAGGTATATACAAATGACTTCGTCATGCGTAACTGTGTTAGATGAGGATTTCTCGATGAAACTGGTATGCTACAAATGTTACAAAAAAAGTATATCTAAATTGGGTTACATAATATCTAAAACATAAATTTAACCACAGGTGCTGCCAATTGACTTTGTTAAGAGTGTATATGGTGATTATTGGCAAAGAACTAAAGTAATGATACATCATGAAAGTCGAAGAAGTTGGCCAGTTTATTTGAGATGTATAAGCGGGGAATCTGTTATAACTGATGGTTGGAATAATGTGGTAAGGGATCTTCAGTTGACAAAGCAGACATTCTTGTGCTTAAGGATAATCGAAGATAAAAATATTGAAATGGATTGTTTCGTCGAGAACATATGTGGTGAATCTTTTTTAACAGTAAACCGTTACGGCATTTTAAAGATAATAGTAAGTATACGACTATCTATGAATCTATTTTTGTATTATAGATGTAAAATAAATGATATACATATATATTTGAGAGTAAAATGCTACATAACTTTTCAGGTTATTCCAGAAGCTTATGTCACAAAATGTTACTCTTACACGCCAGTCAACGATTGTTATAACATACGTGCAGCAGGTCAGATTTGGAATGTTGAGACGGACAAAATAAATGATAATTATGTTTTTACAAAAGGTTGTCCGAAGTTATTTGATGATCTTGGGATAGAAGATGATGATATAATGTTGTTGATGAAGACGGACAGCAAAACATTTGAGTTAAAGATTTATCGTCGAGGAGTTAAGGTTGTTTTGACCAACAAAGAAGAAACTGAAGATGATTCTCTACTGGAAATACCTAAAGACACATACTACAAAAACGTCCAGTTTGTAAGTATTTTCAACTTCAATTCTAACGGTTTACTAATAAAAATACATCTCTTTTGCTAATATGTTATTGTATACCAGACATTCTGTGATGATGATGAGTCGATAGATGAGATGATTTCTGAGGTACACAGCTTATATTTATGTAGATTAAAATACATTACAATCCGATTTTGTAATTTTATTAACTATCATACACAGATTCAGGAAGATAGTAAAACACAGGAGGTGAATAAGAAGATTGATGGGAAAGAAAAGTCGAAGGTAGAAACAAAGATTTCGATGACAGAAGAGCCAAATAAACCAACAAAAGATGATGTAATTATTTCAAACACAATGATACATGATTAGTTTCATTAATATATGTAGACATATTTAAGTAATAGTCGTTGCTTATTGTTATCTGAATTTAATGGTTCTCTTAACAGGTTAAGAAGAAAGGAAAACAGGTAGAGGCATATTGTCATGCGGATGTCAGTAAGTAAGGAGCTGATACGTGGGACAGAAGTTGAAATGCCAAATGTCTCAACAGTTGGACAGAGAACTCGGAAACGGATGGTACGTATATGAGAAAATAACAATATGTAGTGATCAACATTTGTTATAATTTTAGATATTAGTCTAAATATAATGTATGTCTTATAAAATAAGGTAAACGAAAAAAGAAAGAGATATGATCATGCGTTGAAGATATTGGATGTTGAAGGAAAAGTTGTTGCAAGGACAAATACTGTTGAGAAAATTGGTAAATATGATTTCACACTGAAAGGAGAAAACCGCATGGTATGTTTTTTTACATACTCAATAATAAACTGAAATACTATAACATGCATATGGCTGATTTACTTGTTAAATATGGCATTCATGCAGAGAATGCCTGCCAATGTTGTAAGAGTTGCCGGATTCAGAAATAAAGTGCATGGGTTGAAAGTCAGGAACATGAATGGAAAAACCATCAAAATGAATCTTAGGCGCCAGAAGAATGGAAATGCTGTAAGGTATGCAATAGAAGGTTGGCCGAAGTTCATGAAGGAGAATGGCCTTCGTTTGGGTGAGACACTGCATTTCACATTTGTAAGTTCAGGAAATCTCCTGATCTTATCACACGTGGATGGGGTTAATGCATGTTAACAGCTAATCTAATGATGAAGGTTTTTGTGTAGAAGAAATGATGACTCTTTTGTGATCATGTTTTTATGTTTAGTCTTGGTTGGACAAATCATCTATGGTTATCATGTTTTATTTTGTTCCTAGGTAGTTTAAGGTTAAAGACAATTACTATTATATCATCCAACCACGTGCCATATTTTTGAATGTAATTAACAGTTGGTATCGTGTATAAACACTTGTTGGTTATCAATGTTTAAATATATCTATTTACAAACTAACATGTGTTTGTTTATATGTGCTTCAGATTGTTTATAAAAATTTTATGTAACATATATTAGAAATGTAATGTAAAAAAAATTCTAAAGTAAAAAGTAAAGACAAATATCGGAATAAAGCAAGGAATAATATGACAGTTGAAATTTAATATTAAAAAAGTGAAACTATAAAACAAACTATAAATTTGAGAATATCTCTTTGTAAACGTCATTTGTAGTTCTATTCGTAACGTTCCAATCAGCATCTAATATGAACATCCTTAAACTATCCATGCTATTTTTGTGTTAACATGTTTTAAAGTTACGATCTTTATGTACTTTGGACTTTTAATATGTAACCGTGTTTATAAATATCTACTTGGTCTACTTTTTGTTTATATGTTATATTTAATACATAGAAACATCGTCTTATATTGATATAACAATGAGGTTAAGTCTATATATACAAAAAATAATATTATATATTAATAACATGACAATTAGGAAAAACAACAGTGATAACATATATATATGAAAAAAAAATAATAAAAAAGAATTAGTAAAACATTGATGTTAGGATTAATCAAACTCAAAACAACAGTTGAAACTACAATTTTCCGAATATTTATTTGTAAACAACGTTTGCAGTTTTATTTGTTGTCCTCCCATCTTTGTCGAATATTAAACCTTAACGCCATCTTTAGTCTTTACTCTCGACAAAGCAACATAAAGCTGACCATGTGAGAACACAGGGTCTCTCAGGTATAGACCAACTCTCGATAAAGATTGTCCTTGACTTTTGTTAATAGTCATCGCAAAACATACGGTTATTGGAAATTGCCTTCGTTGAAACTTAAAGGGTATTTTCTTGTCAGATGGTATCATGCTAATTCTTGGGATGTAAGTTCTTGAACCAACATTACTTCCAGATAATATCTCAGCCTCGATAACACGTTTACCAAGACGTGTGATTTGAAGCCGCGTACCATTACACAGACCATTCTGCTGATCAATATTCCTCAAAAGCATAACCGGAACACCCAATTTTAATACCAATCTATGATTTGGTAATCCTGATACTTTCACACTGTTCAAGACATCTGGATTATATAAATCTTGATGTAAGGGATCATTAATTTCCTCTGTCGGACATAAACTATCAGAGCTAAGATACTCTACTTCTTCACCGGGAAACAACGAAAGCAATCGATCATTTATCTCATGAACAACTTCATTCTTAGGAGCGAGTATAGCTCTTTCAGAAAAGTAGTCACGGTTTTTAAAACGATGAAGCACCGAAGGATATACAAAGTCAATCAAACCTTGAATTGGATCATTTTCATCAGTTATTAAAAGATGATCAGGTATTTCAATATTTGCATCACCATCGTTACAATCACCAACATTGCCTTCGCCGATCTCAAGAAGCCATTTACCAAATTCGTTTATCTCCTCGATGTTTGAGCTACTTGATCCAACCGACAAACGCATGTTGGTTGTCAATTTTAACACCTTGCAACTGGACCAGATATGGGATGAACATAAAGAGGCATTTATGATTTCTTGCCTGCTTCCATTTTGTACAACAGGTAGGATTTGTCTAAAGTCACCACCAAAGACAATAGCTTTTCCACCAAATGGAAGTTCTGAATTTCGTGAATCAAACACACTCAAAACATCCTTCATTGTACGATCAAGAGCCTCGAAAGCATGTTTGTGTACCATCGGTGCCTCATCCCAAATAATCAACTTGGCTTCGTATAGAAGATTTGCGACTTCAGTATTAGGCTTGATATGGCATACCGAATCTTCATTGAGATTAATTGGAATATGAAATCGAGAGTGAGCAGTACGACCTCGTGATAACAACAAAGATGCAATACCACTTGAAGCAACATTAATAACAATCTGTCCATTGCATCGAATGGAAGCACCTAAAGTTTTCCACATAAAAGTCTTGCCCGTACCACCATAACCGTACACAAAAAACACACCACCCTTCCCACTTCGAACAACATCCATAATTTCATTATACACTGCTCTTTGATTGTCGTTTAGAGACCTGTGAAGATTATTGAACTCAGCCCTAACTTCATCCATGTTAAAAGAAAGCTCCTCGTTTATCAGACGGTTGCTCTCGGACATTAGATAGTCATCATCAGGATAAGGCATTGGTGAGAACCTGTGCAAACTGGATCCATTACGAAGAAGGAATTTTTCGATTTTTGACAACGTTATATTCTTTAAACGTTCGTCAGAAACAACGAATCCTACAATGAAAACGAAATTTATTTGATATAACGAAACAACTTGTTAATATAACATCACAAAATATAACAAAAGGCTTAAAAACATACCACTCATGCCAGAATCTTTCCGCATATTGTATAAAATGTCCTCGGACAATAGCTCCCACGTTTTTTCCCAAACAACTTCAGGTCTTGAAAGTGTATTAGACAATAGAAGTGTTCCAAACAAAGAACGAAGATAATGACCGTTTCCAGTAAAACTGGATTCTTTAATACACTCGATATATTCATTGTCATCATCTAACAGGCCACGTGCATAACACGCGTCCCTAAAAGTAGGATACACAACACCATCATATGTTCTGATTTCTTCAAATGATCGTGGCCCTTTAACCTTAGTAAGAAGAATTCGTAGGTAATAAGCCTCACCAAGCGAAGGAGACGCAGAATAAATTCTCCCAATAACAACATAATTCTGGCGTTGCTGCCAGCAACGATCTTTTAACTTCCACACATATTTTGAAGGAAACTCAACATAAGTAAGTTCTCTTGCTTCAGGCTTAGAATTGTTCTTCTTCATCCATTCTAAGAAAATTGAGGAATTTACTTGAGGTTTGTTTAGGACATCCTCAATATCATCGTCACAACTAAATACAACATTTTGTTGTCCTGGAAGATGAAAGGGTAATCTCATAACAGAAGGATACCTATACGGACATCATTGGCAAATATTCTCCAGCTGGCTTCACATGCGGAAACATATCTAGCTTCGTAATATTCTTTAATTTCATCTTTTGGGATCTCCTCATCGGGACCTCTGTCTGAATCAAAAACAGCAACAGTGGCTCGATCAGGTCCTTTATTAATGTATTTAAACAAATACTTAATTGAGCCAGCCTGATTGCACCACTCCACATTGATGTGCGCCTGATATCTTTTAAGAAGCTTTTTGTTATATGGAACTACACTCCTATTGTCCAAAGTAACACCCTTCTTCACAACCGTGTGACCAGAATCTCTTCTCCTATAAACAGGAAATCCATCAGAATCAATGGAAGTGGATTCCAAAAACCTCTTTGGGAAATTTTTAGAACAACGGTTCCCAACCATACATGGACATTTCATGTTGGCATGTCCGCAAGGACCATGAATCATAAAGTCACTCACAAGAGAATACAACTCAGGATCCTCATTTTTATCAGGAATTTCAGCTGAGATAAAGGGATCGATGTGTTCAACCGTAGGAAGCTTATGATCAGCTTTCATAAATAAGCAAATATGCGCATGTGGCAAACCACGCTTCTGAAACTCAACTGTGTAAACAACTACACAAAAAAAAAATATACTAACGATTAGTAAAAAATAGTAAATAAAATGTATGAAAATAAACCAAAAAATTGTATAAATTGAAAGTAGGTGTAGCATTGACATACCTGCATTAATATCGCCAAAATTTTTTTTTTGCTTCATATCTTTTATCAATTCATCAAGTTTCATCTTAAACAATCGACAAAGTATGTCAGGTCTGTCTTCTGGCTTAATTGAAGAGTCACCAATAAATCTTACAATCTCAGGCCACTTCGGATTACATGTGATTGTAATAAAGAAATCAGGATACCCATACGTCCTACATAACGCCATAGCATCCAAGTAATTTTGCATCATGTAGCGAGAACCACCAGTAAAAGATGACGGTAATATAACAGGTTGTCCTGTATGACTCAAATCACTCTGACCAACGTCTTGAACGTTTTTAAGACTGTTAAGCGAATCAGATCTCAGTTTGATTTGCTGAAAACGAATGTAGTTTAGTCTCTCACTTTCAATCATTGTGTAGGCATCGACTAAAAACTGCTGAAACAACCTCCTTGCATTAAGAATTAGAGAAAACTTGTTATGCCTATCCTGAATTCTATAAGAAAAAAACTCCCTCATCGTACAAGTTGGTCTTGTCTTCTTTGTATTAGGACCAAAATCCCTATGAGGAATGTTAATCCTATAGCCATCGTCTCCGTACGGAAAAAGAATTGGATATTGTAGAGCAAGATAAGAAGGATGTAACTCGCTAATACGCTTAAGAACTCCAGAACGCTTTTCGACAATAATATCACGGCTTTCTATCTTGAGATCAGGTTCATCAACTATTAAAGCAGCAACTTCAGAACACGTAGGTAAATTGTAAGTCCTACCATCCCGATCTCTCTGTGATATTATACGAAGCTTAAGGGTAACATTAGGATTCTCATGTAGATGGTCTCGTACCATCCTGTAAGTTTTAACCAACATATTTGTAGAATCTAACATGTTCGTAAGAAACTTTATAAATTTAACATCAAGTTCCTTTGCCCTTATAGATGCTTTGCTTGAAGAATCACTGTAAGAAAATGATACGTTTTAAATTACAGTTTGAAACGTTGAAATGGAAAAAATTGAATTCTACATTGTAACTTAATTTTAAGATACTGATAAGAAAAAAAATATACCCGAATAACAACTCTCTATTAGCAAGCTCATTCTCAGTATCATAGATATAAAGCTGTGAAAATTTTGGCTGATCTCCGTGCTTAGGAAGAAGACTACCCATACTATGTGCATTCTGACAGCTTATTCTATAAAAATGGAGCATTACCTTTGTTTATTTTAGTATCTACTTTTCCTCCCATTGAAGTAAAGGAAAACATAGAATTGTAGCGTCTTATGTTCTTTAAGAAAAACTTGCTTTCCTAATCTAAACATCGAAAAAACATCTGATAAGATGGATCAGAATCTTTATATTCAGGCAAGTCAACTTTACCATATCCACAACATAAGCTATATGTTTGCTTTTGAAGTGTAATGCGACCCTTTCCACCTTCGGTTGGCCATAACTTTGCAAAGCATAAACCACACGTAAGAGATTGGTCACCATGGTCCACATAATCTGAACATTTAACATAAATTGAATAATAAAGTAGGTAAAATAAAATATGAAATAACAATGAATAACATTAATCACTTACCTTTAGATACACCTTTCGTGGTGTCTAACACAACCTCGTGAACATGATTTTCATCATCAGAATCAAGAACAGCCATTGGTATGGGTTCTATTTCAATTGGTTTATGAATAAGTCTACGCTTTCCAGAAGACAGTTTTTGTATCGAACTAAATTCTGAGGTCGAAGATGTTGTGTTACGTTTATTCGTTATTCTGGGATTAACAGAATAGCAGTCATTCAATTGTAAAGTTGAAGAGCTTGCAATATTATCTGAATAAAAAAGAAAAAATAATTTTTCGTTAAGTATATGAATTAAACAGTTAAAAATGTATGTAATAATATAATTATAATATTTACCATGTGATATACGATTCAAAGAAGACATAGCATTAGAAAAATCCGGAACACTTTGAAGTTGAGAACGTATGTTTGTAATACACGATATTGGAGTTATGTTTTCTTTGTTTGACCACGTATTTCGTCGTGTTGAGGTAGAAGAATCTTGCAAAACATTTGTCTTTCTATTATGATCTGAAAATGCTACAGATGAATAAGCTACATTTCTCGAATAAATATAATTATTTCGTAAAAAACAAAAAAAAGAAAATACAAATACGTATTTTAAAAATAATTAGTTCAAATATTATATGTAGTAAAAACAAACAAAATGTGAAACATCACCAAGTACTAACTGTTTTTTTTTTAATTTACAAACCTGGGATTATGTTTTCTATGTTTGCAAACGGTGTACGGTTGGGTGTTGTAAACTGATCTTGTAGTACATTTCCTTTCTTCTTCAAAGTAGAATGTGTAACAATGGAAGATCTTGCACTAACGGACGAATTTAAATGATTACCTAATAAGATATAAACAATCATTATATAATATGTAATATAAACGAACTGGAGTTGACGAACTAAATTAGTAATGTGAAATTTGTAACATTATCTAATATAAATCTAAACTTACTTGTCCCTCTAACATTTGAAGATTCGGGAGGAAATGTTGTGATTGAAAAATTGGGAGTTAAATTCTCTTTGTTATTTAAAAGGATTCGTGTTGATGATGACGACGTTGAAGCACCACCTCGATAAATGAATTTTTTAGTAATCTTTGATCTCTTACTATCAAGTATTAGTTTTCTTAACTTGCGCCTGTGTTTAGCCTCTACCGCTATAATATAAAAATAGAATAAAGAATAAAATTTGACATATGTAAAAGTAAACATTAAAAATAATACAATAGTAAAAAAATTACTTTCCTTAATTACAACAAATGTGATATATACAACTTAAATATTATTAAATATAATCAAAACATATATGCATAGAAAAATGATAGAAAATTTACCTCTAAAAAAATAATCCGGAAATGCATCTGCACTTGATTTCTTCTTATCAAGATATAGTTTTCTTAACGAACGATAACATTTAGCTTGCTCAGCTAAAATGCAAAAAAATAAAAATAAAAAAAAATAAATAAGAAGAAAACAAATTTAGAATTTAGAACATAAAACGTTTTCAAAAAAAAAATTGAATACTATTTAAAATGTTTGAGATAAAAGAAAAAAAACACTTACATTTATTATCAAGGCCAATATGTGGACGTTTAGAAGAATACGACGTAAGTTGTTCAACCCTATTATGCATTTTTTAACCAACACAAAGAACTACAACAAAAAAACTAATAGGTTTACAATGAAAACCAAACGCATGAATAAATATAAATAAAATTATAACGAACTATATAAAAACTTACTGGAAATGTAAAGAATGATGAAAATAAATTATTCAACCGTAGAAGGAAGCTAAGAATGCAAATTCAGATAACAATGAAGATGTTTCAAAAGTTTGTGAAGTATTTGAGTTTATAGACCTAAGGTATAAGTTATTTATGGAATTCATAATATACATTACAAAAATAAATTGTAATCAAATTAATGATCATAAATATGAAAACAATTCTATATTTATTAGTTTCGAAATTTGAAGATATTGTGTCATTTAGTAAAAATAGAATTGCTAAAATTACGAAATTTCTAAAAAAAAGTTTAGAAATGTAACTGAATAGTAAAAATTGACATGATTAGCATATTTCTTAAAATGAATCATGAATTGTAACGGAATAGTAAATCTATAATCTATATATATAAAGTCTAACTAATACACAATTTTTTTTTATTTTCCCATTATTTAGGCTTATCGCATTATTACATTACAAAAATATAAAAGTAATCAACGTAGTCTCATACAATAAAGAATATAACCAAACATAATTCTCAACCAAAAATATTATAGGATAACTCAAAAAGTGACAATATATAGGCAAAACATAAACTGTCTTCAAACATCAAAAACTCATACGAACAAAACAAAATACCAATATTCAAATACCAAATAAATTGTTTTTTTATTAAAACCACCATTTGTCATATCTTCTTTATCAATTCTTCTCAACACACATGCGAGGCTTACTTGCTGACGACGCCAATCCCTCTTCATTTAAATAAACATCATCAAGGTTACGCTTCATATCAGAAGATGATTGTTTCAAGTCACCCACATAATCCTTTGAAACAGGTGTGGTGTTATCCCCAGTGTAAGAATCAGCATCCTAAAGAAATAAACAAATTATAACTAAGACAACTATAAAGTTATATATAACTTTACTTTTTTTAAGTTATACCTTAAAACATTCACCACCAGAAGTTTGGAACTCAGACTGACTCATACCAAAAGAATCAGAAACATCAAGCTGTGAAATCATGATAAGCAAACAACAAATAGTTCAACATATTTTAAACGGTTTTCAAAGTGCAACTATATATTAATAAAACAATCACTTACTTGGTCAATTTTAAATTTTTTGTTCAGCTTATCCAAGATGTCATCATCAGTCGTAACAAATGATATTCCATAATTCTCAACAGCATTGACAATATTAAAGTCAGTTACTTTAATCACGAAAGCACACTTTAGGTTAACCAACGTTTCAAATTCAACTGGATATTCTCTTGGAAAATCATTTGTCTTCAATAACTATATTAAAAAAATATATAATGTGTCATCACAATAAATGTATAAAATTTATTTTATATAAATATAATGTATAACTAAATATAACCTCGTCCTGAATTGCTATAAGTTCCTTTGCAGTTTTCCCAACAAACTTCAAAGCCTCATGGTCAAATAATGTAAGCGTCACAGTACCGGTTGAATCTTGAACGCGAACCGGTATTTTAAACCTTAACAAACGGTATATAAATAATTAACAAACATATGTGAATAGATAATATAGACGATCTACGTTGTTGTTGTTGTATGAACAATAATTAGAAGTATGACTAACAAACACTTTACCTGGACAGCGGGAAAACTTCTTTTCCATTACAATCCTTGTTAGAACATTGAAACAACTTCTCATCTCTAACATCACTTGTTCCATCATCCTTATCATAGGTTTCAAACTTCTGCTCAACTTTGGACTTGCAATAGTTACAGCCATCATAATACCACATCTTGTCTGAAGCGATTGCTACAATAGTTCCAACAACAACAACTTTCTTTGGCTGTTTAATATAATAAAAGAAAAAAATTCATTAATATGTTGTTAAAATATAAAATATAAAACATGAAATGTTAAGGAAAACCTCTAAGATTGATGCAAGATAAGCAATTGGTGAAAAAATATCATTCTTTAAAAATTCATCTTCGACAGAAGACATCATATATGACCCAGCATGGCTACTTGACTCAGTTGAAGCAGCAAATTTTGCAAGATACCTAAAACACATTTTGAATAAACATAAATGTTTAATTAAAAATAATTACAAACAATACCTAAAGTTGATAAAATTTAAAAAATATGTTTAAATAATAACACTTACTTTTGCTTGAAGGATAGCATGTCATCAAAACTGTCGTTAATGAAAAGTCGTGAACCATCAAAGTTATTAGAAAATCCCCATTTGCCTATTGTTAGGTAAAAATAATGTAAACAATAAAAAAAATAGATACGAATTAACATCATCTATTGAAATTTGTTTGGTATAAAATGAACTATGACTTAAATACCTTTGTATGTCAAGAATACATCATCTATTGAATTTTTATGTAGCAAAGGTATATGTGTAAATTTAATTTTATGATCTTGTGTGTTCATTGGTTTATTCTTTAGATTATGAGATATATTATAGTTTGTTATGTACTCAATAAGATAAGTTATTCACCTATTCATGGTTAATTATAAAACTTAAGTAATACAAGTGTAGTTATTGTTGTTAGTAGTATTCATAAACAATTTATCCAACTTCTTTTTATAAAGAGTAAATTACAAGTTTTGTCCTTTATGTATGTCCCAAATTGCAGGCGCTGTCCTTTGTCTTTAAAATTGATGAGTTTTGTCCTTAATGTTTGCAAATCTTGCACGTTATGTCCTTTAAGGCAAACCCAGTTAATTTTTTTTGTTAAATCAGATAACACAAGGGTATTTTAGTCCTTTTACCTAATTATTTAAATAAAAATATATCAAAATTAAATATTAAAAGTTAATATTAGTCCACCGCCACCAACCACCACCCCCACCATCAACCACTACCACCAACCCCACCCTAACCCGCCCCCACCAACCACCACCTCCTGTTCCCCATCTGCTCTCTGTATAACCGTCATGGAAAAGTACGCAGTTCCGGTGGCTGTCTGATGCCCGTGATAACTGACGACGGTTCATCCTGCAAAAAACAAAACAAAAAATCATTAGCATCTATAACCAATTTCGACTTCTATGATTGCATATTTCTTAATTCAAACCAAACCAGATAAAACACTCACCAGAACAGAAGGATGATACTGTCTGAAATGCGTTTTGCAAGGTGTACCCTCGTTATGATACTTATACTTATGCGGAAATGCCCCAATCTCCCAAACAAAACAAACCTAGGGTTAGTAATTTAGTAAAATTACAGCAGAAGAACAAGCAATACCAACAAACACATAAACTCTTACTTCGGAATACGGTGGAGCCACCGAAACTGCGTACTTTTCCATGACGGATTATGTGAAATCGAAGGTAACGGAGTGACGGGTGGTTGTCAGACCACACATCAACCACGCCGCGTATGACCACCGCCACTGCCGATCTTTCTTCTCCGACCAGATCTGGCTCAGATCTGAAACCCTCTGTATAACCTGTTTTTCCTTAAATCTGAAACCCTCTTTTAGAAAAAACGAGAATCGGGCTTTTTAGCAGGTGCGTAGTGGGGTGGTGCTTCACCGGGGAAGAAGACCGGTAGGGGAGTGGTTGTGCAGTGGTAATGGTTCAGAAGGTGGGGGTTGGCCATGGTAGTGGTGCTTCATCGGAGAAGAAACCAAGATCTAGAGAGAGAGATATACACAGTTGAGTGAGAGAAAGTATTTGGAGAGAGAGAGACTGGTTTTATGATTTATATAAAATATAAATTTAAAATAAATGCTGAAAGGACTATATTGCCCTCATGTGTCTTGCACATGACCTTTGTGTAATCTGATTTAACTAAAAAATCTAACTGGGTTTGCCCTAAAGGACATAACGTGCAAGATTTGCAAACATTAAGGACAAAACTCATCAATTTTAAAGACAAAGGACAGCGCCTGCAATTTGGGACATACATAAAGGACAAAACTTGATGGGATTTACCCAGAGTGGGGGGTTTTCGTAAAATCGTTCACAAGACACGGTACCACAGATCCAAAGAGATTAAAGTTTAACAGGGTCCAGATGGCTGCACGTAAAGACGTCGAGCGAGCATTCGGTGTTTTGAAGAAAAGGTGGCGAATATTGGCAATGCCTTGTCGACTATGGGACAAGGATCAGATTGGAAACGTGATGTACACATGTATCATTCTTCACAACATGATTTTGGAGGATGAAGGTAGAGCGATCGTTACCTACTATGATGACGATGACCCCCAACCAGGTAACGTAACAGACGAAGATAAAGCGGCAAATGAATTTTTGATAAAGTCAAGGGATATACATCACAACCTTCGATCTGATTTGGTGGATCATGTTTCAACGATTCCTGGGTTCGAAACCGACGAAGGCGACGAAGAATGATAGTTTTTTATTTTGATAATTATTTTGTATGTTTATTTTAATAATTTTATGTATATTTATGTAGTTTTTAATGGTTATAATATATATATATATATATATATATATTAAAAAAAAGCTGATGTGGCTTGGCCACGCCAGCCAAGCCACACCCACCATACCCCATCCAAAGTGGGTTTAATGAATTGTGTTTTGAAAATCCACGTGTCAACTCATGCCCCAACCCAAGCCCCACTATACCCCACGGTCTAAAATGATAGGCATAGAAATTATGTTTTATTTTATTTTAAGTCAAACTCGGCCCGAGTTGACTTACAAGATCCGATTTTGGCCGATGTTGACCGCGTTTCATCGATTCCGAGTAATTAGGCGGAGTTGAAGAAAGTCGCCTCGGTAACCAACCTTGTAGCGACTACTCGGGGAGTACTCGGCCTTGGAGACCTTGTTTTACAACCATGATTTAAATTAAACCCACACTATCACTACTTGTTAATTACGTATGCACCCATCAGTTTGATACCCACATTTTTTAACCTTTTTATAATAATAATTGGTTCATTTGGAATATTTCGTCGGTGAGTCACAACTTCCTTTTTTCAAAAAATATAAAATTGTAGCAAAGAATTGTAAAAGGTCTACAATATTATTAACTCATTGGTTGATTTTCAATTCATTATTACAAATCAAAAGTGAGGTGAAAAGAAGCTCGTTATACATTTATTAAAACCCAAAATTAAACACATCGTTCATGCCATTTTGAGTCCCATGTTCTACTTTCACGTTAGAGGTTTTGCATAAAAATGTACATCTAGTTGATGGGATTTACCCAGAGTGGGGGGTTTTCGTAAAATCGTTCACAAGACACGGTACCACAGATCCAAAGAGATTAAAGTTTAACAGGGTCCAGATGGCTGCACGTAAAGACGTCGAACGAGCATTCGGTGTTTTGAAGAAAAGGTGGCGAATATTGGCAATGCCTTGTCGACTATGGGACAAGGATCAAATTGGAAATGTGATGTACACATGTATCATTCTTCACAACATGATTTTGGAGGATGAAGGTAGAGCGATCGTTACCTACTATGATGACGATGACCCCCAACCAGGTAACGTAACAGACGAAGATAAAGCGGCAAATGAATTTTTGATAAAGTCAAGGGATATACATCACAACCTTCGATCTGATTTGGTGGATCATGTTTCAACGATTCCTGGGTTCGAAACCGACGAAGACGACGAAGAATGATAGTTTTTTATTTTGATAATTATTTTGTATGTTTATTTTAATAATTTTATGTATGTTTATGTAGTTTTTAATGGTTATAATATATATATTAAAAAAAAGCTGATGTGGCTTGGCCACGCCAGCCAAGCCACGCCCACCATACCCCATCCAAAGTGGGTTTAATGAATTGTGTTTTGAAAATCCACGTGTCAACTCATGCCTCAACCCAAGCCCCACCATACCCCACGGTCTAAAATGATAGGCATAGAAATTATGTTTTATTTTATTTTAAGTCAAACTCGGCCCGAGTTGACTTACAAGATCCGATTTTAGCCGATGTTGACCGCGTTTCATCGATTCCGAGTAATTAGGCGGAGTTGAAGAAAGTCGCCTCGGTAACCAACCTTGTAGCGACTACTCGGGGAGTACTCGGCCTTGGAGACCTTGTTTTACAACCATGATTTAAATTAAACCCACACTATCACTACTTGTTAATTACGTATGCACCCATCAGTTTGATACCCACATTTTTTAACCTTTTTATAATAATAATTGGTTCATTTGGAATATTTCGTCGGTGAGTCACAACTTCCTTTTTTCAAAAAATATAAAATTGTAGCAAAGAATTGTAAAAGGTCTACAATATTATTAACTCATTGGTTGATTTTCAATTCATTATTACAAATCAAAAGTGAGGTGAAAAGAAGCTCCTTATACATTTATTAAAGGTCAATTGGATTTTAACACCTCAAACTTTGAAGAATTGGCCGATAACACCCGCAACTAACACTTTGATCTGTGACACCCCAAACTTTTAATTTTGTTTGTCATTTCACCACTCAGTTAAAAAATGACTAACTGAGTTAGTTTTCCATCCTAGTTGACATCCTACGTGGCACAGACTTGATTATATGGACAAGATGACATGGTAAAGCCGACTCCACCATTCCTTTTTGTTTTCTCAATCGTCGGCCGGCCACCACCATTGTTTGGTGGCGCCGGAATGCAACAGTGATAACACCACCACCACAGGCGGCGGCGCTGTGGTGGGTGGTGCCGACCATTGGTTCGAGCAGGGGCGGAGACGAGAACAGAGAGAGAGAGAGAAACACGAAAGAGAGATGAGAGGGAGAAAGAGGGGCGGTGGCGACGACTCACGGCGACGGTTAGTTTCCGGCGACAGACTTCTCCGGCGCCGCTCGGGTTTGCTTTTTTTTGGGTGAGCTCTTTATTATCGTATTTCTTTTCTGATTATTTCCTTTCTTTTCCTACGATGATGTTGATGATAATGAGGATGATATCCATTATCTGTGGAACTTTAGAGAGTAAAGAAATAGATGAAGTTTGTAGCAATGTATCTTCACCCGTTGAACTGAATGAGCTGATTGATGAGGTCAACACGTGCGGTCAACCTGCTAATGTTGCAGACGATAAACAGGTGTTTCCATGTGAGCCATCCACCATGAAAACCATTATCAACGGAACTTCTGAGAGTAAAGAAACAGTTGAAATTTGTGACGATTTTATCTTTACAAGCTGAACACAACGAGATGATCAATTCTGGTCAAAGCTAGTCAACTAGTTCGGGTGCGGTTCGAGTCAACTCGGGTCAACAAGTCAGCCCCGATTCGATTGCGGTCCAACTCAGTTCGGTTATGGTTCAAGACTTGTTCGGTTCAGGTTCGGTTACGTTTCAACTCGGGTCAATGTGCCATGTAGGATTAATGAAGAAGAAGATGACTTTTATAACCATGAATGTGCCATGTAGGATTAATGAAGCCATGTAGGATGCCACCTAGGATTGAACACTAACTCAGTTACTGAGTTTTTAACTGAGTGGTGAAATGACACACGAAATTAAAAGTTTGGGGTGTCACAGATCAAAGTGTTAGTTGCGGGTGTTATCGGCCAATTCTTCGAAGTTACAGGTGTTAAAATCCAATTGGCCTTTATTAAAACCCAAAATTAAACATATCGTTCATGCCATTTTGAGTCCCATGTTCTACTTTCACGTTAGAGGTTTTGCATAAAAATGTACATAACGTTTAGTCATCAAGAAATATATAAAGGGAAAATCTCTAAAATAGTCATTGACCAAGCTTTATTTCCAAAATGGCCGCCTCCCAAGTCTTGGGAGAGATGTTTCACAAATCCATATGTATGGGAGGCGTCTGAGACTTCTAGGAGGCGTCTGAGACTTCTGGGAAGCGCCTGAAACCTTTGGGAGGCGCCACGTGTCATGTTTGTATTGGATGACGGTTTTCATTCACATGGATCCATGAAACGTCTCTCCCAAGACTTGGAAGGTGGCCATTTTGAAAATTGAGATTGGTCAATGACCATTTTCGAGATTTTCCCATATATTAAGATAGTGAATACTCTTGTTCTAATGTGTATTTGCGTATGCATAGGCTACAAGTGGTGGTTGGTTTTCTTAGGGTAGTATTTGGTGTAATTCAACTTTGTATGTCAGTTTTTCGATGGTCGTTTTTTCTTTTTATTTATATAATTTTCGTTTGCCGTTAAAATAAAACAGTAATATAAGTTTATAGATTTCCAAGTGTTTTACGAGCTGAATTACAACTTCAAAATCTCCGGTTCATCATTTGACCCAAATCTCAGTTAGGTTGTGTTTAAATGATGATCTCTGTAAGAGAGAAGTTATAGATGAAATATTACGAAGCGGATGTAAGATGAGTTTGTTATTTTGGTAATATCAATCAAAACCACTATACATCGTTGTGTTTATGTCGTCATATTTTTCCATATCTTTTTCGTTTACTTTTTATAAACAAAATGCCATCAAGTGGTTAAAAATTGGTAGTAGTAACTTGTAAAAATGTTCATCTCTTTAAGTTGGTACAATGTTACCACACCAAACAATTGACTTAAATCATGACATCTTTCTCTACGTTAGACAATTTACCCACTATTAATTAGCAAAAATACTTTGTGAGACAAATTTACTATTCAATTTACATACACCTACCGTCCACTATTGAATCCACTACCCGTTGTCACATTTACCCACTATTAATTAGTAAAAATACTGTGAGACAAATTTACTATTCAATTTACTTACACCTATTGGGTCACGTATCCACTATTGAATCCACTACCCATTGTCTCATACTCTCATTTGGTAAGGTTCATTTTGTGACAATCCATTTCATCTTCTTTTTTCATTGATTACTAAGATTTCTGATTTTCAATTTCTTTTTTCTTTTCTTCTTTTAAACTAACTAAACTCTAAATAAATATCACCATTTACTTTAAGTTTTTATTCACATTTATTCCAAGATTACAACTGATTTTCAATTTCTTTTTTCTTTTCTTCTTTTAAACTAACTAAACTCTAAATAAATATCACCATTTACTTTAAGTTTTTATTCACATTTATTCCAAGATTACAAGTATAATTAGCTAAATTCTCTAAAACTTCAAAATTTTCTAAATACCAAAATTACTACAATTTATAGCGCATTAAATTAAATAATATTTACTATTGAGAACTTTCATTATTATTCATAAGTGATACCAGTATCGTTTCCATGATTTTCAATCAATGCAAAACACTTGTACTGGCCAACATCGTACCGACACTGTAATGAACTAAACCGATATCGGCTGATATCCGTAACAACGCACTTGGAATTTCACTATACTGTATTAATTCTAACCTACTTGGATAATGCTCTTTACCCTTTCGACTTGGTTATTCTTTTATATGTTTAACGTTCTTTACCATTTCGACTTAGTTATTCTTTTATATGTTTAACGTTCTTTACCGTTTCGACTTAGTTAATCTTTTCTATGTTTTACGTTTCAATCTCAATTTGCGAGTTGGCATGCGTAGTTCAATGTTTATAACGGCCCCACCACAACGTGCAGGTACTAATTACTAGTTGAACCAAATGTAGTAACATATAGAACATCAATTAACGGTTTTCCTAAAGCAAAAGAACTTGAAACAATGATGCAGAGATACGAGAAAACGCAATGAACGGCATCGAAGCAAACAAAACTATTTTTAATACAATTATTTATGCATATGTGAAGAGCATTTGTGTGTAGTAGATGAAGATGGGTCAAGAACATATGGATAAAGTCCAAGAACATACATCAGAATTTCAAAGGCAACGAAAAACATTCAAGAACGAAACTATAAAAAACAACAAATTAAACAAGTTAAACTCACTCCCTGGCGATCTAAACATAAACTTAACCAAAACGCACACTGTAGATTAAGTGTCTGACAAATCAAAATCTCCTCCTTGGACTTCTTGATCGACGGCCATGAGGTGATCTGCGCAAACAGGTTTCATGTATGTAACAAGTTTTATAAGAGTTGCATGTTTCGACATGATGTCAAATTTGAGCAGACATAAATTGACCCGTTGTCTAATTTGAATGGACCCATACACATTATTTCTTTTCCAAATTAACCCGTTCTTTGTAGAACGGATCATGATTGCCACGCCACCTATAGGTTCATGAGTTTGATTTGGTTGGGCTGACCCGTTAACCTTTTAAAAAGGACAATATATTAAATGTGACTATAAAAAATAAACTAATAAAAAAAGTAAAATGCCAAAATCGTCCCTGAGGTTCGAGCACTTTTGCATGTTAACATCCAAATTAAGAATTTTTTTGTAACTGGAGCGCTAACGTTTCATTTTTGTTGTCATTTCCATCCAAATCATTAACTCGGTTAAAGTGTATCATTAACTCGAAAACGATTTTGGCAATTCCCAAACCTTAGAGACAGTTTTGGCAATTTACCCATTTTATATATATTTTATATATATTGTTTACGAAGGACCATGAACAGTAATTTTGAATTTAAAATAATAAATAGCTTTTTAATATTTTATTATATCAATATATTTTATATATATTGTTTACGAAGGACCATGAATAGTAATTTTGAATTTAAAATAATAAATAGCTTTTTAATATTTTATTATATCAATATATTATTTTTAATATTTTCTTTGGACTTTTAACATATTTTCATTTTTTTCCTATTTACTTTTATCTTTTAACGTATTCTCATTTTTTCCTTTTCTAAAACCATATTTCCTTTTCACTTATTTTTCTTTTTAATAATTATTTTTTCTTTTTTTTTTTAAATCATCTTTACTTTATCAATTAATTTGAAAATTTTTCAATAACTTATGTTCATTAATTTTTTTTCTAAAAACTTAAGTACGTTGTGGTTAATTTTAACCTCGATCAGTATAAATTTTATTAAAAACGAATTTAAATTTAAAAATAAAGTATTTATTTGGTATCATAAAATGATACGATAATAAACTGAACCGATTCTAACGGTTTGACTTTCTAAAAAAACATGCTACATTTTCAAATAACGTTTATTTTACATTATTATTTGCTCCGTTTCGCCGCAACGCGCGACGGAAAAAAAAACCTAGTTTATTCTTTTGTTTTTAAATTTATATTTTATTTTTAAATAAAAAACAATAAAAATTTACTAGGTATGATTGATTGATTGATTTATAATTATTGGATTAGGATCATATACAAACTAAATTAAGGGCATGTTTGGCTAAGCTTTTTGAACCAACTTATTGACTTATTGGCTTTTTCAAATAGTCAATAAGTCAAAATATTGTTTGACTAATTGAAAAGTCCTTTTCAAAACAACTTTTCAGTAGGGAGAAAAAGTCATTTTTGAAAAGTCAGAAATTTGTGACTTTTTAGAGCTTTTCAACACAATCACAAATTTACCCCCTACCAAACAACTTTTTTACCCCCTACCAAACAACTTTTCAATATGAAGAATGTCCTTTTTAGTAATTTTAGCTTTTCCCACCCAATAAGCTAATCCAAACAGTTTTTTAAAAACTCATTTTCAAAAAGTCATAAGTCAACAAGTCCTTTTAACAAAAAGTCCCTTTTGAGTTAAATAAGCTTAGCCAAACAAGCCCCAAATCTAAAAACTATAAGAACCAATAGCACATGGATAACTTATAAAGACTCAAATAAGGGTGTATTTAGGGCTGTAAACGAACCGAACGAACACAAACAAGGCTATGTTCGTGTTCGTTCGTTAAGGAAATTTTGATGTTCGTGAACTGTTCGCGAACACATGACGAACAGAAGTTTGTGTTCGTGTTCGTTCGTTAAGGAATTTTGGTTGTTCGCGAACAGTTCGTGAACACTAACCACGAACGCAAACGAACACAAATGAACTTTAATTTTGAAAATTAAAAAAGGCACCGTTAATCTTAAACATTGTACACAACGAAAGTAGTTAAATATAACCATTTAAAGATTGAAGGGACGGATAATATTGGGTTCAATCGATTGGAGATAAGCTGAATGAAGGAGCGTGATATCAAAAGAGGGAGAGGGCTAGAGAGAGAAAAATAATACATACGGGGAAAGTAAAAAATTAATAAAACATTAAAAACTTTTAGAAAAATAAACATAAAAAACCAAACACGAACGGACATAAACGAACGAACACGAACGAACACGAACGAACATATTACCGAACGTTCACGAACGCAGTCGAACGAACGAGACCTTTGTTCGTGTTCGTTCGTTAAGCTTATCGAACAAAATTTTTTGTTCGTGTTCGTTCGTTAAGCTTATCGAACGAACATAAACGAACTTCCCGCCGAAGAGTTCACGAACTGTTCGCTGAACGTTCGGTTCGTTTACAGCCCTAGGTGTATTTGTGCTTGACAATATACAAGGATTATGGAAATCCCTATTTTCATGCCATTTATAATTGGTAAATTTGACAATGTCATTTTTTTTATTTTTGTAAACAACACATGTTATTACATAACTAGCATAATTTCATATTTTTTTAATTATACAAAGAGCACATACTACCATGGTTTTAAAAAACGGTTGAGGCGTGCGCCTCAAGGCGAAACGGCCAAAAAACGATTCTGAGGCGCGCCTCAGGGGGTTTCTACTGTTTGTGCGCCTCAGAGGGGCTGAGGCGCTAAAAAGGCTGCGCCTCAGGGGTTTTAGATATTTGTTTTTGATGTTTTTGCTTTTGTGTGTCAATTTCAAGCAATTTATATCTTTTTTATGTGTGTTTTTGATTATTTTGATCAATTTGATGATGAATTTAGTTAGTATTACTATTTTTATAAGGTATATAATATTTATATTTATTTTTTAATTCCGCCTCGGGCTTACGCCTCGGTTCGCCTCGAGGTTTACGCCTCGTGAGGCGAAGTGAAAACGCCTCGAAACTCGTTTCCGTTTTTTTAAACCTTGCATACTACTACATAACTAGCACAAGCACAATTTCATGTTTATTTTTTATTTTGTAAACAACACGCGTGTTGTTACATAACTAGCACAATTTCATATTTTTTTTAACTTTGTAAACAACACATACTATTACATAACTAACACAATTTCATGTTTTTGTTTTAAATTTGTAAATAGCACATGCTATTAACTAGTAAAAAACAAGTTTATATCCAAATAGGCTCCCAGTAACCAGACAAGGAAAAAAAAATAGCAACACATAAGAATTACACAACAATATAAGAACATGTGTATAAATTAAAATCAACACAATACATTTTTCATACTAGCACATTCTAACTACATAACTAGCACAATTATAAAACACCTTTTTGTAACTTTTTTAAAAGTCACTTTTATAAATAAAAAAAAGTATAGCAATATGGTACTCGTATTAAAGATTAAAAAAATGTTTGATTTTATGGTATATTTAAAAAAAAATAATGAAGTATATAAAAGTTATTTTAGTTTAAAAAACCTTGGTTGAATTAGTATTTAATGGAAAATGGCTAAATGACTAAAATACCCATACATCTTATTATATAATATAGTAATTGTTAACGATAAACTCTAATCAATCTTAGCCCTTGATTTTTAATTAATCAACAATCACAATAGGTTCTTACAGTTCTTAGATAACATAAGGTTTGTACCGGATCTTAACTCTATAATTATTTTTATTGTTTTTTATTCGAAGATAAAAAATTTAAAAAACAAAAGAATAAATGGGTAAATTGCCAAAATCGTCCCTGAGTTGATGATACATTTTAACTGAATTTGAGATTTGGATGGAAATGGCAACAAAAATGAAATGTCATGGATCCAGTTACAAAAAAAAATCTTATTTTGGATGTAACAAGCAAAAGTGCCCAAACCTCAGAGACGATTTTGGCATTTTACTCTAAATAAAATAAAAGTTGAACTGAAAATATAAGATTATTCATATTTATAAAAAAGAAAAAAAATAGTAACATAATCTTATAACAGCTTTGGTATGCTGCTTGTGCATTAAGTGAGATATGAGAGCCTCCACCACATAACTCCAACCTAAATTTTTGACTTTTTAAGGCTCGAAAAAATTGAAAAAAACATGGGTAACTTGAGCTGGGTCAAGAATAATAGAAAACATACCTTCTCCTATTATTTATCCTTCTAAAAGGACCTTTGCTGAAAGCCCAATCAACATTGACCGTCTGAGTCAGCAGTTCACCTCCGTCCATTGTAGTTATAGCTTTCTCTGCTTCCTCATAGTTTTCGTATTCGATCAGCGCATACCCCTGTATAATACATACTTCACATCATATATTACATGACACAAGATAAATTACATATTATAAGTAGTGGTCTTAGCATTATAATTCTGTTAACACCTAAATAAAAGCTTGCAGCCCGTGGACGTAGGTCATACTGACCAAACCACGTTAAATCCCCGTATCTCTTCTTTAAAGTTTCTTTGTTTGTGTTCATGTTTGATTCCTAACATTCTCAACATTTGTGGTTCATAATTGAACACTCATATACATTAAGAGAATATAACAAAGTTGAAAATAATCACTATACCTTCACAAAACCGGTTCGTCGATCGAGATTCAGATGCAAGTTCTTAATCTCACCAAACTCTCCAAACGCATTTTGTAAGTCATCCTCTTGGGCTTCTTCATGTACTCCGGTAACCAGAATAATCCACCCTTCAATTGCTGCAGAACATTCGTATAATTCAAAAGCTTTATCCTAAACAAGTAGTCTTCTTTTACAATTTATATACAGAAGGTAAAAAATGATTGGTAAATAGTTATGTCTGCACAAATCAACAAGACAGAAGTCTACAAGGCGTAACGGTCTACAATAGCCTATTAGGTCTACACTTCTACCTACTTCCGAACTTCCTTAAGCTTCCAGAGCTATGCAGTTAATATCGGTGATATATCGATCGGTCCCCTATGTAAAATATTGGTCAGAATATCGGTAACGATATTATCGGCGATATTTGACCTATAAAACCAATATATCACCGACATTTGACCGATATACCGATATATCACTGAATTGTTAGTGTTAAATTGCTATATATATATATAAATTCTGCATGATATTAAAATTACCAATATCCCACCGAGATAACCTATATCTCAAACATCAGTCCTTGACCGATATCCGATATTTTACCGTATGAACTGCATAGTTCCAGAGAGACTCTAGCATAGTCTAAAGTTCTGAACGGTTTTAGAAGCTTCTACAAGCTTCTCGACCATGTGATGTGACAATGTTATGTATGCTCTCAATTGGAAGTATATAACACAAGGACAAACAGCATCATGCAAAGGATAATCAAAAAACAAAAAAAAAATCAACTCTTTTAAAGCTACTTATTATGTCACTTGCCAAACATTATACCAGCCACATACAAGAAAATTACTGATCATCTTAAACCATCCTAAATTAACCACATATGATGTTAGTTTACACACTCAAGCTAATCATCTTTCACTATCCTATAATGCATAACCCCATCCTATGTTACAAGAGGCAATTAGTTTGACTTTTACCAAATAGCATTCATATCATTCAACAAACACATCTACATAAAATGATATTATTGCCTCAAAACTGTCACCATTAACATAAACATCGATTCTTAAGAATAACATCCCTATGAAACTCACAAATCACCACTAAAACCCGAACAATTAAACCTTAAATATAAACAAAGCATCTATACAAATACACCTCCAAATAGATACACAAACTTTAACCCATAGTTGTTAATGGCGAATAGCGACAAATAAAGATAAGGTACCAATATGCTACATAGCGAATAGCGATAAATCGCTGGCAGCTATTTTATAAATAGCGAGACACTAGAGAAAAAGAATTTAAAAAATTAATATGTATATTATATCATAATATTTAACAAAGACCTAAAATCAAGCTATTTTAAAGCTATATTGTAATTGCTATTTATATTAACAAAAAACCAAAAAAAAAATTTGTTGCTATTATTGTTAGCCATGGTTTAAAAAAGCGCGCCTTGGGCGCGCCTAGGCGCAAACCAAATCGCTTTGTGTGACATAAGGCGGTGTACAAAAGGCGCAGGTGAGGCGCACTTTTTAGGCTAAAATTTGACCTGAGGCGCAGGTGAGGCGCGCGACTTTTGTACATGGGGTGTTTCTGTGTAGCTGAGTGTTGTACGATAGGCTTTTTATGCTGTACATTTCTGTTTTTTTTTTTTCATTTTAAAACATATTTAAAGCTTAATTTTAGCTAAATCAAAGGTAGGGGATGCTAAAAACCTATGGGATATATAAAATAATTTATATAATCACTTTGCGCCTTGCATCCGAAAAGCTCACCGCTTTTGCGCTTTGCGCCTTGGTTTTAGACCTCGTCACTTTTGTGCGCTTCCCGCTTTTTTAAACCAAGTCGTTAGCCTAGACCTATACGCTACATAGCACACTATAGCGATCGCTACGCTAGCTATTGACAGCTATGCTTTAACCTACACCAAATCCAAACAAAACAACCACAATTTAAGTACAGAACACCCCAAATTTACAACCAAAACGCAAAAGGGAAAACTAATTACATTAAATCTCAACAAAACTACTAAAACAACTACAAATTAAGTATAGAACAACACTAATTCACAACGAAAACGCAAAAAAAAAAAAAAAAAAAAAAAAAAAAAACCGCAAATTCATAAAACAACTCACATCGTTCTGGACCGGGTCCGTTATCGGAATCAAGCGAATCAAAGCGACCTGACATACGATTATTCCGTTCAACGTCAGTTTCTTCACGGAAACCACGGCCTTTGGTTTTCTTAACAGCGGCAGCGGTGACGGAGCCACCGGTAATGGCGGATTTAAGCTTCGGTATGTGAGCGGAAACCCTAGGTGAAGTTGCATCGACGTCAACGGCGGTATCTTCATCCATTAGATCATCGTCATCTGGTTCGAAATCCAGTGCGTCTACGTCTGCAACGTTCGCCATTGTGTTGAATTGTTTGATTCCGGAGGTTGTTTTGAGAGGTGAGACGACGGTGCGGCGGCGTTCTACGGCGGAGATTGGCTGAGGGTTTATTGGAGACGGAAGATAGGGTTTTGTATGGAACAAATGATAAAAATGTGAATTTTTACTAGTGAAAGTGGGATGAGATTTTACCAAGGGTAAATTACATTTTTCGTCATTTATATTTGTAGCGGGTTGCAATGGATTACCTTTAACTTCAATAATTACAATCACAATCCTTTATTTCGAAAACTCATAACACATTTCGTCCTTTACCACTAACCAGGTTAATCTTACAAGTTAAATCTAGTTATGTGCAACACACATGTGGGCATTTGAGTAATTTTACCCCTGTTTAGTTACATGAAATAGAAGAAAAATTAATATATTAAATCAAAAATCTCTACCCCTTTATCTCTCCTTCTGAACCCTTTTCCCCTCTCTTTCTCTAACAAACACTACACAGCCTACCACTGCCACCTGTGACCACCACTGCTGCCGGAATAACATCAAATCCGACCCATCTTCATCTCCTCTTCATCTCTGGCCAACAAAGGCGGCGGCGGTGTGGTGTTGTGGTATTCCGACGGAGAAACCCTAAATCTGGCCGCCATCTCAAATAACCTCCTCTGCCGCCATCTACGCTGGTTCCGGCAACTGGTAATCCAACGACTACCTCTGAAATGACCATTTTGGTTTTTGAATCTCTTTTTATGTTCTTCTCTGCGTCCGTTTCGAAGCCAAATAAATGGTCCATTAGTGGATTGAGTGGTGATTGTTTGAAGGAGAGTGCTGAAGATAATGGGGGTTGTTGATGAAAAGGATTTTGTAGAGTAAGTTTTTTTTAGATCTGGGTTTTAGAGGAGATGAAGAGGATTTTTGGAGAGAGAGTTCTTTTGAATTTTGAAGATAAATAACAATTTTGTATTCTGCAAATTGGGAGTTTGAAGATGAACATAACAATAACAAGATCTAAACCAGTTTAGAGAGTTGGGGATCTGGATGGAGGCGGAGGTGGTGGCGTGGTGTGGCGGATCTGGTGATGGTGATGTTATACGTCGGCTGGATTTGGTGGTGGTGGGTTTGTGGTGGTCGGATCCGGTGGTGGTGGCTGGGATAAGGAGGTGGCTGCGATAAGGAGGTGGGTGGTGGTGGAGGTTGATTAAAGTGAGTGGGGGGATAGTTGACCAGGGGATTTATGTGAACTATATATATATATATAGGGGACCGCTAAAATGAGAACCACATCCAGTTGTAAGAACCGTGAGAACTACACCGTACGGGGCGAGGTGGACCAATTTTTTTTCATAAACGTAGATGCATGTATTATAAACACATTTGTAAAAAAAATTCAAAAGAAAATGTCGGGTGCGTAGTTTTGAGCACCACAAGTTTGTGTTTACGGGTACCGTAAATTTTACGGTACCCGTAAACACAAACTTGTGGTGCTCAAAACTACACACACGACTTTTTTTTTTGAATTTTTTTTTACAAATGTGTTTATAATACAAGCATCTACGTTTATGAAAAAAAAATTGGTCCAACTCGCCCCGAATAAAAAAGTTCTCACGGTTCTTACAACTGGAGGTGGTTCTCATTTTAGCGGTCCCATATATATATATATATATATATATATATATATATATATTACTTTTTTAAATAAACGAGTAAAATTACTGATTTACCCTCATGTGCAAGTCACATGACCAGACTTAACTTAAATTTTTTAACCTGATTAGTGTTAAAGGACGAAATGTGTAATGAGTTTTCCAAATAAAGGATTGTGAATGTAATTATTGAAGTTAAAGGCTATTCGTTGCAATCCGGTACAAACATAAATGACGAAAAGTGTAATTTTTCCTTTTACCAAACTGAAACAATTTCGATACTCATTCGGTATCGACTTTTGACTTTTTAGGTATTACTTCTATCGGTATTTACCTTCAAATACCGTGGTATCGTATCGGCTTTTTTTGATATCGATACCCATTTTTAGGGATTTTCGGTACCAAGAGTTGTAATTTTTCCCCATAGATGTAAGAAAAAATGATATATCTAGTAGTGTACACATGTATTTAAGGTTGTTTATCGGGTTTCGGGTTTTTCGGGTTTTTTTTGTTATGGGAGTCATATTCGTAACCTGACCCAAATAAAACTCGGGCTAATCAGCCGGGCCGGCCCTGAGACTTTGTATACCTTGTTCGAACTCGAAAAAACGTACCCTTAGGCCTTAACGAAATATATAATATAAACTAGTTTTTCATACAACCTAATGCTAATGCGCTAATAACTAATCTAAACCATAAAAATAGTTTTGTAAGTAGGCCTATGTTAGTGTTTGTATAGGTATACCCTATTAAAATTTTTTAGACTGGTGGGTATGGGGACGCCCCCCGCCCGTCGACCTCCGGCGCCGGACCACCTCCCCACCACCTCAAGCCCGTCACCGTCCCCAACAGCCTCCTGCAGCTAATCTCGACGACCCCTCAACACACACACACACATACATACATACATACATACATACATACATACATACATACATACATACATACATACATACATACATACATACATACATACATATTGATAGACATCCCTCACACCCTAGGTCTATCCCCTTTAGGATCATCCCACATCCATTGACGTGGACGCCTACGTAGCGGATAATGCTTTGAGAACTATCCTCTTTCACATCCCATAGTCTTAATTAATAGAGTGCGTCGTATAGTCAAATAGAGGGGAAAATGTCCAAGATAACATACGGAGGAAATTAATGAAGGCTATTTCTAGTCGGGCTTGAGTAAGCCACCAAAAAGTGATCAAGTCAACCTAAGAGAAAAAATCTAAGATATCTTTGTGACGTATAGAACTTCTAGTTGCTTTATCTTTTTCTTATACTATACGAAGTAGGAGAACATGAATAGAGGATATAAAATATCAATATGACAGTCACATTAGTAAGGAGGCATGATAAAAAAAGGCACATAGTGGGAGGGGCGTGAAAGTGACGTTTTATAAAAAAAAGTTAAACATCAATCAATTAAAACCAACCCAAACAACTCCCACCAATCAAAGTCCGCCACCTCACACCCCACAATCCCTCCATGCCCGTGGAAAATATCTTGCCCCTCCCCCATGCTACCCATGGGCCGGTGTGTCTGACGTGGAGAAGCTTTCACGCCACTTTTCCACGCCCACTCTGTATCAGGGGCGGAGCTAATGTAGAAGAAGGGGTAGTACGTGATACCCCTCAACTCCGACTTCGTAGTATAAAAATACCTCTCAACATCGTCTATGTTGTGTAAATTTTTTTTATACAAAGGATAACTCTGATCTAAAAAAAATATTAGGATACTCCTGAATTTTTAGGTTAGCTTCGCCACTGCTCCGTATGGTCTTAAAATGAAAGGACTCCACCCTGTTTGTGTTTAGGTTTTTAAATGCAACGAAAGAAAATAAATACAAGAGCTTAAAACTTTTTTAAAGCCCCTCACCAATGACCAATATGCATGTACTTAAGAAACCAAAATATTATACAACCATTGGTTTTTAGACTTTGAAGCATGCAAACAAGCATAGTTAGGTTCACGTACACACAACCTTATCATATAAAACATATGAAAGGCATGAAAAAAAAAAACAAAAAAAAAAAAAACGTGATGACATTTTCGTAATTATTTGCTCGTTGGGTAATTATCAAAATTACTCTATAAATGATCTTATAGGGTAATTTTGAAACTTGCAGAGTAATTTTGATACACTTATAGAGTAAGGGATTGTTTGGTAGCCTCTGAATGGTCATTAAGAGGCTACCTCTTAATGTAACCATTAAGAATTTTACCAATGAGAAGGTAGAAGAATGTGACATGTGATGATTTACCATTCAAAGGTTACTGTAACACCCCGTGTTTCGAAAGTCAAAGTCATAGTCAAGATTGAAGTCAAAGGAAGAAAAGATTGCTAATTGCGATATGTCACTCCTTGCTCTACTCCTGTTTTGACTTCGTTGACTTGTAGATAATCTGTTTATTTCATCGCATTAGTTGTATTATGTGGAATACATGTTAATAATCAAGGTTTAATCGCTATTTATCGCATGTTTTATCGCTTATCGCATCGCAATCGCATTCGCAACTCGAATTTTGCGTTCTGGATATTGTTTTACGTGTGTGTGCTATTTATGTGTTACTGTAACACCCTTAGTATTATTTAACGACTTTCGTTTAATTTACGAAAATAATCATGTAACTAAGAATTTGTATCCGTAGAAAATACGGATAATTTAAAACTTTTACAATTTTAAAGTAATACAACGAAATGTAATATAGTTCGTCGATTTAAAATATCGACGAAACAATGTGCGGAAGCTAATTTCTTTGATCGTGTTCGGTCCTTCCTAGAGCTTGATCTTCATCCGGGAACACTTGGTATTTACCTGTGATCAAAACCAACCCAAAAGTTAGCTTTGATGCTTAAATAATAGATTAAACAAGTTCTAAACATCAAACCATGAAATAAAAATCAAATTGCCAGTTTTGTAGCCTGTAGCGTGTCGCGACACATTCAGACCCCTCTGTCGCGTGGCGCGAGGGTGCACTTGTTCCAGTGGGTTTCCCCCTGAAACCTGCATTTTGCCAGCTATAAATTTAGTCTAAATTCAAACTTTGAAATGTCACAACTTTTGTTCTATTTATCCAATTTGCGTGATTCTTTTTTCTACGCATCCGTAATTTAATTCTCCATCTTATGGAGTTAAAATCCGACATCCGGATTAACAAAATTTTAGACTTTTAAGTCTTCGGCTTACTACCCTTTTTACCAAATATTGACCCGTTCATGATTTTATCACACCAACATGTTTATTTGATCTTTAAACTCATGAAATTCACTATTTCAATATCTCCTATCATATTAATCTCAAATCACGGGTTTCTTACATAAATAAATCCCGTTTACGCTTAAATGCTTATTTTGACACGTTAAGGGTATTTAAGCACTTTTCCGCATAATTCATATTCGTTTAATTCTAGCATCTTATTTTCGCAATATTTATCAAATGATCTTCCACCGCAACTATATGTGTGGAGGATTTAATGAAGAGATATATTTATACCGAGTCTTACTCCTCGGATTATCATTTGTTAAGTTTACCAATACAATGTGTAGCAACTTTACAATGTAGCTGCGGAATCGACTCTTTTAGCCACTTTACGGTTTTATTCAGACCTTGGTGATCAAAGATGAAATGTAGAATACTAAAATATCTTTCCAACCCAAAAAGAATCAGCTCAATCCGAGCTTCCTAGAATTAATTATGATTTTCGCAAAATCAGCTCAGAAGTCAAAATGCTTCCAATCAGCTTGCTGTCAAAACAGTTCAGCCGACTTCGGACACTGTTTTGACCCGTTTAACATCAGAATTTAACAAACATGTTCAAACATAAAACGTAGTATGTTTTAATAGCTTTCTGAGCATATAAGGCTCATCCTCACAGGCCGTTCCAGTGATTTTATATGATTTTTTAAAAACTGCAGCCCAACAACAAGATGTTTTCTAGAAATTAACAAGAGTGTAAGCTTTACTTACCTTCCATCCGAATACGCTTTTCTTCTCGTGCTTGATTCGTTTGACCGCTTCTTTCCCAAGCCTCCACCTAGCTCGTTAGGCGACAAACTATCATTATAATTCACGAGATGGTTAGATTAGTCATCCTTAATTATGACTATTCCATCTTACGGATTTTATGTCGAAACTTCTATTCCACTTCATCATTGGTTATTTCGACTTTCTAAAATCAACTACCTTTATTCATATAATATGCACAATCAAGGCAATTCAATATTATGATTAGAAACCGTTTTATCCCATATCTATGTAATTAGTCAAGTTATCTAATTACGCGTTTCTTTCATAATCCCCTCTTTTTATACCAAACCCAATTCATGGTAATTATGATTTATGTACCTAACACCTAAATTGTTCAAGTACTTTATATTTACTATCTAATGTGATGATTCTAATCGCAAATTAGGCACTAACATCATCATATTATAAAAACCCATTTCAAGTCATGTATGATCAATACTCAAACTTACAAATTGTTCAAGTATCTTGTTTCTACTATCAACTATGATGATTTTAAACATGAGTATATCATCATCTTCACCACATAATCAAAACCCACTTAGCACATAATAGGGTAATTATCAAATTCCTAGTTTTAGTACTAATTCTTCAAGTTTTCAACTAGGGTTTGTTTCTAAGCATGAAGTTCATCCTAGTTTCACCCAAACATCAATCATTCACGCTTGAATTTCGATTTTCACAAGTTCATAAAAAATCTCATCTTCATAAACATCAACAATTTGACATACCTTACGATCCCCACGATTAGGTGATCGTTTCTATGTGTTCATGCATCGATTTTGACCTTGAATCAGGCTTCAATTTGATGATTTGTTGAGTTCTAGGGTTTTCACCCTCCTGGTCGCTCCTGGAGATCGATCCACACACACTTTGTGTGTGTGGTGTGTTATTTTTTTTTATTAAATAAAACTTGTTTCCTTTTTAACGGTTTTGGTCCCTCAAGTTTAGATATTCATAGATGAAACTATAACTCATAGTTTATTATTTAATTACCCATTACTAACTAGGTTAATTATTCCTAGTTAGCTTACTGGGTTCGAGAAGTCATAACCCGTTTTATTTTAAGTCCCGCTAACTCAGGCTCTTATAAACTTAATTCCATAAAACTTTGATTCGTTTTTATTTAATATTAGGATTTCTTATTTAAATCCAAATATTTGCCGGGTTATTTTTACTAATAACGGTACGTTACCCGTCTATTAGTATTAACAGAGTTTAATTACCAAGCCCGTTTTCGGGGTGTTACAAGTCTACCCCCCTTAAAGAGGTTTCGTCCTCGAAACCTTGCTTACATAGTTCATTGAGTTCTAAACTCAATGCGTTTGACCTGAGTAATCTCTTAAGCATTATTCATACTTTAACCAATTGTTAGTATTACCAGAAAAATTATGGTAATATCTTTTTGGTTACAGAACCCCTACGTACCTCATACGACATAATGTAACTTGAAACAACGTAATTCCGTTATTTCTACTAGTTTAGTTAACTTAGCGATTTCCATCGCTTTTATATATTATCGAACTCTTGGTGAATCCGTTACCTTGACCCGTTTAAAGGTCTTTAGTGAAATATTTCACTTTTAGCAATAATTTCTTTTGTTTTCAGATTTATTATTATTATTATTATTTTTTTCGGCTCAGTTATACCGAATCCACCGCTTACAAGCAAACCAATTTTTATTGATTTGAATTACTGGCCTTAACCGGTCTTACTAACAGACTTATTAGTCCCGTTAGAATCGGAGCTTGTTCTGATCTTCTACTATTTCTTAGTGATGTATGGGTTCAAGATCTGAATTCTATCCATGAGACAACCGATCACGAGTTAAACATGAACGACCGTCTTGAACAGTTGACTGATCGGACTAGGGTGATTCCTGTTCGACCGGATCACTCGGGTCAAGATGGGGTTTCTGTTTTTTAGCACGTTATCACACTGTCTCGATCAAAACTGCAAAACTTTCAGAAAAATCAAGTGTCAAGGACGATTAGGCCGTTGGGATGGATTGTCGTCCGATTGGACAGCCATCCGATCGGACAGCCATCCGATCGGCTTCCACTTGGTTTCACACTTAAACATTTTGTTTCAACTTTTCAGATATCTGAACGTCGAACGGATTGCCGTCCGATCGGATTGCCATCCGATCGAACGACCATCCGACCATGTGACGTTTGGGGTTTCCACACTTAAACAATTTTCAACATGTTCAATGCATAGACAGTTCTAACGGATTGCAACTCGATCGGTAGACCATCCGATCGAGTGACAACACTGCTGTGAACTTGTTCTCTGAGAAATACCTCACCAAACGGATCGTCACCCGATCGAACCGTCGTTCGATCGATCGACCTGAAGGGTAGAGATACTTCTCTGTTTTCAAAATGCTACAACGAAAACTTCAAAAGACAAACCATCATACACAAACACATCCTCGCCAAACGAGGTGTCAATCCAATCGACTGGCCATCCGATCGGATTGCCATCCGACACTTATCACTTTTGCACCGTTTTACGCGCCGCTCATCGTTTATGCTATCGTTAACTGTTCAGGCTAATCTCTTCCAGCGCTCCCTTCAATCCAAGAGAGTGTTTACTTGTTAAACACAATCTGAGAGTATACTCGATCCCTTTTTGCTTTATGCACTTTTGGGTGTTACATACGTTATCTACATTCAAATCACATCAAACACACTACGCAAACACTATGTATACGCTAACCGTTATTGCATGATACGTGTTATTCGATGAATGCTTGTATGTTATGTTAACACAGTGATTGTTGCCTGACACCTTAGTAACGATAGTACTATAGTTTGGATTCAGCACCTGTCGTGGACAGGGGTTGTTAAGGGCTTTAATTCACGTGTCTCAGTGGGGATATGTGTTGCGCATTCTACAACTCGCAGTCACGTCTGTGCATATTTCTCTGTCGATAACCTACTGGCCTTCACTTTATACATGTTACATTCTGGTTATGCGTAAACGATTTCGAACTCTATTATGCTATATCAAACTTGTATGCTCACCTTTACACTATGTGTATTGACCTTTATTTTGACGTATGTGACAGGTGTCTAGGATGCTATCTGCTAGGATGCTTGCTATGTGGAATCGAGTTAGGAAGAGTCTAGAAACAAACGAACAATTTATTTAAATCTGAGTTGTCGGAACATTTGATCTGTCTTTGAGAAAACAATGTATGTAATAACTGCTTTTATTTGATATATTATGGTATGGGACATAATGATAAACATCCGGTAATTTTAGTTGTTATGGATTTCTCCTGGACAATCTGTTTCGCTCAGTGACGCGCCCCGATGATTCCGCCATCGGTTGGGGTGTGACAGTTACCTCTTAACCATTCAGACTTGAGGTTACCTCTTAGGGGCTGTTTGGTAGCCTCTGAATGGTCATTAAGAGGCTACCTCTTAATGTAACCATTAAGAATTTTACCAATGAGAAGGTAGAAGAATGTGACATGTGATGATTTACCATTCAGAGGTTACCTCTTAACCATTCAGACTTGAGGTTACCTCTTATTCATTCAGAGGTTTTTAACCATTAAGAGGTAGCATCTGAATGGTCATTAAGAGGCTACCAAACAACCCCTTATTCATTCAGAGGTTTTAAACTATTAAGAGGTAGCATCTGAATGGTCATTAAGAGGCTACCAAACAGCCCCTAATTATGATACTATACAAAATTACCCTACAAGATCAAAAGTATCTAACAAGATCAAAATTATCATACAAGATCATTTGTAGAGTAATTATGATACTCTACAAGATCAAAATTACCCTAGAAGAATGTTTTACAAAATTACCCTACAAGATCAAAATTACCCTAGAAGAACATTTTACAAAATTACCCTACAAGATCAAAATTACTATACAAGATCATTTATAGGGTAATTTTGATAATTACTCTACGAGTAAATAATTACGAAAATGTCACGACGTTTTTTTACCTTTTCAACATATTCGTACGTTTTGTAAGATAAAGTTATTTGTATTTGATCTTTTGTTTTAACAAGTAAATGAATGTTAAAGAATACAAAAGATGAAAAGAACCAAACAAACATATATCTACCGATATCCACGTTGAAAATAAATGTTTCATTCACTAAAAGCAGGACAACTACAATAAAGTGACAGGTATACGGGCAACAAATAGCGCCGTATAACCACCTTTTGGATAGCAAAATCGATCCTAAAAAACAAAGCTTTGAGTCTTAGGGATCAAAAAGTTACTATGCACGACCTCTTGAACCATGTTTAGAAATTTAATTTCTTGTATATTATACTTCATAGAGTATCTCCAGGATATTATATTTGCAAGCACACTATATATAGGGTAAGATCAAATAAAAAGTTCATTTTGTCTAAGTAGGATGACAAGAAATCTTAACCATTCACTTTTCAAATCAATTGTTAAGATAAAAATGTAGACAAAAAAAAGAGTGTAAATGTATCTTGGGAAATCCTATTTATTTTCTCCATCCACATACATATTTCACCCTATTTTTGAATGTTCACAACTTTTTTATACGACGCTATTTTTTTTCATAAAAATTTTACCATAAAATCGAGTATTTTTTATCTTTAAATTGTGTACCATATTGTTATATAAAATATGACGACTAAAAAAACCTAAAAAAATGTGTTGTATTTTTATGTTGTATAACATTTTTTTGTGCTGGGTTTTTATACTATATTTTCATGTTAAATTACTTGTGCTGAATTTTTTGTTTTAAAATATTTTTTCCTCAATTTTTTTGGGTTGAACTTTTTGTACTATATTTTTTGTGCTAATTTTTTTCGTGCTATATTTTTTTGTGCTATATTTTTTTTGTATTGGATTTTTTGTGCTACTTTTATACTGATTTTTTTATTATATTTTTTATAAAACAAAAGAGGTGACACATGTCATTTTCACACTCCTATTTATAAGGATCAAAATGTTTTAGTACCAAAATGTCTTTCTTCCTAATTATAAGAAGTGTCATATGTTATCGTCACAATCATTCTTGGTCAAAATTCACTTTTTAGTGTTTCCTTTCTCCACTATATATAACATATTCTTTGAAAATTACGAACATTTGTATGTAATTTGAGCAAGCGAAACCAAAATTTTTTCTCAAAAACTTGTAATCTTTAAAAACTCCCTTTCTACAACATTATGCTCTTACTCGTTATTTTTCAAAGATGATTAGACTTGACATATTAAAAATTCAACTCCAATTTCATTGAACATCCGAGTTCAAAAACCTAAAGTCCATCTACTTTTAAAGGGAATTAATCGGTAAACAAAGAAAAAGAGGCTATAATATGGAAGGTAAAACGTATACAAAATCAATTATAAACTATAAAGTCCACTCTTTCATCTCCTTTTTTCTAAATAATATTAAGATGCATGGAGGAAACAACTAACAAGTGCAGCCATATTAAATACAATACTAACAAGGGGTCATACTATGTACATATACACACACGTGTACAACTTTTTTTTATACGTATGAAATGAAATCATTACGTAACACAGGGTCGGTCCTATAGGCTTAGCAGGTTAGGCAAAGGCCCAGAGCTACCAAAAGATAAGGGCCTCCACTTTTAAATATTATTTGTATATGTTACATGCGTATTTGGCCCAAATAAACTAACAAATAAGTAAAAACATAATGACCTAAACATGTAAAACATTTAGGCCCAAAAGTTGAAGAAGTATTGGTCTGGATCCCTTTTTTCTTGAACGCCGTCATCCACCTTCAACGCATCCTCGCTCCTATATGCATTCCTCATAACCTTATTAAACAATTTGCATCAATAAATTTAATCTAAACATATATTATATTTATACACACAACATATAGCTCAAAAAAGGTTAACTCTGCCAACTATAAGTTTTTAAGTTTATAATTGTCGGTCCCAAACCCAGGTAAAAGAGAATGGATTATATTGAAAAGTTTTAAAAAATGGCCGCGACTTTTATAGTTCGCTTAGAGCCTCCATAACGTTGGACCGGCCCTGACGTAACATACATGCATCATCCTTTAAAAATATATATGTATATGTATAAAATATTATGTATAAAAAATTATAAATATTTAGAAATTGCAGTTTTATAATTCACGTTGAAAAATAATACATACATATTACATATATCTTTATGAGTATTGTTATTTATCCTAAACAACAATTTTATTATTCAAAAAGGGCTAGCAGCGCAGTACCCGTTGACTCCTATTTCGATGTAATAGTTTGCAATTAACTTAAATATAATATTAATATTAATATCACAAGACTATTATCTTGGGTTGAATGTATTTTAACTGTATAAAAATACATAATTGCTCTAATACGTGACCCTATAGGGTACATAGACCCAACAACATTTTCAGCAGCAATTTAAAAGTTATTCATAATTCAACATCATGCCAACAACTTTCTAGAAGATGTTAAGATTTACTATCTAATAATGAAATCTAACCTAAAAAGTTATTCGCGTTTACTAGTATACGAGAATACAAGCAAAGTATTACAAGAAGAATAGAGTTAGAGATGTAACACTCATTTCATTACAAACTACATATAAAATCTAAGTTTGAGTGTTTGACTCATGGGTAAATATTATAAAATTGAGTTTGATCCAGACTTAACTCGTTTATTATTTGAATAATTTTTTTGCAGATAGTTATTTATAAGTCTATAGTATTAAATATCTTCCTATATACTAATAAACAAAAATCTTTTTGTACACATGTAACTATCTGGTGTCTCCTCCCTTTTAATAATAGTATTACATATTAATTTTTATACACAAAATATAATATAATATTAATTAATATAGTTAGAGATAAACGTATAAATTCAAATTTAATAAAAATCTTTTTGTACACGTGTCACTATCTGGTGCCTCCCCCCTTTTAATAATAGTATTACCTATTAATTTTTATACACAAAATATAATATAATATTAATTAATATAGTTAGAGATAAACGTATAAATTCAAATTTAATTAATAATTATCCATAACAAATATAAATGTATCAAATAATATAATAAGTATAATATTATTTAATATATTTAGAGATCAAACGTATAATTTTAAATTTAATTAATAGTAAATTACTTTTTGAGTCCCTATGTTTTAGTGGTTTTAACCATTTGAATCCAAAATAAAAAAAATTTAACGTCCTGAGTCTCTAACCGCTCATTCACACCCTCTGTAAAAAATTCAAAAAACCTTTTGTAAGGCCAAGTTCTCTAAATTCTCACAACTTGTCGAAATTTTCATTTTACCCTAACCATATATATTTGTTAAGATAAAATATATTATTTGGATATAAACAATAATTACTAATAAAGTATCAAATCACATGTACAAATACTTATAGTATATAACTTAGAAGTCTAAAATTACAAGCGGATTATCTAAATAATGTACTAAATTATCTTTAAAGCAAACACTAAATGGTTTTCAAAAGGGACATGTTTTTTTTTGGCGTATATAACATTATATTTACATAACGCGTGTAATACACATGTTCAATATTTTCTTCCAATTTTAAATTTATGTTACTATCAATATGTTTTCATCTTAAAAAATGGTCCAACTTCCTAATAACATTGAGTTTTAAATATTAAACTTAATTTCAATCATATTACGCAATTAAAGACATTATCATCATGCTAAATAAAGACATTATATAATATTATAAAAAAATTAATTTGAATATTTAAATGTCAACTACTAATTAAAAAAGTTGTTGTAGATGCTCAAATTTATAGTTTAAAAAACTTTAGTCCTACTTTTTTAAACGTATACTTTATTTTTAGTATGATTTTTTTAATATGTAATATTTTCTATATAATGATGATAATCGTATCTTGTCTCATGATCCATATATCTAAAAGTAGTATTTATATCAAAGTATTTATTATATCATTAATATACATAGTAGAATTTAATTACAATTCATTTACCATAACCTCATAACTTATAATTATTTTTAAAAATATTTACAATTTTATGATCATTTTTTTTAGTGTTACTTCTTTTGAAGTCATAATAAAATGGATTGTAGTATCTCAAAAGAGAAGTGAAAACTTAGAAAATTATTTTGAATAGCGAAAATATAACTGTTCTTTTGTTTTACTATTTTATCTAAATAAGTCATTTCATTAATAAAGATTATATACAAGTTTATAATTTACATTTTTTCGTCATTTAACCTGTGTAATACACGGGGTTGTAAGCTAGTTTGTAACATATATAATACATAATATATAGTTTTTTTTATTATAACTATTTACATAACAATATTTATCGATAAAGGTTAACGTATAATAGCTCTTAATGTGCGATGCGCACGATATTAAATCACGCATGCTATAAAATTCAAACTCTAATCACGCATAAACAAAACCACATAATCATGCATGAACAAATCCGAAAATCACGCATGGGGGTAAACCCGAATCACGCATCTTATATTTTATTCATGTTTGATTAGGGTTTGAATTTTATAACATGCGTGATTTAATATCGTACGTATCGCCCGTTAAGGATTATTTTGTATTTAAAACTTTTTCAATATATATCATGTAACTAAGTATTAATAATTCTCCTATATATTAATTCTCCAATGTTTTGAATAATAACAAAGAAAAAAAAACATTATCCTATTATCCTAATAATTGAAGGAAAGAAACAGTAGAAGCAATGAAACCACATGGCAGGGAATAGTATTACTCTGCCATTGGTTAAAATGGGCGGCCGCCCCTCCCCTATTGGACCAACTAGTTTATCATTTTATACACACTTTAAAATTACGTTTTTGCCCTGTAATAGTGTTTCTCTGCCATTGGTTCAAATGGGCGGCGAGCAATACCCATTGGACTAACCAGTTTATTATTTTATATCCACTTTAAAATTACGTTTTTGCCCCCAGTTAAAAAATACGGTTTTGCCTCAACTTCAAAATGCGTTTACCCTTTTGCCCCGAGCTAAAAAATATGATTTCACTCTCGGTAAAAAATTGCGCTTTTACCCTCAGCCAAAATTACGTTTTCACCCAAGTTAAAAGAAAAAAATAACATTATTCTATTATCCTAATAATTGAAGGAAAGAAACAGTAGAAGCAACGAAACCACATGGCAGGGAATAGTATTACTCTGCCATTGGTTCAAATGGGTGTCCGCCCCTCCCCTATTGGACTAACCAGTTTATTATTTTATACACACTTTAAAATTACGTTTTTCCCTGAAATAGTGTTTCTCTGCCATTGGTTCAAATGGGCGGCGAGCAATACCCATTGGACCAACCAGTTTATTATTTTCTATCCACTTTAAAATTACGTTTTTGCACTCAGTTAAAAAATACGGTTTTGCCTCAACTTCAAAATACGTTTACCCTTTTGCCCCGAGCTAAAAAAATATGATTTCGCTCTCGGTAAAAAAATTTACACTTTTACCCTCAGCCAAAATTACGTTTTCGCCCAAGTTCAAAATAAAATTTTGTTTTTCCCCCGGCTCAAAATTACGATTTTACACCGGTTTATTATTTTATACCTACTTTAAAATTACGGTTTTGCCCACAGTTTAAAGTTACGTATTTGCTCACAGTTCAAAATAAATTTATGCTTTTGCCCCCAGCTAAAATTTACGAAATTTCACTCGGTTCAAAATTACGATATCACCCTCAATTCAAAATTACATTTTTACCCCCAGTGCAAAATAAAAATATGGTTTTCCCCTATCTAAAAATTAGGATTTTACCCTCGGGAAATTTTTTTTGATTTTTCCTTGCAAGTAAAAATAAAAATATGACTTTGCCCCCAAATAAAAATCGTGTCAAAGAGATGCCTAACACTCTTTTTACTTTTTATTTCTTGCAAAACTATAGTACTGTTTTTTTAATTGGTTGAGAATTATTTGGCCATCGCCCCGCAACGCGGGCGGGTGCATCACCTAGTTAATTTAACATTCACAGAGCTAATCATACTCCAAATATAGAATTGCCACAGAACACTTGTATTAGAGTTTGTATTGATACATATAAGCAATCAACCCTTTTATTCATCCATATTAAGTTTATTACATAGCCATATAAGTATATAACCCTTGGGTTATTTATTTCATATCCTTGATATTTGAGATATGCTAATTGAAGTTGAGTTGACCATATTTAGGTTGTTGATTAGGGGTAAAGAGCCCAAAAAATCTTTCTTCCGCATTCCCAGTTTTCCTGTTTTCATCAAACATTGCAAACAAATATGTCTCTATAGATCTTCCAGGCTTCAAGGGTGTTCCCCTTGTCCCTCTAACATGTGCTATCAAATTCCTAACATAGGTTCCAGCATTTTGTACTGTCGCTACCGGACCCCCACTCGAAGGCCAGCCGCTCTCAGACACAACAATCTCAACATTCCCACCACCAAGGCGCGCTTGTGCCGCATAATGAGCGTCTAAGATGGCGTCAAAAAGGTTGAAATATTGGCGACCGTTGTCATTCACCACTGGTTGTGTCGCGGTGAACAACGCGTATGGGAGATTCCTACCCGGGTCACTAAAGTAGGGGTAGATATTGGCAAGCATAGGCTGGTTGTTTTGTGCAAGAAATCGAATTATCGGCTCGATAAAACCTCGTACGTTGTCACGAAAAGCGCCATTGCTAGGTGGAAATGATGTGCCTAAAAGACCCGAATAGGTGGCGGTCGACACCTTAATTTGGTTACCAAGGCCCGCATTTCTAACGGCTGTAAGAATGTTGCGCATGGCCGGGAGTACGTATGGTACGAATCGACTGTTGCCGTTATTTGGATCGACTTCGTTTCCAACGGCTATGTATCGGAACCTTACGTTGGAGTACCTTTGGATGTTGTCTCTAACCCATGTGTTAGCATTATTTTGATCGTTGAGCGATTGTAGGGCGTCGTTAGGGACGCCAATCATGAGTTCAATATTGGTTCCTCTTAGTGCTTCCAAAGTAGGTTGATTCGGATCATAGATCCGCATCCTATTTATGTTGTTTCGTTGGTAAAGCCCTACCACGTCACGTTCATTGGGTAAGTTGTCGCCAAGTCGACCGTAACACACGCCTACGGATTGTGCATCTGTATTCAAACAAGTAAAAATAAGATCAGTAAAATGTTATATTAACTTTAGTCAGGGCCGTCTCAACCCTTTAGGAGGCCTAAAGCGAATACAAGAATTGGGGCCTTTTTGTAAAAAAATAATAATGTATAGTCAGTTGGCTAACGGTATAACCAACCAAATAAACCGGACGGGTTGGGCGGGTAACATGTATTAAAATTTCTACTTTTATAGCTTCCTTATACGAATAAAGATCTTGATCAATTCAAGTAGTTATCAAGCCAAATGCAATTAGATCATAGTTTCTTTACAAGATATATAACTCAATTCTTGATCAAAAGCCTCATTTGGATTACTCCATATATAATTAAAAAATTAATTTATTAAATATTGGAGGCCCTTTGAAAAATGTGGCCCAAAGCCATTGCCTCATTTAAATTATGCTTTAGCCGGCCCTGACTTTAGTGTACAAACTTATAACAAAAACACACAAACATGCATATAAACTATAAAGATATGAGAGCTAGCTAACCTTTGACTATGAGAAGGTTTATAAGTAGACCAAGTAGTAGAAGCTTGGATGCCATAACTTTTGGTATATGAAATTTCTCTTGGGATCCAACCATATATATATTGGAAATAGTTACATGAATGGTACACAACATTTGTTTAGTTTATGAATTTCGCCCTCAAGTACTTTAAATTTATTTTTGGTCCCCAAAAGTTTGATATTTTATCATGGATTTAGTATTTAACTAGGTCGTCAAAATGGACGTTAAAATGACACGTATACTCGTTTAGTTAAAAGAAAAACAACAAAACGAAAAACCCTAACCCTATACTATACACATCTTCCTTCTCTCCGGATCCTCACTCTCTAGCGCAGACAACATGCGCACTATGACGATGATAACCACTCACACAAGCGCTGACAAAGTGGTGATGGTGGAGAAGACGATGGGTTGATGATTGTACGTTGGTGGTGGGCGACGACAAGTGGTTCGTACTTTGGTGACTAACAGGGGCGGACCTACCCACAATGGTGGGTGGGCGGCCGCACCCCTTGAAAAAAAAAATTAGTGCTAATTTTCGTCGAAAATCCCAACCGCACCCCTTGGATTTTTTAAATTGCACCCCTTGAAAATTTTCAACCGCCATCCTTAAAAAACTATTATGAATTTATAAAAAATAAATTAAACATTGATTATGAATATATAAGTATATAACGGTCCATGATATTATAGCCCAGTGGCATCTTGGTGGTGGGATAAGACTTATGATCATTAGGTCCTGGGTTCGATTCTCACAAGGGGTTTTTCCCAGATTTATTGGGTTTCCTCCTGAATTGGTGTTTAGACATTATTGCCTAGTGGAGATGGAAATGCTCGGGTGGTTCTGCCGTGATGATACTCGGTGCTCTGTCAGTGATCTAAATTTTCCATTCAAAAAAAATTTCCGCACCCCCATGAAAAGTTTCCTGGATCCGCCACTGGTGACTAAGGGACGTTTTATGAAGATATTTTTATTTTTTATATCTCAAAGTAATTTTTGACATCTGTAAGTTTATCTTTAAAATCCATCAGTGCGTGACAAAGCGTCGAATCTTTAGGATCAAATGTGTAATTTCATGTAACTTTGTTCTTAAAATGTATATTTTTAACTTATAATGTTTAATGCTATTAGAAATTTCCACACAACAAGTCATTAAGTCGTCTCAATATCATTTGAGTCACTTTCGTCATTGAAAAGTCTTTTTGAGTGTACCCAAGAATTTGATGAATTTATTTCAGGCCTAATTTAACGATTTGATTGATTAACATTATTATGAAAGATCTTGTTTAGTAACAAATATTTGATTAGAAGTTAAAAACTTATAAAAACTACTCATTTAATTTTTTTTAAATGAATTAGAATATTTTTTTTAAAGATATTATAGAAGTTAGCATGTTATACTTTTTGTTTCGGTGAAGCTATATTTAGTTATTATGATGCATTTTCTGTTTTGAGTTTGTCAACACCGCTTATATAAATAGAGTGTCGTGCTTCATTTGCATTATGAAAATAGAAATAAAAACACAGATTCTCTCTCTATACATCATATAATAAAGAAAGTGTATTGTATAATTGGCCTTAAAGTACGATCATACGCGATGTGAATTTGACATGTTATAATTCTCAAAAACGAAAACCCGCATGTACAACAGACATACAAATCACCCAAATCCGCATGTTATATTCATCACGTATGAACAAAAGCCGCATGTTGTAACCTAAATCCGCATGTTATTTTTCATCTCGTATGCAACGTATGTTAAGATCAATTGTACGTTAACTAACCCTTAATATAGTATTCTTGAAAGGAACAACCTAAAAACAATTGCTTAAAATGTTTTTTTAACACATGTAAGATCATCAACTACGAAACCTTTTGAGATGACAACAAAGAGGAGTGTATAGAACGTAAGTCAAGTACACCATACAAAAATCTAAAAATCATCTTAAGCGCATGAAGAGAAATGGTATCGAAACCTTTAATTAGGGTTGGGTATAATTCATGGCGTCCGGATCTTGGGATCTAGACTATGTTGGGGGCATTGTGGAGCACTGCTAAAGAGGCAAGCTTCACGAAATGCATGATAACATGATCAATAATCTACGTAGAGATGCAACATCAAAACGGTGATGCCCTAAGCAGGCCCAATGTTCCTTGACAACAACAGGCAACAATGCCTAGTATATATACTGGTGTGTTGGTTCAGTTCTGTTTATACATGAGGGAAAACATTAAAACATACATGTTACAGCAGACAGTGCGTTGGAGAATCCAGTAATGGAGTTCGACATGCTTGTCATCGTGATCTGGTTCCTCCTTAGGGTGCTGACTGATGATGGGAACTTAGAAAACCGAAAAGGGGATCGGCTTAGGAGAGGAGGTCGAAGGTGATGTTATGCTTATGGGGTGTTTCTAATGTGTAATTGTCTAACCCCTTAACCTCAACATAATTCTCCTTATATAAGCACCCAGGAGGAAACCTAATTAGTTAATAAGGGTAATATGGTCCATCAACAATTACCAACTAATTATTTAATAGGTTATTATATATTTTGATCTATATTATGTAAATGATTATAATGGCTATAGATTAAATATTAATACATAATATATTTAATCTTACATGGTGACCTCATACAAATCTGATGATTCAATCTCCCACATCATCTCTCTTTCTCTTTCTCTCTCTCTCATGCTAATTTTTCCCAATAATAAGCAAGTGCTTATTTATTCACCTAGCATATCGAACATGTTAGCTTAAAGCTAAGTAAGTACTACACATATTACTAACCATTATATTTGCATAGCGTATATAATTCATTAACTAAAAATCAAGGAAGTTCAACATTTGGTTCATCGTAAACCTAAGGTGAAGTAATGGAGGACTTAATAGAATCGACTCGTCACTTTTGTGACTCCTCTAATTAAAACGTGATATGTTTGTTATTTTTTCATAATAGCGGGTTCAACAACATGGTTAGCACGCAATGAAGTGGGATAGAATAGATGTCATAGTTAGGGTTTTGAGTAAGATGACCATTTGTCCTCTGGAAAGTTAAAATTATAGATAACTAAAAAAATTGAGCCCGACGATAAAATCAAAACCTGAAACATATGAGACCGGTACTTGGGTATGAGATTGAGTATCGGAATAATTATAAAATTTGTGTGGCACTGAGATGAATCTAAATTCTAATAAAAGACTACAATTAATGCCACATGGCAACACCTCCTACTATCTAATTTTTTTTTGTTAAATTTAATTTTTCATTTGTTTTAGTTTTTATATATATTTAAAATTTTTAATATCACGTTTATCTATATACAATCTTAATTTAAAATTTCCTTTATCTTATATTTTTCATGATTTGAAAGTTTGTTTTGGTTTTATTTTTAAATTTAAAATTTAGTTTATTTTATATTTTCACTTTAATCTATAAAAAATAGTAGTGAGTTTTTTTTTAAGATTTCTTATCGAATTGATGGTATCCTTAAACGAAATTTGTATTATTTATCGTAACTTTTTATCATTAAAACTTTAGTAATTTCTCATTTATTTTATTTTATTGGATGTTTTAACTTTTTTTGGTATTTCGTAATTATTAAATTAAAAGCTCTTGAAGCAGCAGTTGTTTTTATTTTTCTTTTTGTTATTTAGTTATTATAACTAAGTTCTAAGCTATTTTGTTTTTCTCATGTAATTTTAAAATATTGTCTTTCATAAAATTATAATTATGAATATAGTGTTGCAACATGTTTATTTTGGTCTACATTAGATATAAGTTTTATTCAAAATTTTGTTGTGAATTACACGAGTTTGAGGATTAGGTTATAAACATATGTATTACATAAGTTTGAGTATAAAAAATATATAATTTAATAATGTATGCATAAATTTACATAACTAAACTATTTTCATACATACAACTTGTTGGGTAGTGAAGGCAGCAAACCATGAAACTTTGTTTCTGCTCGTGACTTCATTTAGATGTTAGTACTTTGATATTATGGTTTTTATATTTGAGAATATCAAAATATACTTATAAAAAGTTCAAATAATATATAAAAGTTATATATAACAAAAACATAATCAAAATCAAATCATAAGAAAGCAAAGCAATGTAAAAAAAATTAGTAACATAAAGCGAACGTGGATCCATAGTGTCTTAGCAACTCCACAATAGATTGGAAAGTAAGATGAGAGTATAATTGTTTTATAAGGCTAAAGGGTGTGGGGTCATGGTTGAGACATAATTCGTCATATAGAAACATGAATAGAAGGCTACACTACCCCTTGCCTGATCCACAATATGCAAAATAATTTGGAAAGAAAAAAAATCCTATAATTAAAGAAATGTGTTTGAAAATTATTAATTGAAATAGTTTTATTTATAGATAAATTTGGTATGACTACCATATATTTGCGATATTTGATTGAGAAAGCTGAATATGACATCTATATTGGTCGTATATATGAACAAATTGCTAAAAAGATTTGTACAAAATTATCAAGTTATATATTTTATATCCTTAAACTCGTGTACCACACGGCTCTATATTCTAGTATATCATTAAATGACACCCGTAGGATTACCCAAAACCGACCTCGTGCCCGTATAGTAGCTTTGAAACTGAACATATTATTATATTACGTAGTATTAAATTTATAATAATTAGTAATTTTAAGTTACAGAAACTCGAAACTGTTAGGATTATGTGGTGAGTTTGAGATCTAATTTTGGGTAACCCAACTTTAATCTTTAACCATATAAGTTTATAAACACAAAACCCTAATACCCACAAGAAAGCTCGAATGTTAGGGATACTGAGTAATTGAGTATCCAACATATAGGATATGCAACTAAAAACTACCAAAATCCATCCTAAACCAAGTCATTTATATCTCTAGTTTAAATTCGACTAACCGCCAATTTGACAAGACAATTGTACTCTGGCGGAGCTTGAACGAAAAATTAGTGAGCGCCGGACTCCCAAAATCCAAATCAGTGGTGACTGGACTCATAAAAATCCAATATTTTACACTATAAAAATTTTATTTTCGGTAAAATTAACAGTACGAGTGAAAAATCAGTAGGGCCGGAGCACCTCCAGGCGATATCTTATTAAATAAAAATGTTTTCTTTTATATTTTCGAATATAATAAAATTGTAAAATTTATCTAAGACCTTGTTAGGCTCACAAACATGCGAACCAATATTTTCCACATAATGGATTAGTTATTTCTCCAACTTAAACTGTTTTTCCCATTGAAACATGAACCTAAAGTGAACTTTTAACGGATGAAATTCTAGTAAGCGAATAAGTCATTTGATTAAGGTATTATGTTCAAACATTTTATCCAACGAGTTATAAATATCAAATTATACCAACGAGTTATTAGATGGCTATTGATATGACCCACGCATTATGGCAGTACTATCAAATTATACCAACGATGAATGTAAAAATGTTGAACCAAAATGCGCGTTTCAAAGCGTTAACTCGTCAAATTTAAACTGAGATGTAAAACATTATCGTAAAAAAATTAATTTAGGCAAAAACGATAACAAAACAAACCTAAAAAATTAATCAATATTTTATCCAATATTTATATCTGATTTTATTAGATGGCTATTGATATGGTCTTACATGCATTGGCGAATGATAGTGGAGCCGATTTTTTCACGCGTCTTAATTTCTGAAAAAAAAAAAAGTTTTTTGTAGTGTAAAATATTGGAATTTTAAGTGTCCGGCACCACCGAATTGAATTTTTAGAGTGTGTCTTTGACCGAGTTTCCGTTCAAGCTCCGTGACTACTTACATCGAAGTCTATATAATCATCCGCAAATCATTCTTGTAAATTAAGAAAAACATTATAAAATAAGGTCTTAAGTCTTGTGTTGACCTTTTCTCATACTACGTGACAAGTGATAAATTTTCTCATTCTATGTATGTGACACAGACAAAATACTCGTTTGGGTCCTGCCTAAATTTAAAATTTGTCGCTCTCGATATAGACTACATACAAACAATTATCTATACCTAAATTTGAATTTTCAAGCTTCCGATGGCAAAATAAACAAATACGTTAATGTATTCTATTATAAACAAGCTTCCGATGGCAAAATAAACAAATACGTTAATGTATTCAACTAGTTGATGCCCCGTCCGCGTTGCAGGGCGATGACCGAATAATGAGCGAGTGTTTGACACGAAAAACAATTAAATCGAGTCAACCAATTAAAACAAAACATTTTTATAGTTTTGATAAAAAAAAGCTAAAACAATGGCAATATTATAATTTTTAACTGAGGGAAAATTGTATTTTTTTTACTGGCGTAAAATCGTAATTTGACAAAAGCGAAAGTAATGGTAGTACTATAAATTTGAACCAGTGGCAAAATTATAAATTTTCACAGGGGCAAATTCATAATTTTGAACTTGGAGTAAAAGCGTAATATAAATTTGAACTAAGGGCACAATCATAATTTTAAGCTGGAGGCAAAATCACAATTTTATTTTGAACCGAAGGCAAAATTGTAATTTTGAGTTGGGGGAAAAACATAATTTTATTTTGAAACGGGGAAAAAACGTAATTTTAAACTGAGGGCGAAATCATAATTTTTTAAACGAGGAAAAATCACATTTTTGAACAGAGGGCAAAATCGTAATTTTTAGATGGGGGCAAAAACAAAATTTTATTTTGAACTGGGGAAAAAAGGTAATTATGAGCTGATGGCAAAACCACAAATTTATTTTGAATCAAGGGAAAAAACGTAATTTTGAGCTAGGGACAAAAGCGTAATTTTATTTTGAGCTGTGGGCATAACCGTAATGTAAAAGAGGGGCAAAAATGTAATTTTAAAATGGATATAAAATAATAAACTGGTTGGTCAAATGGGGGAGTGCCACGCAAAATCGTAATTTTTAATTAAGCTGGGGGCATAACCGTAATTTTAAAGAGGGGCAAAAAGAATATGTTTGTTGGCTAGATGATCAAATGTACGATCGAAAAATTCTCTTGGTAGTGGATAATTATCCAGCTGATTCATATAATATTAAAGGGTTGCAAAACATCGAGTTGTTTTTTTTATCGCTAAACATAACTTCAAAAATTCAACCATGTGATGCTGGGATAATTAGAGCCTTTAAAATGTACTACCGTAAAAGGTTTTATCGTAAGATTTTGAAAGGTTATAAGTTGGACATTTCTTCGCCAGAAAAGCTTAAGGTTTTAGATGCCATCAATTTGGTCGAGCTTGGAGAAATGTGAAGCAAAAGTCCATAGCAAATTGCTTTCGACACTGTAAAATTCGTTCGGCTAATCCAACTGGCTCAAATGATTTAGACGATGTAAATTCTAGAGAAGACATTCGTGAGCTTGAGAACTTGATTACGGGAATGCATTATCGACACAAAATGGATGTGAATGAGTTGTTGGATTATCCAGGTGAAAATAATGAATGTTACGAGGTTCAAAGCATTGAAGAAATTAGGACGGATACCGTTCAAAATCCGGTTGATGATGATTCAGTTGCTTTGGAACCGGTCACTCGGAAAGAAGCATTGCAAGCGTCAACAACTCTTCACAACTATTTGTTGCAATACGTTTGAAATGTATTGAATTATTTTTTTAACTGTGTTTCATCAATGTCATATTGAAATATTTTGATGGACACTAGTATTTTAGCCGGATAATTTAGAATTAAAAACGAGTACGTATTTTCTAATAAGAAATTATGTACCAAAAAATATACCAAAGTTATATGTTTTATAGTTTGTGAAGCATCACAATGATATGTCGAAACCACACAACGCTTCACGAAAGAGTGTCAATCAACGCTTAAAACAGTTGGTAAAATAATTATCTAAACATACCTTAAAATGATATATCAAATTCTACGTTTTATTCAAATTCTAGCGGTGTATTAGAGGGGAATTGAGTATCTTATCAAAAGAGTGTTTTGATGGATTTTAAGTTTTAACCCCATCCTGTAACTAAATTATGCATCAAGTTTCTACCTAATCTTGTAGTTAAATGGTGGGCTAGATTTTGTTGTGAACGACAAGTTTAAACGAGATCACTCCACGCATAATGAGTTCATGAATCATGATATGACTAGCACCTAAGTGGCTAAACTTACAATTGTATACTTGGCTATAAGCCTAAGCCAAAGAAGCAAGAGTATCACAAGGGATAGATATATGTGATATTGGTTTTGTCTATAATGAATACTCGTATTTCAAGTTTCTTAACTACTCAGCCTCTTTACCGGCTACGGCTAATGCTACAAACTCAGACTCTATAGTTGAATTTCTTATAAAAGTTTACTTCTTTGAAGATCATGAGTCCCCCCCCCCCCCCCCCCCCCCCCCTCTTGTGGGAGAATAATCTTTCATTATATAACGAGATTGTGAAATAAAATTACTTTATTCTCATGTTTGATTGTTTAATCTAGTATCACTTTTAGCCTATCTAAAAACTTTTAGGAACAAATAAGAATGAAAAAACATCTTTTTCTTCTGTTAACTTGATATTGACTTGTACCAAATTCACATCACCATGTCATCATCATATAAGCAAACAATAATTGCTTTTCCAGGGTGTTAACCTTTGTTATACACACATTTGTTTGCTTGGCTTAATTAATATTCATTAAACAAGATAATATCATCAAATGTTGATGTCATTGGTTAAGTGATTGTATTTGTTCATGACTTACTTAGCTTACACACATTATACTCGTGACTCGAGACAACAAATGCTTCTGGCTACTTCATATAGATCTCTTCGTCCAATTCACCATGTAAGAATGTTGTTTTCACATCCGTTCAAGAATTTGTTTTCACATCTATTCAGGAGTAACTTGGTTATCCATAATCTCTCATCATCTCATAGATTATTTTTGCTAGGTCGTTCCATTTATCCTTCGTTTTAAAAACCAGACGCCTCACGTAGGTTGACAATACTTCAAATGAGCTAAGATAAATTCATCAATATTTTGTTGACTCTAAAAATCACACAAAATTCGATATTTCTTTTCATAAGAAATTATGCAACTTTTAATAAAACATGCAATACTAAATACTAAACATTCATTATAAAATTAAGCATCAAACTTTATTAAGAATCTATGATATATATGTGCAGGGGCGGATCTATGTAGAGATCAGGGGTTGCCCGGGATACCCCTCAACTTTTTTTCTTTCTTTCTTTCTTCGTTTTATGTATTCGAATACCCCTCAGCAAACATTAGGATACTGCTGAGCGAACATGTAATATGTGATTACTACACTAAGTATGATGACCATCAATGGCTTTGGTGTATTTTGTAGCAACATTGAAGCTATTTTGAAGAATCTTAAAAATAAAATCACCTAAATTTATCAACCTTTATGAACACTTCTATCTTATTTGTTTCCATATAAACAAACTAAAATGTTGAAGCGTTGGACAATAGCAAAAGACGTACTAACTTTGATGAAAGATGCAAATGAGTCCCTCAAACTCCGGTAATTATCTGCAACATATATATATATTTTTTTGAACGACAAATTTGGATCACTGACGGATCATCAGCGGAACCACCCAATCATATCCATCTCCAATAGGCTACAATGTCTATACAGCAATTCAGGAGGAAACCCAAGATCATATCCATCTCCACTAGGGTACAATGCCTATACACCAATTTAGGAAAAAACCCAATAAATATGGAAAAAACCCTCTTGTAGAAATCGAACACAGGACCTAATAGTCTCAAAGCCTTATCTCACCCTCAAGATGCCACTAGACTATAGTGTTATGGGCTATCTGCAACCTATATTGAATTACGCTATAAACATATTGTACACTTACATTCAGCTACAATTGCAGCCAATGAATTCGTGATTGAACATTAAGCCCTGATAAGTGATTAGACTAGGAATGCCACAGAGCCCATGTTTCTATTAGTTTAACATGTTTTATGTTTCCGCATTTATTTACGTGTATGCATGGTTGTAACTTCACTAGGTCACGTTTGAATTCATTCATGTATTGCATGATCTCCATACTTGGAGAACATCTTTCTTGTTCAGTTGTTTGCAGCGGCGGACCCATAAATTATTTGTTGGGGCGAATAAAGTGTTTAACCATATTTTCAAAGGGTCCGATCCATAGTCACATGGAACGCGGTACGCTCCGGTACGCGGTACGAAAACGGGAACGCAATTCGGGCCTTTCTAAAAATCAGTACGTTGGGGGGTAGGTTCATTTGGGAACGCTAATTCGGTACATGGTACGGTGTATCCTATGGCGTACCACCGTAGTTTGGTACACGTATCATATATATATAAAAAAATATAAAATAGATCTTTCATTAAATTTTCAAAAACATAATCAAAATTCAAAACAGAAACTTCATAAAAGAAAATTCATAATCATGGAAAAAGTTATTGGGGGAAAAAACTGTTCAGTAACCTATAAAAAGCGGGAAAAAATTAATGGAGGGAAAAACTGTTCAGGTCCTGGGTGTACCGGAATCTGACTTTTGGAACGTCGGAACACCGGTGCACTACAAACGGAAACGCGTTTCCTTTTAATTAAAAACGTGTATTCACCGTTTGGAACGCTACTATGGTACACAATCGGGAACGGTCCAAATTAGCGATCCGGTACGCGTACCGGAGGCGATTGGGACGACTCTGTACCCCGATTCGGTACAGCGAATCTGGTACGAAATACAAGGGTATTTTTGCGTTTCCTGTGACTATGGTCCGATCAGGTTTTTTTTATTAAAATATACACTAATTTTTTTTTTCAAATGGTGTGGCCACCCACCTTGGCCAAAGGGTGGGTCCGCCCCTGGTTGTTTGCATATTCAAATGGTTCTACGTGGAAATAAAAAAAATGTAGAAAAACTAGATCAAAGTATATTATGTTCTCTCATCTTTGTTTGGAGTCTAACCCGCTTGAAGGGTTGCATTTATCATGCACTTCTACATTATTGTATATATTTTTTTCAGTGGCGAAGCTTGAGTTTCCGACGGGAGGGGGGTGGGGGGCGAAAACATATATACCAAAAAATTTCCATAGAACCAGGGGGTTGAAAACGTATATACCCAAAAATTTCTATACGAAAACCACATATATTACACTACTGAGCGAAAAGTTTGGGGTCCCCCCCTAAGCAAAGCATGCCTCCGCCCCTGGTGACAGGAATTCCTAAATCTTCATCTTTGGTAAGCATCACTTAGCCTAACTTTATGTTTTGTATAATCCCCAATTTATGAGTTATGTATTTAGCTTCTCAATTTTTTTATTGTTTAATTAATATTTTAGACACTATTTCTGATTATTATAGATCGTGTGGAAGCTTTGAATAAAGATTCTTGATTATAATAAAAAAAATGTGGGTTTGAGTTTGATATTCTTGTATTTTAGGATTAGGTTTTTGGATATTTTTTTCTTTTACCATAGCCTATGATTTTGGAAGTTTTATTTTAATAAAGATCTTTTGGACATAATCCCCATTTGGGTGTTAAACAGTGATGATGCTAAGTAAATTACACATTCTTTGATGTCATTCGGCAGTTAGAAATGATTTATTTTACTACCATAGTCAGATCACATATGGTTTTTTATTAGGGAAAGAAACTTACAGAATCAATCTTATTTAGTCAAATTGGGGGTTATGTATTTAGTTGATATATAAGGTCACTAGTGGGTAAGATTAACTGTTATTATTGAATATAAATGATATTGAATTAAAGGAAAGCAGCCTTCTTCAGCGAAGTAGATGTGTCATGTGTGATTGAAAAGGTTGTTTGGCTAAGAACTAATGTAATTTTGCTGGACAGAGACGCCTATGGTTTTGCAGTGAGACCTTAGCATGTACAAATATACACCGTGAATATGCAAACATCTACAAGGTTCTTAATCTCTCTCTCTCTCTCTCTCTCTCTATCTCTTCACATTGTAACTTATTCAAACACTTCATAACACATAACCTGCTAATCTTTAGTATTTGACATGGTTTTAGGAAGAAGAGGAGGAACGATCAAACAGGTGGAAGAACTTTCTAGAACGATAGTCGGAGTGTGCTCAGTTGCCTATAAATGGCTCATCGATCTTGTGAAAATGTGTTTAAATTACACACAAAAGAGAAAGAAATGGTTAATTTTGTTTGCAGCCTTAGGGTTTTCAACATACGGTGCAATTAGGGTTTATAACTTACCCTCTGTTGTCAAAATGAGGGAAAGATTCGTCAAGGTTGTTAGCGCGATAGCGTCGATAGCCGAATTGCCAGGCGATTTGGCCGAGACGTTAGGAGTGGTGTCAAAGGATCTGAAGGAGTTTTCCATCGGATTCCCACCATGTTAATACATGCTCTTTATCCCGTCTCCTCGAATCTTGTTTTTCTGAATGTGAGGTTTGCTGCAAGTCTTACGAGCGTTGAGCTGGTCTATTTCATAAAGAAATGCACAAGGCTTAGACATTTATGGGTAAGTTCTTTCGCATATTTAACACCCCTAGACTAACATGTTCTCACACTCACCAAAAAAATCCGGCAATACTTATTTCATTACTTTTCGGATTGTTAACTTCGCTTCAGGTACGAGGAGATTGCATTGGAGATGAAGGTCTTGAAGCTGTGTCTAACAACTATAATTTTTTTTCCTTTTAGCCCGCTAATTTTTTTTATCAATATTGTGACTACAAAAGACGGTGGCAAAGTAGCGGTCCCAAATCAATCGCAAACCCACCAAAGTTTTTATTTTTTTTATTTATTTGCCACCATTTTGTGACCTTACCATATCATTAGACATTTTTTTTTATTTCAAATGGGGATTTCCCACTGAATTGGGACCGTAATTATAGTCAATAGCAGATTTTGCTACTAATAAGAGATCGGTCAAAAAATGGTCACAAATTTTGAAACCAATTTTTTTGGTCACAAATTCTGGTGGCAATTGCTCAATTTTCTAGTAGTGTTAAACGCATCGATATATACTGTTACTTGTATTTGTTTTTATAGTTTATAGGTATCAAGGAAAAAACGAGGAAATCCTGTTACTTGTATTTGTTTTTATAGTTTATACGTATCAAGGAAAAAACGAGGAAAACGGCTAACTTATGAAAAGAGAACCAATACGATGAAAAGCTAAACATATCGAATCAAAGAATTAAAGATGGATTTGGCATAAGTTTTTTTAATTAAAATGGTCTTTAAGAGGCTAATATTCCAGCCACAAGGTTGAGCCCATGAAGATCAAAATTTATCTTCAGCCCAAAAAACAAAGTAGAAGAGCCCACATGATGGAGCCCAAGGAAGTCAAAATTTATTTTTCAGCCCAATAAACAAGTAGAATGGTCGGCTGGTGATGACGTGGGTGCCTGGAAGCTCCCACTCAGCTGAGCTGGAAGCGACAAGCAGGAAGCTGGAGCGCATGCGATAAAAGCCGGAAGCTCAACTATACAGATCTCAATTTCCAAGGCTGGAAAGTCAACATGATGTGACATTATCCAAAAGCATATAAAAGTCTCCTTCAGACACACAAACTCTACAAATGGTGAGCTTACTTTAAAAAGGTAAGGCAACCTGTACATGTTACATCATAGAGGATAAGACTTGCTCTGAGCTGTAAAGGAGGTTATTCATTAGGCAGGAAGCCCTGCCTATATAAGAACACTCCTCACATCTCACAGGCGTAAACGGGCAACAAGTTGCGCCGCTATCCCTTTTTGAATAGCAAAACTAAGTTTTTTAAAAAAATTAATCGAAATTAATTATGAATGACTACGATGGTCAATTATAGTTAAGTGAGTCTGGTTAACCAGGTATTTGGTTTGTATGTTTGTGATTTCTACAAACCAAATACCTGGTTAATTATGAATGACTACGATGGTCAAATAGAAACTAAAAACAAATTTTATTGTTCTATTTGAAGTGGTTGCTAACTTGAAAGAACAATAAAATTTGTTTTTAGTTTTGTCTAGTTTGATTATAAATTTTTTTCATACAAAAAATCCTTCAAGTTTTCGAAAACTATATCTTCATAAATTGATTCATAGTTACCATCGAGCTTCATGATGCATAATTCCCAATTGATTAATAGAAACTGAGCTTAGAACACTATAAGCTAACGACTTTTTGTTGTAACAAAGCAAATAAATAATAGTAAAAATACATTGGATGATTAATCGATCTTTTTTTAGACAAATTTTCAATTCAATATTATACGGGACAAATTTGTAAGATTAAATATTTATTTATTTATATTTAATCTAGTAGCCATCATTATCATTTATATAATATAGATCAAAATATATTAATAACCTATTAATAATTAGTTGGTAATTGTTGATGGACCATATTACCCTTATTAACTAATTGGGTTTCCTCTTGAGTGTATAAATAAGGAGCTTATTAGAGAGTTAAAGGGTTAGACAATTAGATAATACACACAATCCTCATAACATCAAATTCGTATCTCTCTCTCCCTAACCGAAACCTCCCTACTTTCGGTTCATCACCATCATCACTTTACACCCTAAGGAGGAACCAGATAAAACTGACAACTATGTCAAATTCCATGGCTGCGTCTCTGACTGGATTCTCTACTGATGCAATCAAAGGTATGTTATTCCTGTTTTCCTTTATGTTTTAATCAGAACTAATCAACAAAATTACATAAGGATAGCAGGTAAACAGGCAAAAAGCTGTTCCGCCATCTCCTTCTGAATAGAAAACCCTAATTTACTAAAAACAAAGTCTCGCCCCTGAGGGGTCGAAAAGTTGCTGTGAAGCTTTTAAGGGTCGGGAGGGAGCGTCCGACCCCCCGAACTTTCGCTCAGTAGTGGAGAGTACGCCTCGGTTTTATAGAAATTATTAGGTTCGGTGACTTCCGGACCCCGATCAGAAATCTCAAACTTCGCCACTGAGCATCATGGTGCATGATTTAAAAATTGATTAATGTAAACTGAGCTTAGAGGAAGTTATGTGATTGCATACTCTATGAACATCATTAATTTAAGTGCATCCACCTTTGAATAAATATATTCATTTTAAGACTGGCTAGTAATAAGAGGATTATACGTATACCATGGTTCTGCAAAACCATTTACATTCATTCAGAGCGCACGTCATGCATGAGTTGTATTTTTCCCACAGATGTAAGAAAAAAATTGGTTATTTGGGGTTTTTTTATAAGAATCCTATCCGTAACCCGACCCAAATAAAATTCTGGTTAATGGGTTTCGGGTTTATTTGGGTCGGGTTAATTGGTATAGGGAATTTTAAATACAAGTTGCAATGCATACTTTACAACTTAACTTAACACGATAATTATTTAAATAAGAAACACAAAATGCAATAAAAACACTCCTAATATGATACTTCGTTCAAACCTATGTGACTTGTTTGGTTTTCATTAATTTCATAATTTTTATATAAATCTACTTGTGTGCATGTATAATATATTATATGTTGTTAATATACACATATGTAACCATTTCTGAATATAATACACAGATGTATAAAAGTCTCTACACATGTGTATAAACTAACAGCTAATTTGAAAGAAGAATATAAATTGGTTTCTATTTGAAGTGGTTGCTAATTTGAAAGAAGAATAAAATTTGTTTTTAGTTTTGTCTAGTTTGATTGTAATTTTTTTTCATACATAAATCCTTCAAGTTTTCCGAAACTATATCTTCATAAATTGATTCCTAGTTACCATCGAGCTTCATGATGCATAATTCCCAATTTTGATTAATAGAAATTGAGCTTAGAACACTATAAGCTAACGACTTTTTGTTGTAACAAAGCAAATAAATCATAGCAAAAATACATTGGATGATTAATCGATATCAAACAAAACAGACCGCATGGGCGAAGCTTTTAAGGGGCGGGAGGGGGCGGTCGACCCCCCGAACTTTTCGCTCAATAGTAGACAGTACGCCTCGGTTTTATAGAAATTATTAGGTCTGGTAATTTCCGCCCCCGATCGAAAATCTCAAGCTTCGCCACCAGGCCCCATGGTGTATGATTTAAAAATTGATTAATGGAAACTGAGCTTAGAGGAAGTTATGTGATTGCATACTCTATGAACATCATTAATTTAAGTGCATCCACCTTTGAATAAATATATTCATTTTAAGACTGGCTAGTAATAAGAGGATTATACGTATACCATGGTTCTGCAAAACCATTTACATTCATTCAGAGCGCACGTCATGCATGAGTTGTATTTTTCCCACAGATGTAAGAAAAAAATGATATATCTACTCATCTACATATGTAGTTATGGTTTTTCTTCGGGTTTTTTAATAGGGTGTCGGGTTATTCGGGTTTTTTGTTATAAGAATCCTATTCGTAACTCGACTCTAATAAAATTCGGGTTAATTGGTTTCGGGTTTATTTGGGTCGGGTTAATCGGTATACGGATTTTTAAATACAAGTTGCAATGCATACTTTACAATTTAACTTAACATGATAATTATTAAATAAGAAACACAAAATGCCAAATAAAAACACTCCCAATATGATACTTCGTTCAAACCCATGTGACTTGTTTGGTTTTCATTAATTTCATAATTTTTATATGAATCTACTCGTGTGCGTGCATAATATATTATTTGTTGTTAATATATACACATATGTAACCATTTCTGAATGTAATACACAGATGTATAAAAGTCTCTACACATGTGTATAAACTAACAGCTGTGTATCTTGTATAAACCGATAGTTAGCGAGACCGTAAACATGTGTAAAAATTAACATCTGTGTATCTTGTATAAACTGATACTAGCGAGACTGTACACATGTGTATACACTAACAGCTGTGTATCTTGTATATACGGAAACTAGCGAGATTTTAGAGATTTTGATTATATTGTTTAATAAATGCAATTTACAAAAGACGCAAATACCCTTCTGTCAATTATTTTAAAGGGAAGTTACAACATTATAATTACAATCTTGTCATTGTTTAAAAATCTCTAGAAAATGTAATCAAATGGTCCAAATTAGTTCACACAGTTCACTCTCAACCTAGTGTTCACTCTAGAACCCTACCCTATATTATGTTCATTTAATACAAGACATATAATACGAGAGTAACACTAAAGATGGGAATTGGCTTGACCCGATAGCCGAGCAAGGCAGAATTATGTAAGTATTTATTTAAAATATAATTCTCTAATATATATATAGTCATCTTCGTAAAATACAGCTTAATTTAGAACAGGAGATTATGGGTCAAAATGAATATGGCGGAGAAGGCGGCGGTTCTCAACCGCCGAATGAGGTTGTCGCGTTTCAGAATGTGTTGAGTGATCGATGCAGATGGATACGGGGGATTGGGCATAAACCTTCTTCCAATATGCCCTCAAATGTGTTGGGTGCGCAACCTCAAACTCAACAACCCTTTTCTAAGGTAAACTATACAATTTTACTTTAAAAAGTTATACAAGGATCAACGAATGCATGTTACTTTGGTGAACGCATATTACTTTGGCGAACACATGTTACTTTGGTAAATATATGTTGATAGTATGTTAATATGCTAATATGAGTTTTGATATGTATTATTGTAGAATATGTTTATGGTTTGTTCCAAACCCCGACATTTTTTAATCAACTTGACTGCTATCTTGCTTCGAAGGGAAAGCAACCCGCAAACGATGATGATGACATTTTCGATAACGACGATAAGGATGAGGATGACTGTTAAGTATTTACGACATATGACAACCATCTTGTAGTTTTTTACGCTTTATGCAATTCTAGGATGTTAATGTACGAATTAAACGTTTTATGCAATTTTAGGATGTTAAGTATTATGTTTATTTAGTTTGTTTGTGTTGTGGAAAACTGGAAAATTGGCAGATTTGTATATAACCGGAAAAATTGTAAATGCAACAAAAAAATCAAAAAAGAAAAAGACTTTTAGCGCCGACATGTGTCGCCGCTATTGAGGCAACCCTTAGCAACGAGAACAGATAGCGACGACTTACTAGCAGCGACAGGTGTCGCTGCTAAAAGCGGTAACCCTTTAGCGACGACAGGTACCAGCGGTGACATGAGGGGCAATACCGTCCAACCTTTAGCAGCGACATGTCGCCGCTATTACTAGTAGCACCGTAGATCAGGGTCTTTAGCGGCGACATTTGTCTCTGTCGCCACTATTCCCACGTTTTCTTGTAGTAAAACCAGTGTCTCTTAGAAATACGTGTCTTAGTGTCTATATTTGATAATAATAGAGTGCATCATATTGTCAAGTAGAGGGACAAATGTCCAAGATAATATATTAATACTAGTAGGGTGCCCGCGCGATGCGGCGGGGGCGACACTTTGGATTGCGGCACTCGTTGCTGGTAGTTTTCTTATTTGTATATGATAACATTATTGTGGTGGATATATGTCATAAGTGTTACACGTGGGAGCCTAACACTTATAATGTCTTGCAATGTTCGATCAACTGCCTCTATCGCCTGACGTTTCGCCATCGATGCCTCATCCCATATAATTAACTTGGAGGACCTAAGGCCGATGGGTATGGGGCTCGTCCCCCCGGGCCGTCCTTGATCACCGCCCCGTCGCCCCACCCCCTGCTCCGTCCAAATCTGCTGCCGCGGCTCCTCCGTCCAAATTCCGACGGTGGCGACGAGCCACTCTCCCACACACACACCTCTACATACATACATACATACATACATACATACATATATATATATATATATATATATATATATAAAGGGGTTCATCCCCCACCCCCTAAGTCCATCCCCTTTAGGACTATCCCACGTGGCGGTGACGTGGCGGATGGTTCTCTTTGGAACCATACCGGATGGTCTAATTAGTTGACTTATAATTCCTAAAATTTTGGGACATAGTTTACTATTTATCTACTAAATATCGTAAATTAGTATTAAATAATTCCTAAAATTTTGGGATATAGTTTACTATCTATCTACTAATATCGTAAATTAGTATTAAATAAATATCATAAATTAGTATTAAATAATTCCTAAAATTTTGGGATATAGTTTACTATCTATCTACTAATATCGTAAATTAGTATTAAATAATTCCTAAAATTTTGGAACATAGTTTATCTTCTATCTACTAAATATCAAAGTTTTGTTTTGTTATAAAAATTAATAATAAATAAAGTATAGAAAAACTGTTTTAAACATGTAAAGATTCGTTTGTTAATAAAAAATACTAAAAAAATGACAAAAGTATATTAGTTCAATCGAGATGTAAATTATAAGTGCAATAAAATAACACAAAACATAAACTTCAAATATAAAAAAGACTTTATTATTCATGGGATAGTCTAGATTAAACAAAAACAACTGAAAATGAAAAAAACATAAAAACACTTGATATATTTCATCTAATTTCTCTTCCTTTTTGATCCGTTTTTCTTGTTTGTGCTCGAATCAGCAGTATCATCTAATTCATCTTCTTTCGCATCGTCCTCAGAATCATCTAAATTTATAACCTCGACCCATTTCCATTCAGAGAGTCTCTTAGATCTTTTCTTTTGATTCTCATACTTCTAATCCTTAAAAAACAAAAATTTAATAAAAAGGTTAAAAAATGATTAAATAAATTTTATAAAAAAACAAATATTGAATAAAAAAAATTAAAAAAGATTAAATAAATTTTAAAATCACCTCTTTACTAAATTGACGTTGAAGATTAGACTTGTATGGACTGAACATTGCACCATAAGAAATAATTTCAACACTATTATCACCATCATCCTACAATAAAACACCAAATAATAACATAACGAACTTGTTAATATGAAAGATTATAAGCGAAAATATTACTTAAAAACTAACAAAAGCTTGTTCGACAACTGGGGTGTTTAAATTGGTGTGTTGAATCTGAAAAATCAAATAAGTTAGTATTCACATAAAAGTAAATAAAAGAAAACAATTATTTATTATTGCGATATAACAAAACTTATCATAGAACCGACCTTAGATTTTTCAATATCGCATGCTTGATTTTTCGCATCAAGTGAATTCAGCATTGGCTCCATATTTTAAATCTGTTTAGCAATAGAAATGTAGAATTGTGAGTGTTTGCTATGTATTTATAGTAGTCCATTAGGGTTTAGTTTTAGATTGGTCATCCATTTATTTAGGAAGTTTATTGTGAGTTTTAAGTTTTTAAAATAAGATGCGCATATCCTGTTTAGTTTGTTGTGGCATGTTTAATAGGAAGTTTGTTGTGAGTTTTATCTATACTATATTAAACATGCCACAACAAACTGACTCTGTACAAGTAAAATTAGGGAATATTTTAGTTTATTAATGCCGTTCAAAACAAAAAACTTGGGTAAAAAACAAATGTTAATGCACGGTAGCTAGGTAATGGTCAAAGCTGGCTTGGGTAAAAAACAAATGTTGGCTTTAATCAATTGTACATTTACGCATCGGCTATTTGTACTTTATGAACGCACGACGAAACTAAAAAGGACAACTATCGAAACGTTTAAAAAAATGTGCCGATCGTCATGGTACCTTCGGATTTTTTTTAAAACATTACGGGTTGTAAGATATCGCAGAAATACATTAAAGAATTAAAGAGGGGGGAGAGTGTAACTAATTACCCATAATTATGTTAAATGTCAAGGATTTAAATATAATAGATTGAGGGACTAAAAAATAATTATGGTTTAAAAGACCACTTTACCCTTATTCTAGGGGTTTATTTATAAATAATGGGGAAAGAAGTTCTTAACTTTTGGGAATCATTCCCTCATGTATTATAATATAGTATAGATATACGAGGGAAATTAGTGAAAGCTATTTCTAGTCAGCTTGTGTAAGCCAACACAAAGTGATCAAGTCAACCTAAGAGAAAAAAATCTAAGATATCTTTGTGGCGTGTAGGAGTTCTCATTGCCTTATCTTTTCCTTAAAATGCAAGGACTCCACCCGGTTTGTATTTAGGTTTCTAAATGCAACGAAAGAAAATAAATACAAGAATTTTAAACTATTATAAAGCCCATAAAGCCCCTCACCAATGACCAACAATATGCATGTACTTAAGAAGCCGAAATATTATAACTTTGAAGCATGCTTTAACAAGTAAATGGATGTTAAAGAATCCAAAAGATGAAAAGAACCAAACAAACATATATCTACTGATATCCACGTTGAAAATAAAGTGGCTGGTATATGGTTAACGAGCTGCGCCACAACCCCCTTTTGGATAATAAAATCGATCTTAGAAAAACAAAGCTTTTAGTATTAGGGATCGAAAAGTTACTATACACGACCCGCTGGATATATTATATTTGCAAGCACTATATATATAACATATTCTTTGAAAATTACGAACATTTGTATGTAATCTGAGCAAGCGAAAACAAATTTTTTTTTTCTCAAAAACTTGTAATCTTTAAAAACTCCTTTTCTACAACATTATGCTCATACTCGTTATTTTTCAAAGATAATAGACTTGACGTATTAAAAATTCAACTCTAATTTCATTGAACATCCGAGTTCAAAAACCTAAAGTCCATCTACTTTTAAAGGGAATTAATCGGTAAACAAAGAAAAAGAGGCTATAATATGGAAGGTAAAACGTATACAAAATCAATTGTAAATTATAAAGTCCCACTCTTTCATCTCCTTTTTTCTAAATAATATTAGGATGCATGGAGGAAACAACTAACAAGGGCAGCCATATTAAACACAAGACTAACAAGGGGTCATACTATGTACATATACACACACATATATGTGTACAACTTTTTTTATACGTATGAAATGAAATCATTACGTAACACAGGGCCGTTCCTATAGGCTTAACAGGTTAGGCAAAGGTCCAGTACTACCAAAAGATAAGGGCCTCCACTTTTAAATTTTATTTATATATGTTACATGCGTGTTTGGCCCAAATAAACTAACAAATAAGTAAAAACATAATGACCTAAACATGTAAAACATTTAGGCCCAAAAGTTGAAGAACTAATGGTCTGGATCCCTTTTTTCTTGAACGCTGTCATCCAGCTTCAATGCATCCTCGCTCCTATCTGCATTCCTCACAACCTTATTAAACAATTTGCATCAATAAATTTAATCTAAACATATATTATATTTATACACACAACATATAGCTCAAAAAAAGATTAACTCTGCCAACTATAAGTTTTTAAGTTTATAATTGTCGGTTCCAAACCTGGGTAAAGAAAAGGGATTATATTGAAAAGTTTTTAAAAAGGGCACTGACTTTTAGGGCCTCCAAAATCGTTGGACCGATCCTGACGTAACATACGTTCATCATCCTTTAAAAATATAAATGTATATGTATAAATGATTATGTATCAAAAATTATAATATTTAGAAATTGCAGTTTTATAATTCATGTTGAAAAATAATACATACATATATATATATATAGGGGTCCACTAAAATGAAAACCACCTCCAGTTGTAAGAACCATGGGAACTACACCGTACGGGGCGAGTTGGACCAATTTTTTTTTTCATAAACGTAGATGCGTGTATTATAAACACATTTGTAAAAAAAATTCAAAAAAAAATGTCGTGTGTGTAGTTTTGTTTGTGTTTACGGGTACCGTAAATTTTAAACCAAATTTACGGTATCCGTAAACGCAAACTTGTGGTGCTCAAAACTACACACACGACATTTTTTTTTTTGAATTTTTTTTACAAATGTGTTTATAATACACGCATCTACGTTTATGGAAAAAAAATTTGGTCCACCTCGCCCCGTACGGTGTAGTTCTCACGGTTCTTACAACTAGATGTGGTTTTCATTTTAGCAGTCCCCTATATATATATCTTTATGAGTATTGTTATTTATCCTAAACAACAATTTTATTATTCAAAAGAGTTAGCAACGCAGCATATTGCCCGTTGCCTTCTATTTCGATGTATTAGTTTGCAATTAAATTAAATATAATATTGATTTTACAGGATTATTATCTTCGGTTGAATGTATTTCAACTGTATAAAAATACATAATTGCTCTAATACGTGACCCTATAGGGTACATAGACCCAACAACATTTTTCACCAGCAATTTAAAAGTTATTCATAATTCAACATCATGCCCACAACTTTCTAGAAGATGTTAAGATTTACTATCTAATAATGAAATCTAACCTAAAAAGTTATTCGCGTTTACTAGTATACTAGAATACAAGCAAAGTATTACAAGAAGAATAGAGTGAGAGATGTAACACTCATTTCATTGCAAACTACATATAAAATCTAAGTTTGAGTGTTTGACTCGTGGGTAAATATTATAAAATTGAGTTTGATCCAGACTTAACTCGTTTATTATTTGAATAATTTTTTTGCAGATAGTTATTTATAAGTCTATAGTATTAAATATATGTAACATATTATATATAATACATAGTATATAGTTTTTTTATTATAATCCTTAACGGGCAATGCGCACGATATTAAATCACGCATGCTATAAAATTCAAACTCTAATCACGCATAAAAAAAAACCACATAATCATGCATGAACAAATCAGAAAATCACGCATGGGGTAAACCCTAATCACACATCTTATATTTTATTCATGTTTGATTAGGGTTTGAATTTTATAACATGCGTGATTTAATATCGTACGTATCGCCCGTTAAGGATTATTTTGTATTTAAAACTTTTTCAATATATATCATGTAACTAAGTATTTATAATAATTTAACATTCACAAAGCTAATCAAACTCCAAATATATAATTGCCACAGAACACTTGTATTAGAGTTTGTATTGATACATATAAGCAATCAACCCTTTTATTCATCCATATTAAGTTTATTATTACATAGCCATATAAGTATATAACCCTTGGGTTATTTATTTATTTCATATCCTTGATATTTGAGATATGCTAATTGAAGTTGAGTTGACCATATTTAGGTTGTTGATTAGGGGTAAAGAGCCCAAAAAATCTTTCTTCCACATTCCCAGTTTTCCTGTTTTCATCAAACATTGCAAACAAATATGTCTCTATAGATCTTCCAGGCTTCAAGGGTGTCCCATTTGTCCCTCTAACATGTGCTATCAAATTCCTAACATAGGTTCCAGCATTTTGTACTGTCGCTACCGCACTGCCACTCGAAGGCCACCCGCTCTCAGACACGACAATCTCAACATTCCCACCACCAAGGCGCGCTTGTGCCGCATAATGAGCGTCTAAGATGGCGTCAAAAAGGTTAAAATATTGGCGACCGTTGTCATTCACCACTGGTTGTGTCGCGGTGAACAACGCGTATGGGAGATTCCTACCCGGGTCACTAAAGTAGGGATAGATATTGGCAAGCATAGGCTGGTTGTTTTGTGCAAGAAATCGAATTATCGGCTCGATAAAACCTCGTACGTTGTCACGAAAAGCGCCATTGCTAGGTGGAAATGATGTGCCTAAAAGACCCGAATAGGTGGCGGTCGACACCTTAATTTGGTTACCAAGGCCCGCATTTCTAACGGCCGTAAGAATGTTGCGCATGGCCGTCGACTGTCGCCGTTATTTGGATCGACTTCATTTCCAACGGCTATGTATCGGAATCTTACGTTGGAGTACCTTTGGATGTTGTCTCTAACCCATGTGTTAGCATTATTTTGATCGTTAAGCGATTGTAGGGCGTCGTTAGGGACGCCAATCATGAGTTCAATATTGGTTCCTCTTAGTGCTTCCAAAGTAGGTTGATTCGGATCATAGATCCGCATCCTAATTATGTTGTTTCGTTGGTAAAGCCCTACCACGTCACGTTCATTGGGTAAGTTGTCGCCAAGTCGACCGTAACACACGCCTACGGATTGTGCATCTGTATTCAAACAAGTTAAAATAAAATCAGCAAAATGTTATATTAACTTTAGTGTACAAACTTATAACAAAAACACACAAACATGCATATAAACTATAAAGATATGAGAGCTAGCTAACCTTTGACTATGAGAAGGTTTATAAGTAGACCAAGTAGTAGAAGCTTGGATGCCATAACTTTTGGTATATGAAATTTCTCTTGGGGATCTAACCATATATATATTGGAAATAGTTACATGAATGGTGCACAAGATTTGTTTAGTTTATGAATTTCGCCCTCAAGTACTTTAAATTTATTTTTGGTCCCCAAAAGTTTGATATTTTATCATGGATTTAGTATTTAACTAGGTCGTCAAAATGGACGTTAAAATGACAAGTATACTCGTTTAGTTAAAAGAAAAACAATAAAACGATAAACCCTAACCCCATACACATCTTCCTTCTCTTCGGATCCTCACTCTATACCGCAGACAACATGCACACTATGATGATGATAACCACTCACACAACCGCTGACAAAGTGGTGATGGTGGAACATGCGATGGGTTGAAGATTGTACGTTGGTGGTGGGCGACGACAAGTGGTTCGTACTTTGGTGACTAACAGGGGCGGACCTACCCACAATGGTGGGTTGGCGGCCGCACCCCTTGAAAAAAAAATTTAGTGCTAATTTTCGTCAAAAATCCCAAACGCACCCCTTGGATTTTTTAAACCGCACCCCTTGAAAATTTTCAACCGTCATCCTTAAAAAACTATTATGAATTTATAAAAAATAAATTAAACATTGATTATGAATATATAAGTATATAACGGTCCATGATATTATAGCCCAGTGACATCTTGGTGGTGTGATAAGGCTTATGATCATTAGGTCCTAGGTTCGATTCTCACAAGGGGTTTTTCCCAGATTTATTGTGTTTCCTCCTGAACTGGTGTTTAGACATTATAGGCTAGTGGAGATGGAAATGCTCAGGTGGTTCTGCCGTGATGATACTCGGTGCTCTGTCAGTGATCTAAATTTTCCATTCAAAAAAATTTTCCGCACCCCCAGGAAAAGTTTTCTGGATCCGCCACTGGTGACTAAGGGACGTTTTATGAGGATATTTTTATTTTTTATATCTCAAAGTAATTTTTGACATCTGTAAGTTTATCTTTAAAATCCATCAGTAAGTGACAAAGCGTCGAATCTTTAGGATCAAATTGTGTAATTTCATGTAACTTTGTTCTTAAAATGTATATTTTTAACTTATAATGTTTAATGCTATTAGAAATTTCCACACAAGTCATTAAGTCGTCTCAATATTATTTGAGTCACTTTCGTCATTGAAAAGTCTTTTTGAGTGTACCCAAGAATTTGATGAATTTATTTCATGCTGCATTTAACGATTTGATTGATTAACATTATGAAAAATATTGTTTAGTAACAAATATTTGATTAAAAATTTAAAAACTTAAAACTACTCATTTAACAAAAAATTAAAATGAATTAGAATATTTTTTTTGAAGATATTATAGAAGTCAGCATGTTATACTTTTTGTTTCGGTGAAGCTATATTTAGTTATTATGATGCATTTTCTGTTTTGAGTTTGTCAACACTGCTTATATAAATAGAGTGTCGTGCTTCATTTGCATTATGAAAATAGAAATAAAAACACAGATTCTCTCTCTATACATCATATAATAAAGAAAGTGTATTGTATAATTGGCCTTAAAGTACGATCATACGCGATGTGAATTTCACATGTTATAATTCTCAAAAACGAAAACCCGCATGTACAACAGACATACAAATCACCCAAATCCGCATGTTATATTCATCACGTATGAACAAAAGCCGCATGTTGTAACCTAAATCCGCATGTTATTTTTCATCTCGTATGCAACGTATGTTAAGATCAATTGTACGTTAACTAACCCTTAATATAGTATTCTTGAAAGGAACAACCTAAAAACAATTGCTTAAAATGTTTTTTTAACACATGTAAGATCATCAACTACGAAACCTTTTGAGATGACAACAAAGAGGAGTGTATATAACATAAGTCAAGTACACCATACAAAAATCTAAAAATCATCTTAAGCGCATGAAGAGAAATGGTATCGAACCCTTTAATTAGGGTTGGGTATAATTCATGGCGTCTAGATCTTGGGATCTAGACTATGTTGGGGGCATTGTGGAGCACTGCTAAACAGGCAAGCTTCACGAAATGCATGATAACATGATCAATAATCTACGTAGAGATGCAACATCAAAACGGTGATGCCCGAAGCAGGCCCAACGTTCCTTGACAACAACAGGCAACAATGCCTAGTATATATACTGGTGACCTCATACAAATCTGATGATTCAATCTCCCACAACATCTCTCTCTCTCTCTCTCATGCTAATTTTTCCCAATAATAAGCAAGTGCTTATTTATTCACCTAGCATATCGAACATGTTAGCTTAAAGCTAAGTAAGTACTACACATATTACTAACCATTATATTTGCATAGCGTATATAATTCATTAACTAAAAATCAAGGAAGTTCAACATTTGGTTCATCGTAAACCTAAGGTGAAGTAATGGAGGACTTAATAGAATCGACTCGTCACTTTTGTGACTCCTCTAATTAAAACGTGATATGTTTGTTATTTTTTCATAATAGCGGGTTCAACAACATGGTTAGCATGCAATGAAGTGGGATAGAATAGATGTCATAGTTAGGGTTTTGAGTAAGATGACCATTTGTCCTCTGGAAAGTTAAAATTATAGATAACTAAAAAAAATTGAGCCCGACGATAAAATCAAAACCTGAAACATATGAGACCGGTACTTGGGTATGAGATTGAGTATCGGAATAATTATAAAATTTGTGTGGCACTGAGATGAATATATCATTAAATGACACCCGTAGGATTACCCAAAACCGACCTCGTGCCCGTATAGTAGCTTTGAAACTGAACATATTATTATATTACGTAGTATTAAATTTATAATAATTAGTAATTTTAAGTTACAGAAACTCGAAACTGTTAGGATTATGTGGTGAGTTTGAGATCTAATTTTGGGTAACCCAACTTTAATCTTTAACCATATAAGTTTATAAACACAAAACCCTAATACCCACAAGAAAGCTCGAATGTTAGGGATACTGAGTAATTGAGTATCCAACATATAGGATATGCAACTAAAAACTACCAAAATCCATCCTAAACCAACTCATTTATATCTCTAGTTTAAATTCGACTAACCGCCAATTTGACAAGACAATTGTACTCTGGCGGAGCTTGAACGAAAAATTAGTGAGCGCCGGACTCCCAAAATCCAAATCAGTGGTGACTGGACTCATAAAAATCCAATATTTTACACTATAAAAATTTTATGTTCGGTAAAATTAACACTACGAGTGAAAAATCAGTGGCGTCGGAGCACCTCCAGGCGATATCTTATTAAATAAAAATGTTTTCTTTTATATTTTCGAATATAATAAAATTGTAAAATTTATCTAAGACCTTGTTAGGTTCAAACATGCGAACCAATATTTTCCACATAATGGATTAGTTATTTCTCCAACTTAAACTGTTTTTCCCATTGAAACATGAACCTAAAGTGAACTTTTAACGGATGAAATTCTAGTAAGCGAATAAGTCATTTGATTAAGGTATTATGTTCAAACATTTTATCCAACGAGTTATAAATATCAAATTATACCAACGAGTTATTAGATGGCTATTGATATGACCCACGCATTATGGCAGTACTATCAAATTATACCAAAGATGAATGTAAAAATGTTGAACCAAAATGCGCGTTACAAAGCGTTAACTCGTCAAATTTAAACTGAGATGTAAAACATTATCGTAAAAAAATTAATTTAGGCAAAAACGATAACAAAACAAACCTAAAAAATTAATCAATATTTTATCCAATATTTATATCTGATTTTATTAGATGGCTATTGATATGGTCTTACATGCATTGGCGAAGGATAGTGGAGCCGATTTTTTCGCGCGTCTTAATTTTTGAAAAAAAATTGTTTTTTGTAGTGTAAAATATTGGAATTTTAAGTGTCCGGCACCACCGAATTGAATTTTTAGAGTGTGTCTTCGACCGAGTTTCCGTTCAAGCTCCGACAACTACTTACATCGAAGTCTATATAATCATCCGCAAATCATTCTTGTAAATTAAGAAAAACATTATAAAATAAGGTCTTCTCATACCACGTGACAAGTGATAAATTTTCTCATTCTATGTATGTGACACAAAGACAAAATACTCGTTTGGGTCCTGCCTAAATTTAAAATTTGTCGCTCTCGATATAGACTACATACAAACAATTATCTATACCTAAATTTGAATTTTCAAGCTTCCGATGGCAAAATAAACAAATACGTTAATGTATTCTATTATAAAAATGCATCATTTTCAACAACAACAAAAGGAAGAGTCGGCCGCAATGCCAGCCGGCTATTGGATTAAATGGGCGTCAGGGGTAATAGTGTCAGGCAGCTGCCTGTCACTCTCCTATTAGCCCAACAAATTTACGATTTTATCCCGCTTTAAAATTACGATTTTGCAATCAGTTTAAAAATATGTTTTTACCCCCATTTAAAAATAAATTTGCGCTTTTACTCACAGCTAAATATTTCGATTTTGCCCACGGTTCAAAATTACGATTTTGCCCCGTTTCAATTTACAGTTTTACCATTAGTTTTTTCCCTTAAAAATACGATTTTGCTGTAGGGATATGGTAAAAAGTGTTTAAAATGTGAGAAGGGTAAGAAGTGTTTTAAAGCATTGGATATTTGATCTAATGGTTGAGATCAATAGGGTATAAAAATGTAAATTGTGTTTTAATTAGAGGGAACTTATGTAAAATTGAAGGGCAATAGTGTCTTTTTCAATGTTTCAAATATGGTAACCGTATCCTACACAACCAAAAACACCTACATTCACTCCTTTTTCCTTAAAAATCGAAATTAATAACCAAGATCTAAATCGGAAGCCTCTTTGTTTTATATAAGATTCAAGGCGTGGTGTTTTACGTTTAGAAGAACTGTAATCAGATTCATGGCGTGGTGTTTTAAAACATCCGGATAAATTGACTATGATTCAAGTCATGGTGTTTTATCTGGAATCCAGAAAACACCATGACTTGAATCATAGTGTTTTATCTGGAGACATTGTTCAATACAAAACATGACTATGATTCAATACAAAACATTCCCAGATTTTAAAACACCATGACTATGATTCAAGTCATGGTGTTTTATCTGGAGACATTGTTCATGGCGTGGTGTTTTAAACATCTGGAGACATTGTTCATGGCGTGGTGTTTTAAAACATCTGGAAACATTGACTATGATTCAAGTCATGGTGTTTTATCTGGAATTCAAGTCAGATAAAACACCATGACTTGAATCATAGTCAATGTCTCCAGATGTTTAAAACACCACGCCATGAACAATGTCTCCAGATGTTTAAAACACCACGCCATGAACAATGTATGATTAAAAGATGTTGCGATTAAAAGATGATGAAGAAGATAAAACAATCAGATGTATAAAATCGTAAAAACAAATATGTTTCCTAAAATTTCTCCTAATTCAAAATTCGATTCAATCCCTATAAAAACTCATCGCCAGTTTTTTTTTTTTTTTTGGCAGTTATATTGGAAATCAATTAAATGATAAGAATGTCAAATTACTAATATACCCTTTTGAATTAATTAGGATAAAGGACACTTGTCATTCCCAAATTATTTCTCACACTTCTCACAAAAGTTCCACTTTGTACAGGATCCTCTACCTGCCATCAGCTAAAAATTATGTTTTTACCCCCGCTTAAAAGTAAATTAGTGCTTTTGTTTCCAGCTAAAAATTCCGGTTTTGCCCTCGGTTAAAAATTACGAATTTGCCCCGTATAAATTTATAGTTTTGCCATTAGTTTTTTTTCTCACAGCCAAGTTACGATTTTGCCCTCAACTTATATTTACATTTTCTCCATCGTTTTTGTTTGTTTTCCTTGTGAAATTACAATTTTTCCCCAGTGTAAAATTACAGTCATGTTGGCAGATTCCTGGCACCCCCCATTGGTCCATTTAATTTACGATTTTTTTCCCTAAATTAAAATTATGATTTCGCCATAAGTTAAAAATTACATTTTTCCAATCGTTTTAGTGTTTTAGCAAAACTATAAAGGTTTTTTTGTTTTAATTGGTTTACTCGATTTAATTTTTTTCGTGTCAAGGAGCTGCCTAACACTCGCTCATTAGTTCTGAAAAATTATAGTTTTGCCCTGAGCCCAAAATTACGGTCTTATCATCATTTTTGTTTTTTTTTTCCTACCAAAATTATACTACTCTCTTTTTAATTGATTGAGAATTATTCGGCTATCGCCCCGCAACGCGGGCGGGACATCAACTAGTTGTATATACAATATATGTGGTTTATAGGGGAAGGATCCACTAAAAAATGGATTTTACCTAAGTAGCCTAAGAATTATCTATACTATCTATAAGAGGAGCTTAGAGCATGACCTCACTTTGCTTATGTGTCATGATATTAGGTATGCTACATAGGCTGCCACATAGACTCCGCTGATGTCATAAATCTGATGTCATAAATCCGTTTTTTTTAATATATATGTATATAAATCTGATATTTTAAATTAAAAACTTATCTCTTTTTAGGAGCCAAATTTGAAAATGCAAATTCAAAATCAAATCATAATTTCAATCCTTTCTCTCAAATATAGTCCACCATCATTTTCAAAATTCAAACCATCTGCTTCAACCTTCTCTCTCTAAAACTCATTTTCAAAAATTTCAAATGTAGAACTCTCTCTAAATCGATTGTTATTCAAGACTGGTAATTTGTTCAATATCTGCAACTCGATATCGATTCACAGCTGGTACAACAAAACAACTCGATTTCTGCAATTAGGTATTGCTCTCTCAACCTAACGTGATTTCCTGTGAAATCCATCAAGACCAATCAAATCTTTCATCTTATTATCTTTATTTCTTAGATTTAGGGTTTTTAATGGAGATTTATATACCTGGCAATTCAAAAAATGTAGGAGGTGGATTCCATATCTGACATGTATCGATCTAGGGTTTGACATCTTGATTTTGTAGGGTGAGTTGAGGAAGCTGCTTAAAGTGGAGCAGCAAAAGCTCCTCTCTTGAAACAACAGGTAAACTTTTATGTTACTAAATGTAGGAATATGATATACTTTTTTTTGTTTCTGATTGTTCTTTGTTCAATTTAGGATACATATTAATGTGATGGCATATGTTAACGAGCCCTGATGAACATCCGTTTTTCCCAAACGACTTGCCTGAACCTATGTTGCCCCCTTTAGAGTACCCACAGGTTTCATTATACAGTTGGAACCTTTAATTCTGAAGTTTGATAGTTCACTATACATTTTGAAGATTAGGTTTTGATACTTTCATCTATAATGTGAAATTCTTCGTTAATGTTGTTACACTTTTGTTGTTATATTCTGATTCCAGTTGATAAGTTAGGGTTTTTGTGGTTTAAACCTAACTTAATAGTTTGTTTTGATTTGTACTGTATCTATCATCTGTTCCTTTTCCGGTTGATAAGTTAGGGTTTTTGTTGTTATATAGATTTGTACTGTATCTATCATCTGTTCCTTTTCCGGTTGATAAGTTTGTTTTGTTGAAGATGGGTTTGATCAAATGTTTATATATGATTTGTATGCTTCATTGTAACACTTTTTTGGCTTTGTATTGGCACTGAAGATGGAAGATTGAGTTGTGGTTTCTCAAGTTTCAGAGGAAAAAGGGCAACCATCAAAGAACCGACTTGGAGTCTGAAAAGGATAACTCGAGTGATGATGGTTCTATTGCTTCAACTACAGTGACAAAAACCAAATAGAAGTGATGAAAGGGGGAGAATTGAAAATGCTGGTGGGGTTGTCATATGGGCAGGTAATTTTGGTTTTCTGTAAATGAATTGTGCCTTTTGTTATGTTCTTTGTATTGACTGAAAAGATAGAAAAAACTAAACCTTTTGTTCTTTTTATGATAAATCTTCGTGTTTGACCATCGTGTTAATAGAATTGGTGATTTTAGATCTTCTTATCAACGATTGCTAAACCAATCATAAGTTTATTGATTTTGCATCGTGTTTTGGATGTTTTTCGATTTGGGGTTAAAAAAGATTTGATTTTTAATATGCCCATGGATTATTGTTTAGGTAAAGCTATGGTAATTGTTGTGCAGCCTGCTAAAGATCCGAGAACGAAGAAGAAAGAAGTGACGATGAAACGAACATTGATGATTGGGATGCCAATACTTTCCTACGGTAAATATTATATTATATTGCTGCAATCTATTGTTATTAAAACTGTTATTAATTGATGATTGGGCTGCCAATACTTTCCCTAAACTCTCGTGTGCTATTAATTCTATTAAAACTGTTAAGAGGAGTTGTTTAATCGTCAGATTTGTTTAGTTCAGGATTATGTAATTTTGTTGTGATTTGGTTGATTTTGGTTGAAATTTATTTATTGCATGTGGTGTTTTATTTTACTTTGAAGTTTGCTTTGTTTAAAAGCTTTATTTGCGGTAATTTTCTGTATTTTAGAAATTAGGGTTCTAATTTGGGGTTTTTCATTACATGTAGTGTTTTCATAGAGCTCTACAGTCAACTGTCTTCTATCAGGTACAAGATCTCTATTTTAAAATTGTTGATAATTTAAATTGCGTAGAGTTTAGGTCATGAAATTAGGTATTTAGGTAATTTAAAGATCCTTTCTATTTGCTCAAACTAATTGATGTCTCTTGCGTAGGTACATTGCATCTGATAGAAGACTGTTCACCAACTTCGATTTCATCTTAAAGGTATGAACCATCACATTCAAAACATTAAATATTATTAATCTTGTGTTTGTTGATTTTGACCATATTTGCCCTTTGAATCTAGCGATGGAGGTAGAAGACAGCTGTGTCATTACTCATGTTCAAGATAAGCTCTTTCGTGTTCATGTGAGCAAGAAGAGAGGAAGACACAAAGGAGGTGTGAAACATAGTTCAGATGATACAGGTTCAGGTGTCAAATCCGTATCATGTGAACTGTGTTTGACACATCCTTTGTGTCTTTCTCTCTTCTTGCTCACATGAACACGAAAGAGGTTATCTTGAACATGATGTTATCTATTAAGGGAGCTTAGATAATCACATAGAATTGTCTACGTGTCAACTTCTCAGGTATGCTATGTAGTCCTCGCTGATGTCATAATTACGAAACGGTATCCTTTAGTGTTGTTTTCGCTAAAGTTTGAAACGGTATTGTTTAGTGTTACTCTACCTTCAGGTGTGCTATGTAGTCCTCGCTGATGTCATAATTACGAAACGGTATGTATCTTAAGCATAAACTTTATATTGTCATTCATGGTGTAAAACAATGTGATTAGAGTAGAAGTTCAACATTGCTATGTTGTAACTTAGTTTCAGTTTGAATCTGTTTGTATGTTTCCGAGGGCTTTTTTAAGCAAGCCGCATAGTATAAACTCTAACTTTTGGGTGTTGTAGACTGTTTTAGGTTGATTTCTAGGATTATTTAGGTTGAAGGTAGCCTTCATTAGGGTTTTTATTGTCATCTTTTTGCTGTAAATTAGGACGAAAATCATCTTAAATGACTACACGGTTGTTTTTTTCATTTTACCTCAACATGGTTTCATAAAATTACTTTCTTGCATGTTATACGTCTTTTTCTAATCTCAGGGCTATAAAATTATTTTCGTGTTCACCTTCGTTTGTTATCAAAATATGTTGTTAAATAAACGAACATATATTAAAAGATATAAACTTGAGTCTATAAGACTAGCATATTGAGTGCTGCTGCCACCAATGGACCTTTCGACTTTAGCCCTAGAATATATACAACTACCAAACAATCTTGTATAAATTAACTGTCATGTAAGTAGTTAATCTTGTATAATGTGCACATCATGGTCAGATACAGGACAAGGCAGAATTGTTCTTTGAATTGTGTTCATCAAGTTTTTGATTAAATGCCTAATTAAGTTTTGATTCTGCAGGAGAGCTGGGAACGACCGGAAGTTGTGGTGGCTGTGTGACCGAGGTATAATCGAATTGAAGTTTGTAGAAGTAATTTTATACATCAGCTTGAAAAGGTACTTAACTTTCGTTGAATTGAAGTTTTTCATAGATCTTAACTATTTCTATGATCACCATCAAATGTAACTAACAAAGAATTAATAAAATGCTAATAAAACATTAGAATCAATTGATCAAACAACTACACTTGAGTCTGTAAGAGTACCATATTGAGTGCTGTTGTCCCTAATATAGCTTTCGACTTTAGCCCTAGAATATCTACAAGTACCAAATAATCTTAATTTAATTAAAATTAAGGAAAAAGTTACCCGTGTTTGTTGAAACTGTTTCGCTTCCAAAATTGTTAAAGTCAGCACATAAATGAACATTAAACAGATCATCCATGGTACCAAACAACAATGTTAAGAAAAAAAATTTAGATGAAATATTTTCTAATTTATCGAAAATGGAACACCGTCTCTTTATCTTCAAACTGATGAAAAGATGTAAAACTAAACTGTGATAAAAAAAAATACTTATAAAATATGAAGTATTAAGAAAGTAACAATTACATATAAAAAAGAACACTAATCAGAGACATCTAACTCTAATTGCAAGAATCAAGGAACTTTAGCTTCAACTCCATGGAGCACTGAACCTCTCGGTGTATCTCATTGATCTTTCTCATGAACTCCAGATCTCTTTCTCCACATTCTATATTACTCGCAACACACAGGTCACGAACGGAAGTAGTCGGCATTGCCCTCAAGTCCCTCGAAACTTGGTCTCTTGTCAGCAGACCAAGTTCCAGTCCGTTAAAACACCTCTTCAACTCTTGAAGAGTAGACCTATCAGCCAAAACTTGGTGTCACGGCCCTTGGCCCCGGTTTGACCCAGTCCAGAGCCGCGAGGCAGGAAATCCTGTGGTATTTAATTTAGTGACAGCGGAAGTCTTTTTAAACAGGATCGATTAATATTAAAACTGCTCGTTTATATATATAATATAGGGATAAATTCCATAATTTACAATAAAGTGATTTTACTGGGAAATCTTTATTTCTCAAAACATGTTTCTTTATTTATTTACATTGAGCCACTTTTCTAAGCTTGTAGTGCTCCACGGCACTTTTCCTGTGCTCACAACAGATCACCTGAAACATGTTTGAAAAAGGTTTTGTCAGCAGGGAAATACTGAGTGAATCATTCAGTTTTACTAAAACGACTCGTTTGTTATAATTCACAGTATTAAGAGAGATTACAATGTTTCTGATATCAAACCAACTACCCACAGTATTTGTCACTCGACTCATTTCGGTGACTGTGGTCATATCACCATTGGCTGCCCCAATGAATGACGAATATCACTAATTAGGTTCGCCCACCTAAAGTGATAACAACAGTAGTAATGTGCACAATACCCCACATACCGGCTGTAATTTGGTGATTACATAAACTTAATCACTGTAATTATAACTTTTGAAAATAAACATGATTTCAAAAGTAATTTGATAAAAAGAGAATGACTCACATTGTAGATTTAACGAGCAGAGTATAAGCCTACTGATTAGCCTTGATTAACCTAATTTTAAATAATAATGCACACACAATAGGTTAGTAACTAATACAGCAGTTACGACAATTCACGAGATTAAACCCTCACAACGATTTATTAGTGCAATACTTAACAATTCAGCGGATTCACAACGAATGACAGAGTATAGTCCGAGTTCGAACAGCACTCAAACATTCAAGTCGAAATCACGATGAATAACAAAGTATAAACTCAATTTGAGCGGCACTTAAACAATCGTTGGATAGTTATAATCGATCGGACGTTGAATCGTAATAGCGATCGAGTTATTACCCTGATTGCGGCAGCACTTCGTGATTAGTGTGTGTTAATTGTGGTAAACAGAATGTAAATCGGTGCATGAAACGAATTTCTTCGTCGAACATACGCCAAATTTCAAGTACCAATGTCTGCTATTTATACCCGAATTTTGCCCCCCTTACGGACCGTAACAATTAACCCTTACGGTCCGTAAGGGTTACCTATATTTTATAGAGTAGCCACGGTTGGGACTAGCCTTGCTGACTTGACAGTTTCTAAATTTTAAATTTTGACAACGAGTAATTTAGATAATCGTTAACTAGGGTATACCCCCCTTGAGTTTTAGGGGCCCTGATCCTGATTCTGATTGTTCTGAAAATTTTAGGGTTTGTTCAGAATCACTTGGGTTTCTCAATTAGGGTTTCCTATTGGCCAAATTAAAATAATAATTAAGACTTTTGATGAGAGTTGTTACATTCTCCCTACCTTAATAAAAATCTCGTCCTCGAGATTTACTGGAATAAATGAGGATACTTTCGCTTCATTTCTGATTCCAGCTCCCAAGTGTATTCAGCTCCTCTCTTTGAATTCCATTTAACTTTGACTAAAACTAGTCGTTTATGTTTGAGAAACTTGATCTTTCGATCCTCAATTTGAAGAGGTTTCTCAACAAATTTCATTTTTTCGTTTACCTCTATATCTTGAAGAGGTACTACCAGTGATTCATCTGATAAGCATTTCTTGAGATTAGATACATGAAATACATCATGTACTCCTGCTAATTCTTCTGGTAGTTGTAAACGATAAGCAACTGGTCCTATACGTTGGATCACAGGAAATGGTCCTACGTATCTTGGACTTAGCTTTCCTTTCTTTCCGAATCTAACTACTCCTTTCCAAGGAGAAACTTTTAATAGTACTTTATCTCCGACTTGAAATTCTAACGGCTTGCGGCGATTATCTGCATAGTTCTTCTGACGATCTCGAGCTGTTTTCAGTCTTTCCTTGATCTGAGTTATCTTGTCAGTAGTTTCTTGTACAATTTCTGGACCTGATAATTGACTTTCCCCTATTTCTGCCCAACAGACTGGAGTTCTGCACTTACGTCCATATAGTGCTTCAAATGGAGCAGTTTCAATGCTTGAATGGTAACTATTATTATAGGAGAATTCAATTAAGGGTAGATGGTTATCCCAATTACCACCAAAATCAATCACACATGCTCGGAGCATGTCTTCCAGGGTTTGTATCGTCCTTTCACTTTGTCCGTCTGTTTGAGGATGATATGCCGTACTCAAATTTAGTCGAGTTCCCATAGCTTGCTGGAAACTTTTCCAAAAATGAGAAGTGAAACGACTATCCCTATCTGATACAATGGAGAGTGGAACTCCATGTAGAGATACGACTTCATCTATATACAACTTTGCCAGTCTTTCCATGCTAAAGGTTTCTTTCATTGGCAGAAAGTGAGCAGATTTGGTTAATCGATCCACAATTACCCAAATTGCATCATTACCTTTTCTGGTTTTGGGTAACTTAGTAACAAAATCCATTGTTATAAGTTCCCATTTCCATACAGGCATTTCCAATTGTTGTAGTAGTCCTGAAGGTTTCTGATGTTCAGCCTTTACTTGTGAACAAGTAAGACACTTAGAAACATATCTTGCTATATCTTTCTTCATGCCTATCCACCAAAAATTCTTTCTTAAATCTTGGTACATCTTATTGTTTCCAGGGTGCATAGTATACCTAGATTTATGGGCTTCTTCTAAAATCTTATTTCTTAATTCTCCTTGTTTAGGTACCCAAATTCGTTTCTTATGGAATCTCCAAATTCCATCATTTCCTTGCTCTAGTTCCTTTATATAACCTTTCATTCCTTCAGCATCGTCCTTGATTGCTGTTTCCTGAACTTTCTTTAATTGTTCCATTAAATCTACTTGTAGATTTAATCTAAGAGCACGAACTCGCTTTTGTTTTTCCTGATACTTACGACTTAAGGCATCTGCAACTACGTTTGCCTTTCCTTCGTGATATTGAATATCACAGTCGTAATCGCTTAGAATTTCCATCCATCTTCTTTGCCTCATATTTAATTCTTTCTGCCCAAATATATATCTTAAACTTTTATGATCTGTATAAACAGTAAACTTACTTCCATACAGATAATGTCTCCAAATTTTAAGGGCAAAAATTATGGCTCCTAATTCTAAGTCATGAGTCGTATAATTTTCCTCGTGCTTTCTCAACTGTCGGGAGGCATACGCAATTACCTTTTTGCGTTGCATCAATACACATCCGAATCCTAATTTTGAGGCATCACAATATACTTCAAAATCTTCTGTTCCTTCGGGTAATGCTAAAATTGGAGCATTTGTCAATCGGTGCTTTAAAATCTTAAAAGCTTCTTCTTGCCTAGGTCCCCATTCAAACTTAGTGGCTTTACAGGTTAACTTAGTCAAAGGTACAGCTATCTTAGAGAAATCTTTAATAAATCGTCTGTAGTATCCAGCTAAGCCTAGAAAACTTCTAATTTCCATAGCTGTTTGTGGGACCTTCCATTTAGTGATTGCTTCTATTTTAGCAGGATCTACGTGTATGCCTTCGTGATTCACCATATGACCTAAAAATTGTACTTCTTGCAGCCAGAATTCACACTTCGAGAATTTGGCATAAAGTTTTTCCTTTCTTAACAAAGTTAAGAGTGCATGAAGGTGTTCACAATGTTCCTCCTGACTTTTGGAATAAATAAGTATATCGTCGATGAATACGATTACAAATTTATCCAAGTATGGTTTACAGATCCGATTCATCATGTCCATAAATGCTGCTGGGGCATTTGTTAGTCCAAAGGGCATGACTGTAAACTCATAATGGCCATACCTAGTTCTGAAAACAGTTTTAGATATGTCTTCTTCTTGTACCTTCAATTGATGATATCCGGAGCGTAAATTTATCTTAGAAAAATATCTAGCCCCCTGAAGTTGATCAAACAGATCATCAATCCTAGGTAATGGATATCGATTCTTAATTGTAACCTTATTCAATTCTCTATAATCGATACACATTCTCATTGAACCATCCTTTTTCTTTACAAACAACACTGGAGCTCCCCAAGGGGATGAGCTAGGTTGTATGAATCCTTTACTTAGTAATTCATCTAATTGCGTTCTTAGTTCTAACATTTCAGTGGGTGCTAACCGATAAGGTGCCTTGGCTATCGGTGTAGTTCCTGGAATTAGATGAATCCTAAATTCTACTTCCCTATCCGGAGGTAATCCCGGTAAATTTTCTGGGAATACATCTGAATATTCTGAGACTACTGGTATTTCCTTAAGATCTTTCCCCTTAGTACTAATGATTACCGAAATCATATACACTATGCCTTGTTTTCGTTCATAATTAGCAACTTTCATTACTGATATGAACTTCATAGGCTTACGTGGTTTATCTCCTGTAATCCTAATCACTTCTCCGGTAGGTGCCTGAATTTCTATGGAATTCTTATCACAGAGAATTCGAGCATGGTTGGCTATTAGCCAATCCATTCCTAACACAACATCGAATTCGGCTAATTTCATAGGTAACAGGTTTGCAGAAAACTTATGTCCTAACAGTTCTATCTTTCCTTCTTGCAAAACCTTATTTATGTTAACAGAATTCCCGTCTGCCGTTTCGACTGTAAAAATTTGACTAAGGGTGGTTAAGGGTAACTTAAGGGCTTGGAAAAATGAAGTATTGATAAAACTTTGGTTTGCACCAGAGTCAAATAATACTTTTACATAAACGTCGTGGACCAAGAACGTACCAGCTATGACGTCAGGGATTAGTTCAGCTTCTTGAGTGGTTAGCTGGAATGCTCGGGCATTCTTCTTTGTTGTTCCATCAGCTGATTTGACTTTATTGTCTGCGGTTTTAATCAATTTAGGACATTCTGTTTTATAATGTCCTGTTTCTCCACAGTTATAGCAGACTATGGTTTTCTTTTTGCAATTTTCTTCACGATGTCCTGCCATTTTGCAGAAGTTGCAGATTATATTGCATTTTCCAAAATGATTCTTTTTGCACTGTTTGCAAAAAGGTGGTTGTGCAGATTGTCTCCTTCCTCTTTTCTTGAACCTATTATTATCATTACCCATACGAAATCCTTGGGTAATCTTTTGAGCCAATTCCTTCTTTCGATCTTCTTCTCTTGTGCGCACTAATTCATCAGTTAGGGTATTAGCTAATTCCACAGCATCGTCAATAGTGTGAGGTCTCGCAGCTTTAACGATGTTACGAATTTCACTAATTAATCCCCAAATGTAACGGGAAATGAGTACCGGTTCTGGCGAAGCCAGTGTTGGTACCACTCTAGCATATTGAAAGAATGTCGAAGTATAACCGCGACATTCTACTCCTACCATACGATGATTTAGGAACTTATTTGCCATTTGTTCCTTTTCATATTCAGGACAGAATTTCCTTTCTACAAGACTTTTGAATTCTTCCCAGTTCATGGCATAAGCCTGATTTCTTCCTTTAGCCTGTAGCACCGTGTTCCACCATTCGAGTGCCCCTTCTTTGAAAAGATTTGACGCGTACATGACCTGATCTTCTTCGGAACACTTACTTATTGCAATTACTGCTTCGGTTTTCTCTAACCAACGCAGTACTGCAGTTGCTCCTTCATTGCCTGCAAATTCAGCAGGTTTGCAAGCAAGAAATTCTTTGAAAGTGCAACCAGGTGTTGCGGCTTTCATTTTCTTAGGAGGTGGAGCCTGTCGTGGATTATTATCGTCATGATTGCCGCCTCCATTTACACTATGACTAAAATTATCTTCCTGAGTACGTTTACTAGGAATGATTTGTTGCGGTTCGATTGGATTCTTTATAGCAGCAACGAATGCTAGAATAGCATTGGCTATCCCTTGAGCAACAATATTTTCGATATCTTGTCTAGTCATATATTGATCTCCTGGATGTTGCTCAGACTGATTAACCTCATTTACTGGTTCATTACCAATGTTTTCCATCTGATAATTATTATAAATATAACTATTAGTATCAAATAATTGTAAATAAAACAATTTTACAGAAGCACATAAAATGTTACAACACAGATATATGTATTCAAAATTGTCGATGTTTCGACTTCTATTTTGCTTTATATATATTATATAGGCATCCATACACACTGTTTATCTTACAAAGTTTTATTTCCCATTTTACAGAGTTATCTTTGATTATTATTATTATTATTATACAGACATTCTTCCCAACCCCACTATTCTTTGGTCAACTGACAGTTTAGTAGCGACGCTCCCTTTCGTCGTATTTCCAGGAAATTTGTTCCCCCATTTCCCGGATCCTATTCCCTGTACCTATCAGTTCTTCACCGAACTGACGGAGTTCGGCTAAGTTTTCGTTGCTCATTGGAGGATTGGGGATAGGTTCTGGATCAAACTGTGGAAGAAAAGAATAAGGACTGTTGATGATATTTTCGAATTGCCAGTCATTTGTCCACCATTCTTCCATTTGGCCTAAAGGTCAAGTGTGGATTAGTGGGTCTGGAATAGCTGGTTCCAGGTTTATAGGAAGTTGGGTTTCTATGTAAGGATATAGATTATTATGGATAGGGCTAATGACATCACAATTTGCTAGTAGACGGTCGATTTCGTCTTGAAATGTGATTTCTTTAGTTTGTCTAGAACTCTCTCCAATTTCTATTCCTTTTTGTTTAGAATCTTTCCGGATTTCTATCTCTGCTGGATTAGAACTTTCTCCGATTTCGATTCTTTTTCCTTTGTCTATAGGGTTTTCTATTTTGGGGAGTTTCCTAGTAGCTGGCTTTCTCCTGCGCACTTTTCTCCATCCTACATATCTTCTTTTCTTTTTAAGTTTTGCTTTTTCCAGCGGTGGAGCTTGGAATTCCAGTGGTTCCTCTATGTCAGCAATATAACCAGTAAATTCGTGGGAGACTTCAATTGGTACTGGGTAGAGGTTGAGATTCTGGAATGCTTCCGATATCTCACTCATGCTGGATAGCATATATGCAAAATGCACAAAATGCTAAGTTAAAACTTTGGAACAAAGTTTTATAAATAAACATTAAAGTTTTATTGCATACGGATTGGTACAAAAGACTACAGGAAAGAGAACACACTATACTTTATTTATTTACTGGATGTTAATTTTCTACTAGACCAGGCTTATTAATATTTTAGAGGTTTGCATTCTCTGCTACGGTAGCTAGCATATAAAAGTTTGCCCATTTTTCATCTAATGAGTCTTCCCAAGGTGGCCTATTGTCTAGTTCCTGGATTTCTGAATTAAACCTCACTTTCTTGACTTGGGGTTTCTTTATTTTCTCCTGTCCCTTTCTAAGAATCAAATTTCTTTTATTTTGGGTAAGAGGATTTTCATAATTTGCTTTACGGACAAAAATCCCTTCTTCCATATCTGCTAGGTGTTTGGAGGAAGAGGTTCCTTTTTTCTGTGGTTGCAGTATCTAATTTGTGGTAGATAGCAGAAATCTTTTGTTTACCCATACTGTAACTCAACAATTAATCAGTTAATAAAACATGTTTTCACAGAATAAAAAAAATATATTTCCTAAGTATTTTTAAATTATTTTAATAGGCTAAAATCAATAGTAAGCTTAAATCAGTGGCTCTGATACCACTTTTTCCTGTCACGGCCCTTGGCCCCGGTTTGACCCGGTCCAGAGCCGCGAGGCAGGAAATCCTGTGGTATTTAATTTAGTGACAACGGAAGTCTTTTTAAACAGGATCGATTAATATTAAAACTGCTCGTTTATATATATAATATAGGGATAAATTCCATAATTTACAATAAAGTGATTTTACTGGGAAATCTTTATTTCTCAAAACATGTTTCTTTATTTATTTACATTGAGCCACTTTTCTAAGCTTGTAGTGCTCCACGGCACTTTTCCTGTGCTCACAACAGATCACCTGAAACATGTTTGAAAAAAGTTTTGTCAGCAGGGAAATACTGAGTGAATCATTCAGTTTTACTAAAACGACTCGTTTGTTATAATTCACAGTATTAAGAGAGATTACAATGTTTCTGATATCAAACCAACTACCCACAGTATTTGTCACTCGACTCATTTCGGTGACTGTGGTCATATCACCATTGGCTGCCCCAATGAATGACGAATATCACTAATTAGGTTCGCCCACCTAAAGTGATAACAACAGTAGTAATGTGCACAATACCCCACATACCGGCTGTAATTTGGTGATTACATAAACTTAATCACTGTAATTATAACTTTTGAAAATAAACATGATTTCAAAAGTAATTTGATAAAAAGAGAATGACTCACATTGTAGATTTAACGAGCAGAGTATAAGCCTACTGATTAGCCTTGATTAACCTAATTTTAAATAATAATGCACACACAATAGGTTAGTAACTAATACAGCAGTTACGACAATTCACGAGATTAAACCCTCACAACGATTTATTAGTGCAATACTTAACAATTCAGCGGATTCACAACGAATGACAGAGTATAGTCCGAGTTCGAACAGCACTCAAACATTCAAGTCGAAATCACGATGAATAACAAAGTATAAACTCAATTTGAGCGGCACTTAAACAATCGTTGGATAGTTATAATCGATCGGACGTTGAATCGTAATAGCGATCGAGTTATTACCCTGATTGCGGCAGCACTTCGTGATTAGTGTGTGTTAATTGTGGTAAACAGAATGTAAATCGGTGCATGAAACGAATTTCTTCGTCGAACATACGCCAAATTTCAAGTACCAATGTCTGCTATTTATACCCGAATTTTGCCCCCCTTACGGACCGTAACAATTAACCCTTACGGTCCGTAAGGGTTACCTATATTTTATAGAGTAGCCACGGTTGGGACTAGCCTTGCTGACTTGACAGTTTCTAAATTTTAAATTTTGACAATGAGTAATTTAGATAATCGTTAACTAGGGTATACCCCCCTTGAGTTTTAGGGGCCCTGATCCTGATTCTGATTGTTCTGAAAATTTTAGGGTTTGTTCAGAATCACTTGTGTTTCTCAATTAGGGTTTCCTATTGGCCAAATTAAAATAATAATTAAGACTTTTGATGAGAGTTGTTACACTTGGTCTTCGATTTGTTTAATAAAGCGTTGCTTGAAATCGTCAGATTTTGCAGAAGTATATGACTCCATTTTAATATATTTAAAAGAACTAAGGCAAAACAATAATAGTTGCACTTTTGTTTCACTGAATGAATCTGTTTTGATGAAAAAAAAATTATTGGCAATGCTATTATATACTATATGTAACAGGCCAAAGGTCAGCTTTAAAGGCAAACATTAAATTAACATTTATACTTAAAAACCATGTACATTTAATGATTTAAGAGTAAAAAACGTGTATATGGGAATTGCCTGTTCAGTTACCCTATTAAGCATTTTAATGCAAAACCTTTGAAAAATGAGTTTTCATGGGAAAACAAGTAAAATTAAATATGTAGAAAACCAAGGAACAAAATTGAAACCTTCAAAAAAAGGTTATCATAATTAGGAGATGTCTCTTCATTTACTCTATCAAATATTTTAAACACTATAAAGCATCATTATTATTTTACTTGAAAACATCAACACTTCAGTTTAAAAAAAAAACATTCATCCTAAAACAAATCGTCCAAAAACACTTACATTCTTCCTAAATGGCAAGGAAAACCTTCTATCACTGGTTCGATACCACTGATCTTAAAATTGAATTTTCAACCTGGTCACTCCAAGAACAAAGAAACGCTGAAGAACTCAACCAAAAAGTTGCTATTGTTAGTGATAAATATTATAAGCAAACCTGGAGTAGCATTGCCCTGCTAGATGAAGTTGCCTCTTCTACTCCAACAGAGTTTAAACAAAAAGCAGAAGAGTTTATTACAAATTTGCTGCAACAGGATCAGAAGACCTGTGATATGCTAGCTGATATACAAATTAAAACAAAAAACGAAATTGCATGGAAGAAGGCGAGAGAACGAGATATAATGTTTAATTATAATGTTTAATTTTTAATTTTTATTATTTTTCAAAATCATAATTTTGTAATACTATGGTTTATTATTGAATATTCAAATTTTCACTGCTTTCAGAATTTTGCAATTTTAGTTTTACCAGTTTCTTTTATCCAAGATTGCTACTGGTTGGTACAATGCCCTTATTGTAAATTTCTTTTATGTAAGATTGCTACTGGTTGCTTTAATGAAGACGACAATGGACCTAATTATAATTTTGGAACCCAAACATGCTACATGTTTATTTAATAAAGATTGACTTTTCTGATATTAATTTTGATGCAGGACAAGCAGTGGAAGTTGACCGGAAGGTGGGTACAAAGGAAAATTTTCTGTTTGTTTCGTTAAGAATATTTCTACATAGTTGTTTTGGTTTTATATAAAATTTTCTACTTTCTATGACGTGTTGTTTCGTTAAAATTTTCTGTTTGTTTTGTTAAAAATATTTCTACTTTCGATGACAGTGAAGCTGGGGCAAAGATCACATCAAGTTTGTCCCTAAAGTCTAATTTATTTCTGCCAATGAGTAAAGAAGATGACAAGGAACGGTTTAGTCACATGGTATTGGTTAGTAATCTTGAACCGCTTATAAAAAATAATGAAGTAGAGACTGGAGTTAATGTTAAAGAACAGTGAAGTGTCTTGTGAGTTTTACATGAAGACTAAATTTTCAAATCTTTTATATGATTTGTATATGTTCTTGCATAGTGCCTTCATGAAGTTTATTAATATATGTTTTTCAAAAAGCACACTTGGGATTTCTTACTTTGAGACACTTCAAACTATATTAAAGAATTTGTTTTACCGAACTGATTTACTTCCTTTATCTCTAAGACACTTCAAACTATATTAAAGAATTTGATGATTAATTGTTGGTTAGGATTTATGTTCCTAGGTTTATGTTTGGAATATGTTATTGGATTTGCAGACAAGAATGCTCATTTTTGGATATTGGTTAACTTTAAGAACCATTTTTTGTGTTTGACAAGAATGCTCAATTACATGCTTAAAATTTTGAAGCTACTGATTGTATCATCGACATTATAAACTTGAGTTGACTTTCATAAGATAAAGTTCCTGTTGTAGGCTTACCTCAACTGATTGTAAGTCACACTGCTTTTGTTATCACATTCAAATATTACATTTTCTTGTGTTGGAAACTTTGTTTAAAAAAGCGCGCTTTAAGCTCGCTTAAAGCGTTAACCGTTTGGCAAAACGCCTTATTTGCTCTGAAGCGTCAAAACACGTGAAGCGTTTTGAGGCGACGCCTCGGCCCAATCAGGTGCAAAAAACGACGTTTCAGCATAGGGTTTTAGGTTTTAACGTTATTTCAACATTAAAAAAAAACGAACAGGGCGTGCAAAAAACGAACAAGGTCTTTATTAAAGGGTATAAGTGACATTTGATCAAGTTGAAAGGATCTTGAGCTTAACTTGGTGCATTTGTTCTCAGGTAAAGCATGATCACACAGTCATGACTAATGACCTTTCAGCAACGAAAAACATCAAATCAGCCATGAAATGTTTTCTTTGCTTTTTAAGGGGAACATAGGTGCTTCTCTCCTAGGGCATACAAAACACAGGTTATTGGCGGCAGCCCGCCATATTTAACATATAAAAAAACTTTATATGTTAAATGTGGCGGGCTTCCGCCAATAATCTGTGCTTTGTATGCCCTATGGAGAGCAGCACCCATCTTCCCCCTAAAAAGCAAAGGAAACATTAGGAAAAAACATTATGAATGAGGATGGCCTGAATCTACGTAAATGGCAGGTTTATTATATTTACCGATTTCAAATTTTATTTCCAACCTTTCTGATTTAGGTTTTTTGCAGACATTGACAATGCAAGAAAGGCTGCACCAAAGCCAGAAACACTGTTTGGGTTTTCCTACGATATTGTACGAAAGGTTGCTGCTAAGTATCCCAAACATCCCTGGATCTTGGCATGAAAGTCATTAGGTTCAAGGTAATGGTTAGATTTTAAAACTGTTATTAATCATGAGTTAATTATAATTGTGATAAAGTTAAACCTTTTAGTTATGTTCTTTCTAAAATGAAATTCATCCCAATTGGTCGTTAAGAGTTTGTAGAATATAAACTGATAAGTTATAGAGATAATGAATCTCTATCATAGGGTACATGCGGAGATTATTGAATTTTGAGTGACATACCCCATATATAGCTTTAACATAGTTTATTATTATTATAAACATAGTTTAACATTAAGAATTGATTGGAGTGTTAAGTGTATTATTTTGAACTTTTTGAACGAAATTTTATTCATTCATGTGCTAAAAACTTAGACTTTATTTGATGATGTTGATGTTGATGCAGATGTGTTTTTACATTCAACTGGACTTAAAAATCAAGTGCATAAAAATGGTCATTGTGGAATGGATTTGATATTGCTTGGTGCTTATTTGGACAAAAAAAATCAACGTTTTTAAGCAGGTAAATTTACACAAGGCTTATTTATGATAGTCTCTGGTAACTTGAGTTCGTATTAACGATTAGATACTTCCTATTGAGTTTACTCTATAGGTAATGGTGTAGTAAAAGGAGATTTAATTATAATTGAAAAACTAACATAAGGACTTTGTTATAAAAGTGCAGCGAACCAGACCACATTGTCATGTGTCCTACGGTTTCTGGAGCAAATCCTTGTGTTGGGGCAGCAGCGATTTGAGTTGTTTGTGGCTGCGTGGGTGGTGCCTCGATGCTGTAAACAGTGGTCAAATAACATTGGATAGTAGGGGTAACGAGTACCATAACAAAACAACAAAAGGAATAGCAACAACATGCAATTAGGTGCAGTTTTGGGGCTGCTAATGGTGTCTAAACAACCATTATAAGCGATGGTTGCGGCTGCCAAAACTGTTCAAAAACAGGACGCCATGCTTAAATGATTCAGGGTCGGTTTCGGGGTTGAATCATAGTTTACAAATTGTGAGTTCGTAAGGTATTTTTAGGGTATGTTAAAGGTTATTTCTATTCCATGTTTTGTATGTAGAGTCTAATTTGATATGTAATAGAAAAAAATACGCAAGTTTATAAACATGGAAGTGAAAACACCATGATCAATATTTCTCTTTTGTATGTGTTCGACTTCTTGATTTATTATTTAAGAGTTTGTTTTGATTTGTCAAATTTTGAAATTTTATACTTTATCAGAATTTTGGTTATTTTCTTCTTATTAGTGATACTGATGCTTATGGCCGCACCTTATATCCCAGTTAGACATGAAAAAAAATAGAAACTCAGTTTAAGAAATATAATTGTTCTGCTTTACTTAGAATGCCAGTGTGTTTAAAAACGTAAAAGATAAAAGATGATGCATGAACTAAAGCAAAGGTTCCTTAAAATCAGCTTTGCCTTTGCTGCTCGATATGCAATCATGGTATCTATACTTTGGCAGGGCATTCCAAGTGGTTTTAGGCGATCGACGGCATAGTAGGCAATAAAATGACATTGCCTTTGCAGACGTGTCTATATACAAGTATATGGCATGTTGTTCGGGTTATTTAGACACAAATGGTTAGAAAACGTGAAGAAATGATTAATAATCTGATTTTTAGATACAAATGGTTAGAAAACATTTAGAAATGATTAATAATCGGATTTGTAGACAACATATTATCAATTACTTAGATTATTTCTATATCAAACCTGAACTAATAATTTTTTGAGAAAAATTAAAGCCTAAATTGTATATTAAATCTAATAAATGCAATCTAATAATCAAATCTTTTTTAAATAAATGTAATCTAATAATTATGTGTATACTATATATAACAAATTATTAAAGCCTAAATTGTATATTAAATGTAAAGTTTTAATACATACAATACAGAGAAAACACGTCATGCCAACTTCGTAGACTTGACAGGACTTACAGACTCGATAACAAAAGACCGTAACAAACAATACAGAGACAAAATGTCGTATCACCACAAGCAATTGTGCATCCTTGCTGATAGGTGCACTTCGGAATGTAGCAGATATGAATGAATATAATCCCAGTGTAGGTAATTACATATCTGCCACTTGGGTTATATTCATTCATATGAATGAATATAACCCCAGTGTAGCTCTTCGATTTTCCTTGAAATTCCAAAGCTCGCTAATTACATATCTACCACTGGGGTTATATTCATTCATATACAATTGATCGTTTTGATCAATTACTTCCTTATGTGCACCGCACCATCTTCTAGGAGGTTGTCAAGTGTTCTCGCCTTCGTGCTTGGTTTTTTGCGTATCTTTACATCCGCAGCCATTCTGTACAATAAAACACATTCAAATGACCAATATAAACACATTCAAATGACCAATATGAGGAACCCATATCATCGAATCAAACCACAAACTGTTGTATGAGGAACACATCAATCCGAAACTGATCCGATCAGTTCATTTGTATAAAATTTAATTCTGATTTAGTTCATCTTCTTAAACAATTCTCAAATGACCAATATAAACACATTCAAATGACCAATATGAGGAACCCATATCATCGAATCAAACCAAAAATCAATATGACGAACACATCAATCCGAAACTGATCCGATCAGTTCATTTGTATAAAATTTAATTCTGATTTAGTTCATCTTTTTAAACAATTCTCAAATAACCAAAAATCAATTTTCACATTTCAAGTATCAATATTGATGTGTTCAAATAACTACACACTGATGCGCTTTATCAATTTCCATCATTTGTTTCTTCGCATTTGATTCAGAAATTAAAACCCACAAGTATCATAGTTTCAATAAACAACCTAGATCTGTACTTGTAGGACCGAGTTTCGTGACCGAAACCGTGATTCTTGTGAGATCGGTTCAAGACGGGAGAGATTAGATATAAACAAACAACTTCTTTGTATTAATCCGGTAGTATAACATTACAAATCGGCCCGATTACAAGATAACCGAACTAATACCAAAGGAGTACACATCCGGGGAGAGACCAAGTGGTGATCTCTCCCGGTGAGGTCTCAAACCTCCTAACTTCTCCAGGTGTTGCAAATGACAAGGGTTTTCTATTTATAGTCACACCCCTTGTCTTGCAAACACACACACGGTCAACCGAATAACCCTCTCGTTTGACCACTTCAAACGAGCGGGTCAATACACGTTCGTTTGACCGTTTCACTAACTATTACAAATTCAGCGTAAAATAATAACTAATCTATTCGACAAGCATCGGACACAAAATCTGCATCAACAAATTCCCCCTTGTCCGTTGCTGTCGAATGCCGAAAATGCAACTGCAATCGATCTTCAGTCAAGTATTCATCTTCTCTGTGTTAACAAATTCCCCCTTGACCGATGATCCAGGTAAGTAGTATCTTGATGCTTCTTGTATAATAGTTCCCCCTCAAAGTATGCGTATCCGTGTTGGGTGTTGTGCAATTTCCTCAAAAGGCTCAATTGACCGATCTTCCGCTGATCTTCCAATACTCCAACCGGCATTTGATAAGGGTTCCATTCTTTAAAAACTGCATCAAGTCTTGATCTTCAAGCATACTACATTGATAGATATTTCTGGTGAACTGTCTTCTGTAAACCGTCTTTGTGGAATCGACCAAGTAATGCACTTTAATCTTCAGCATCAACACTCAGGAAAGTCAGCTAGACCAAGTGTATCCCTTGCAAGCTCAACCAGCATGCTTAGTTGAACTACATCCAGATCTCATTGTCTCGCCTTTGTGAAGTTGACCACGTAATGCACTACGGATCTTCAGCATCAGTACTCAGGAAGTCAGCTTGACCAAGTACATCGTTTGCAAACTCAACGAATTGAGTTACCCCCAGATCCCTGTAAAATCCCAAAGAAACATCAAACCCAAAACCGAATCCTGCAGGTCTTCAGTCTTGAATTATCAGCTTTCATAAAGATTCCCCAGGTCTTCAGTGAACAACGCTTTTGTAACTACTGTAGACTTTAGAAACCTGTATTTTTCCGTGCAAAACCCTTCACGCTGGCTGGAGAATTAATTAAAATCCTCAAATATGTGTCTGTGCAAAACATTCCACGCCGAACCGTTAGTATCACCAGAAAATCACAAACTCTACCACCTGTGTTTGCTTTTAGAAATTTACCGAAGAAATTCATCATATGAAAATTTTTATTCCCCCTATTTCTTTGGTAAGATCTCTAAACCTTAACAGATTCTCTCCACTTCAAAGAAACTGTCGTCAAATGTTCACCAGTTCCCTCCACTAAGCGGAACTGTCATCAATCTCCGTTGAATGTTCTTGGTTTTTCGAAAAATCACGAAAACGAATTTCTTCTTTGCATAAGCTAGTTGAATAAGAACGTCCCCTAGTACCCCGTTGGATCCGACTTGTATCCCTCCAAAGACTTTGTGAACTCGTTAGGACCGGTATTGACATTCTAGGTTCATGCATTCGTTACCAAATGCGAGAATATGACAATAAACAAAAACAAATTTCTTCGTTGCATATTCTAGTTGATAAGGAAATATCGCCTAGTACCCCGTAGGATCCGACTTGTATCCCTCCAAAGACTTTGTGAACTCGTTAGGACCGGTATTGACGTTCTAGGTTCATACGTTCGTCTTCAAATGCGAGAATATGACAAATAACAAAATGCTTTCGAACATTTTCGAATAACCGATAACAATCATAAACAATCGACGTGCGGAAGTGAACATACCGTTCTCGTTTTTGGTTTTTGGCCCATAATAGTCGCGTCACCATTTTTGACATTTGCATCGGTAACCGTGACTACCCCACATTTTTCAAATATCGCCTAGTACCCCGTAGGATCCGACTTGTATCCCTCCAAAGACTTTGTGAACTCGTTAGGACCGGTATTGACGTTCTAGGTTCATACGTTCGTCTTCAAATGCGAGAATATGACAAATAACAAAATGCTTTCGAACATTTTCGAATAACCGATAACAATCATAAACAATCGACGTGCGGAAGTGAACATACCGTTCTCGTTTTTGGTTTTTGGCCCATAATAGCCGCGTCACCATTTTTGACATTTGCATCGGTAACCGTGACTACCCCACATTTTTCAAATAATCAAGTTTTCATCATTTTTTTTTATGCCGCATCATCCCTCGCGCTCCCAAATTCCGTAAGAATTTTAACGTTTACATGTAGAAGCGCGATTCAAATCAACTCCGCGAATACCCGAAAAAAATATATCATAAAGTTGCCCGCCCAATCTTGTTCGTGGCCCAAAAGAAACATATAATGAAACCCCACCAAAATCTAGTCTGTCACTCAAACAAAATGAGGTCCATAGTTGTTGCTTTCAAGTGGGCCCAATCAGTGAGTTTCTAATTTGAATCATTTCCAAAACCCAGCACTTATGCCAAAAGGAAGAACTATAATCCTAAATTGATCCAAATAAAACTTCCGCAACAAATAGATCAAATGGCCAAGTGGGTACCAATAAAAGAATTATCCTTTAATCAAAGTAGGGCCCTTCATGCAATATTCAGACCACATTAAAAATAGATTCCCAATAGAAATCGGTGGTCCCACCCATAAAAACTATCCATCCTTACACAGCAGATATTCCATATTTGTAGCCCAAAAAAAAATAATTCAATTACCTGACTCCCATTTTGTGGTCCAATCTGATGTTGTATCGTTATAATGGGCCCAACAGAAACAAAGAAGACTTGAAAAAAAAAACCTATGCGACACTCACTTTACAGCCGCCAATGTTGTCTTTCTTCTTTCTCTGTCTGCGATACATGAAGAACAAACAAGACAAAGTTCTTTCTTTCTCGATACAACATCCACACCAGACCCCAAACAAAAATTAGTTCAATCAAATACCCCCAACTAAAAATCCCAGCCGTCTCCTTCTTCTTGTTCAATCGAACAATCAGCAGCAACCTTAATTCATCCGACAACTACCAGACATCCTCCTCCTTCTTCGATACCCAGTAAGTAACAGATCTGCGATACTCAAGACATTGTAGTTTGCTGAATCTATATTTCTAGATCCAGAATTAACAGCAAACATATTCATGTCTGACTTCGATGAACAATCTGCAGCTCATACTCTCTCTACCTCCGATTAACAGCAAAACAGCAGCAGCTACATAAACATCAGCCGTCATCTTTCGAGGATCATCTTTCGAAGGATCGAAGGATCATCTTTCGAAGTTGTTGAGGATGAGGGTGATCCTTCGAAATCTGATCTTTCGATTCTGGATCCTTCGAAACTGTCTGATCTTTCGATTCTGGATCCTTCGAAACTGTCTGATCTTTCGAAATATGAAGGATCTTTCGAAGTTGTTGAGGGTAAAGATGATCCTTCGAAATCTGTTTGATCTTTCGAGCACCCTTACATCTTTCGAAATATGAAGCTGCCAAGAACATCAAGAACACAGACTCTGTTTAATTTTGCAGATTTGACGAAAACATTGTATTTTTGATTTTTGATGATGATAACTTGATTATATAGGTGAAAAACATAAAACCGAACACTCGTTTCAGCACAGATCTGAATATTCGGGTCCAGATCTGTCTTTTTCTCCATTTTCACCATTTTTAGATCTTGAACAAAAATCACGAAAATCACAGATCTAGAGCACATGTGATTTAGTAAACGGTTAGATTTACTAAATCGGGCACCATGGCTCTGATACCAATTGTAGGACCGAGTTTCGTGACCGAAACCGTGATTCTTGTGAGATCGGTTCAAGACGGGAGAGATTAGATATAAACAAACAACTTCTTTGTATTAATCCGGTAGTATAACATTACAAATCGGCCCGATTACAAGATAACCGAACTAATACCAAAGGAGTACACATCCGGGGAGAGACCAAGTGGTGATCTCTCCCGGTGAGGTCTCAAACCTCCTAACTTCTCCAGGTGTTGCAAATGACAAGGGTTTTCTATTTATAGTCACACCCCTTGTCTTGCAAACACACACACGGTCAACCGAATAACCCTCTCGTTTGACCACTTCAAACGAGCGGGTCAATACACGTTCGTTTGACCGTTTCACTAACTATTACAAATTCAGCGTAAAATAATAACTAATCTATTCGACAAGCATCGGACACAAAATCTGCATCAACAGTACTGTAATTGTTTTTAGAGAAAAACACACAAGAATCAGCCAAATGATCACATGAGATCTGAAACTATAGAAATCAATGATACATTTTGAACAATATACTCAGTTGATACCTGAAGAACCAAAGAATCGAGTTGATCTCATATGAGGAACCGAAAACACATTCAAAACCAAAACACAGTTGATCTCATATGAGGAACCGAAAACACATTCAAAACCTCTGTTTTGCTACCCGAGACAAAAACCCACAATAATCAAACAAAACCTCTGTTTTGATACCCGAGACAAAAACCCACAAGAATCAAACAATATTTTCATATAAAACCTGAAACAAACCTTCATAATAACCAAAACCCAAACCTCTGTTTTCATACCCGAGACAAAAACCCACAAGAATCAAACCATATTTTCACACAAAACCTGTTACATTCTAGCATATCAAAAACATAGTGTCGATCATGTTTTAGGTATGTGATATTACCTTCGATTGTTATAGAAGATGAAGATGATGAAGATGAAGATGAAGCTGATGATTGGTGGAGATTACAGAAGAGGAAGATGATTCCGATGAAGATGATTTCGATGAAGATGAAGATGATCCGATGAAGATGATTGAAGATGAAGATGAAGATCTCTGTTTTGGGACTTGAGAGAAGATGAAAATGATTTTATTGAGAAGTGTGAATGTTCTAATCATACATATATGTTTATCATTAAGATTTGAGGGTATAAAAGACATTTCACAATTGTGAAACAGTCAAACAGGGTGATGTTTTTCACATACCACAGAGAGGCAAATTGCGTTTTTCTCTAATTTTTTTGTAACATGGTAATGAAATTTTTATGTCCTAACACATACTGTCTTAATATTTGTTTTTGATCTTTATTAAACATACCCGTGTGTTCACCATTGCGTCACAACTAACAATGTGTCAAAAAATTAGTTCATGGTTTCATTTTAGACAACATATTAGTTCATGTTTTCATTTTAGACAACATATTACCAAGTACTTAGCTTATTTGTATATCAACCATGTACACTAACACATAATTTCATTAACATTGTTTTATAAAGATATGTAACTAAATGCAAAGAATTTAAATCATATATTATAATCTGTTTTGAGTATTATTGAATTATACAATAACAATGGACCTTTACTGAATTTTACACTAACAATGTATCAAAAAAAATTACATCATATATAAGAAGTTATTAGACAACATAAAATTAGGTCATGCTTTCATTTTCAACAAAATATTATCAATTACTTACCTTATTTCTATATCAAACATGTACACTAAAACAAATTGTTTTTAACATTGTTTTATAAAGATATGTAACTAAACATAGTATAAATTTAAATAATATATTATAATATGTTTTTTAGTATTTGCTTCCGATCGTTATTAAAAAAAACCCGTGTGTTCACACGGGTGTACACCTAGTTGTGATTTATAGGGGAAGGATCCACTAAAAAGTGGATTTTGCCTAAGTAGCCTAAGAATTATTGTGATGATGACATGTGACACTCCTAATAAGTAGGAATGAATGGCATTTTGGTCCTTATAAAAAGAAGTGAAAATGACATGTGCTACCCCTTTTGTTTTTTAAAAATACAACAAAAAAATCTAGTATAAAAAAATATAGCACAAAAAATATAGTACAAAAAAATATAGCACAAAAAAATCTAGTACAAAAAAATATAGCACGAAAAAATTCAGCAAAAAAATGTAGTAAAAAAAAATCTAGCACAAAAAAATTAAGAAAAAAAAAATTAAGACAAAAAAATTCAACACAAAAATATAGTACAAAAAATCTAGCACAAAAAAACGTTATACAACATAGAAATACCACATTTTAGTGGGTTTTTTTAGTCTTCATATTTTATATAGCAATATGGTACTCAAATTAAAGATAAAAAGACGCTCGATTTTACGGTGAAATTTTTATGAAAAGATAATGTCGTATAAAAAGTTATGAACGTTTAAAAAATGGAGGTGGAATATGCATGTGCCTTGCATGTGAAGAGAGAAAGTCCATAAATATGATTTTCCCAAGATACCCTTGCACTCCTCTTTTCTCCTACACTTTCATCTTAACCATTGATTTGAAAAATGAATGGTTAAGATTACTTCTCATCCTACTTAGACAAAATAAATTTTTTATTTGATCTTACCCCGTGGTTTATATACACTAAAACCTCTATAAATTAATAATGTTAGGATCGAAATATTTTTTTAATTTAACGAGATATTATTATATCGATAAATTAATAAATTATTAATTTAAAGAGTTGGCTTATATTCGTGAGCTACTCTTAAATTTAAGCATCGACCTTCAAAATTCCATGTACGTTCACTTTAGCTATTTGAATAAAACAGAAACAATGACCTTCAAAATTCTCATGTACATTCAAAGACTCTTAAGAGATCATCAGAGTTCCTATCAACTAACTTTGACAAAGATGGATCCTACAAGCGTCACAAAGCAGTCAAGTATCCAGACATGGAGAAAGTTGTTTATGAATGGTTTCTCCAACATCAAGAGCGTGTGAATATATCAGGAGAGCTAATCATAGAGAAGGCGGTTGAGGCGTTGAAACTTTTGTATCCACGGGATTCTTCTGAGCATAAACTTTCACAGGGCTGGCTTTAGAAATTCAAGTTAAGGCATGGTATCAAATCGTAACGCCGCTTCAGAGAAAGTGGCTCGGTCGATACACATGACATGGAGAATAAATTGGAGTCTATAAGGGAAAAAATTAATCAATTTCCAAATGAAATATGTATTTAATATGGATGAAACTGGTTTATTTTACTTTACCAAAAAAAACTGGTCTATTTTACAGGTTAGCTTGTGACAATCCGAACTTTTAAGGTTAGTTTTACGTAATTCCATGATCGTTTAACTAGCGTTGTTACGCTTAATCACGTGCACGTCATATTAAATTTATTAAATCATAATTGATAGTTATTGTTTGTGCAAGACTTAATTGGACGTTAGTGTTTAGTTCCTTTGTATTGTTTGTTTGCCTCGGCCCAAATATTTAGAGCCCAAATAAAAAAAACTCAAGTGAGTTCGGCCCACTTGTTCCGAATATACACAGGTTTGTGTATGATTCTCATACAACTCTCATAATCACATTGAAACAAAACCCTAGTGCTCTATCCTCTCTCTATTTGACGACAACCTATCTATTCTATTCGGAGTTTCAATCCCTCGAAGCCTGTCCCTCGTGTCTAACGGCAACCACATCCCGGTTAGTATGATGAACATGTTTATTTTAATCTGTGTTTTATTATGCTCGGCTATGTGTACATGTTTGAGGATGATCGTGATCCTGTTAATCTAGGGAATTATTGTTAGGAAATTGGTTAATGATATGAATATTGATTGTGTCTATGAGCATGAATCCTATGTGACAATATGAATGATGTAAATGGTTAGGAATGCATGGTAGTGTGATTATGAAGAACATGTTTATTTTAATCTGTGTTTTATTATGCTCGGCTATGTGTACATGTTTGAGGATGATCGTGATCCTGTTAATCTAGGGAATTATTGTTAGGAAATTGGTTAATGATATGAATATTGATTGTGTCTATGAGCATGAATCCTATGTGACAATATGAATGATGTAAATGGTTAGGAATGCATGGTAGTGTGATTATGATGAACATGTTATGATAATTAATTGATTAGATTGAATGACTAGTCACATGAAACAACATGGAATCTGACCACTTCTTGATTAAACAAAAATTGTCTAGACATTAACTTTGATTGAACCGAGAATAACATTCTGAACCAAACCCACTAATTCACATTACTATTGGACCTTTCAAAATCAACACATGGGCCGAATCAAGTAACTATCTGACAACAATTAAATGATATCTCAAATGAATGATGGGCCGACAACTCTGATCTTAAACAATTTCTAATTGGGCCGCTATTGATAAAGAATGATGACTCATTAGAATTATGTTGAATGATCTAGATTCATAATAATCGAAGTTGTAACTGTTTTGATTGTTATTGTGAGAATTCATTATGTTACTGATTGTGACAATCTGATGAGTGGGGCGACGAAAGATCAGAGCTCCGACGAAAGACCCAACTCGACGAAATATAGTATTTCGTCACCCATTAAGTCGACGAAATATAGTATTTCGTCACCCTTTAAGCCGACGAAACATTGGTACTTCTTCGTTAGGAAGGAACCTCACAACAGACTGTGGTTTAGAGCGTGCATGATAATGAAATCATATTACTGCCTGTTGATGATGATTAATTATGACTATGGAGACATGATTTGGTTTTTATGTATAGCACACTTGACTATTATGTACTGATACGAAACATACATGTGAATTGTGGATTTGAATGAGTTGTATAACTGCTATGTACTATTCGGAGATCACTGCTTTAAGGCACACTATGATTATAACTTATATGCGAACCATGTGAATGTAAACTGATTACGTATACATGTATACCATAGGCTTTGACTGATTAAGTTTGAACGAATATCTAGTCATACCGAGCAAACCAAGGTGAGTTCACTTCTCTCAAATCAAGCATGCGTCCGGTGGGGACAGTTAAACAGACAAAACTAGTAAACGGATTTTCGTAAACCCATATCCTTGTAGGGGATATGAGGCGGTTTTCAAATACCCACATCCTTGTAGGGGATGTGAGGCGGATTTCACAACGCTATCCTTGCAGGGGATATGCATCGGTTTTCAGTAAATGTTAATGTTGGATAATACACTCACTTCTATCACTTAAGTCCCATCATACTACCGGGTTGTTGCTTGTAGGGCAACGGGGTTATTAGTTGATAGCGCTATTAGGTTTGGCACCCTCACGACGTACCTGGATAGGACGGGCGTGAACTAATAACTTTAAATCATGACCAATGTTTGATAGAGCATTGGAGAAGGGCAAAAAGGGCCGTCTGCGGTATTGAGTTATTATCAACATAACACAGCGTAACATAACATGAATCAGTAATCGGTAACGAACGGTTTAACAAAACAGTGAACTCACCAGCGTTGTCTGATGCACGTTTTTCTGCATGCTTGCAGGCCTTTAGGTACATGTTGTTGGAACTTGCTGTCTGGGATGCTGGAGTGGTCATGGGTCAAGTTGCAAGGAAACACAAGACAAGTTTGATGGTTTTATACACCTGCTTTATGAAACTCATAACAAAATGTAATATGCTTCCGCTGGATAATAGATCTTGCATTGTAACACTTATTTTAATATATGAAAGTTTTATTTGAAATATCTTTATAAGTTCATTGTGATTGGTGGTTAGATCCTGGTACGTCACACGCCTCGCGGGGGTTTCCGCATGTGGTATTTTGGGGGTGTGACATAGCTGACCATTCACTTGCAACAAAACAACTTGAAAGTAGGAAACAAGACAAGGAAAAACTTACAATTGTTATCTGTTGCAATGAGGATGGCTCGGAAAAAATTCCTCTATGGAGCGTTGGTAAGTATGCAAAGCCACGTTGTTTTAAGAATGTCAACATGAATAGTCTAGATTATGAATACCGTGCCAACAAAAGAGCATGGATGACTGGGTTGCTTTTCGAAGAATATGTTTGTTGGCTAGATGATCAAATGCACGATCGAAAAATTCTCTTGGTAGTGGATAATTATCCTGCCCATTCAAATAATATTAAAGGGTTGCAAAACATCGAGTTGTTTTTTCTACCGTTAAACATGACTTCAAAAATTCAACCATGTGATGCTGGGATAATTAGAGCCTTTAAAATGTACTACCGTAAAAGGTTTTATCGTAAGATTTTGAAAGGTTATTAGTTGGACATTTCTTCCCGAGAAAAGATTAATGTTTTAGATGCCATCAATTGCTTTCGACACTGTAAAATTCGTTCGGCTAATCCAACCGGCTCAAATGATTTAAACGATGTAAATTCTGGAGAAGACATTCGTGAGCTTGAGAACTTGATTACTGGAATGCATTATCGGCACAAAATGGATGTGAATGAGTTGTTGGATTATCATGGCGGATACCGTTCAAAATCCGGTTGATGATGATTCAGTTGCTTTGGAACCGGTCACTCGGAAAGAAGCATTGCAAGCGACAACAACTCTTCAAAACTTTTTGTTGCAATACGTTTGAAATGTATTGAATTACTTTTTTAACTGTGTTTCATCAATGCCATATTGAAATATATTGATTGGCACTAGTATTTTAGTCGGATAATTTAGAATTAAAAACGAGTATGTATTTTCTAATAAGAAATTATGTACCCGAAAATATACCAAAGTTATATGTTTTATAGTTTGTGAAGCATCACAATGATATGTTGAAACAACACAACGCTTAACGAAAGAATGTCAATCAATGCTTAAACCAGTTGGTAAAATAATTATCTAAACATACCTTAAAATGATATATCAAATTCTACGTTTTATTCAAATTCTAGCGGTGTAATAGAGGGGAATTGAGTATCTTATCAAAAGAGTGTTTCGATGGATTTTAAGTTTTAACCCCATCGCGTAACTGAATTATGCATCAAGTTTCTACCTAATCTTGTAGTTAAATGGTGGGCGAGATTTAGTTGTGAACGGACAAGTTTAAACAAGATCACTCCATGCATGATGAGTTCACGAATCATGATATAACTAGCACCTATGTGGCTAAACTTACAATTGTATACTTGGCTATTAGCCTTAGCCAAAGTAGCAAGAGTATCACAAGGGATAGAAATATGTGATATTGGTTTTGTCCATAATGAATACTCGTATTTCAAGTTTCTTAACTACTCAGCCTCTTTACCGGCTACGGCTAATGCTACAAACTCAGATTCTATAGTTGAATTTCTTATAAAAGTTTACTTCTTTGAAGATCATGAGAACCCCCCCCCCCCCCCCCCCCCCCCCCCCGGTAGGAGAATAATCTTTCATGATATAACGAGATTGTGAAATAAAAATTACTTTATTCTCATGCTTGATTGTTTAATCTAGTATCACTTTTAGCCTATCTAAAAACTTTTAGGAACAAATAAGATTGAATTTTTTTTTTCTTCTATTAACTTGATAATATTGACTTGTACCAAATTCACATCACCATGTCATCATCATATAAGCAAACAATAATTGCTTTTCCAGGGTGTTAACCTTTGTTATGCACACGTTTGTTTTCTTGGCTTAATTAATATTCATTAAACAAGATCATATCATCAAATGTTGATGTCATTGCTTAAGTGATTGTATTTGTTCATGACTTACTTAGCTTACACACATTATACTCGTGACTCGACATAACAAATCCTTCTGGCTACTTCATATAGATCTCTTCGTCCAATTCACCATTTAAGAATGTTGTTTTCACATCCGTTCAAGAATTTGTTTTCACATCTATTCAGGAGTAACTTGGTTATCCATAATCTCTCATCATCTCATAGCTTATTTTTGCTAGGTCGTTCCATTTATCCTTCGTTTTAAAAATCACGCGCCTCACATAGGTTGACAATACTTCAAATGAGCTAAGATAAATTCATCAATATTTTGTTGACTCTAAAAATCACTCAAAATTCGATATTTCCTTTCATAAGAAATTATGCAACTTTTAGTAAAAACATGCAATACTAAATACTAAACATTCATTATAAAATTAAGCATCAAACTTTATTAAGACTAAAGGTAGTGGAGCGACGAGAAGTGGGCGTCTTGCACAAAAAAAAAGGGGGGAGCGGTGTTTGGGGGCGACTTGGGGCGACTTAGGGGGAATCTTTGAATTTTTGTGCCAAAAGTTGAAAATTTGAGAGGGGTGGCGACGAGAAGAGGACGGGCAAGGGGGGACTTGGGGCTTGGGGGCGGTGTTTGGGGCGACTTGGGGCGGGGGACGCCCTTGAGGTCGCTCCACTACCTTTAGTCTAAGAATCTATGATATATATGTGCAGGGGCGGATCTATGTAGAGATCAGGGGTTGCCCGAGATACCCCTCAATTTTCTTGGCGAAATGCAACTTTTTTTCTTTCTTTCTTCGTTTTATGTATTCAAATACCCCTGAGCAAACATGTAATATGTGATTACTACACCAAGTATGATGACCAATTGACCATCAATGGCTTTGGTGTATTTTGTAGCAACATTGCAGCTATTTTGAAGAATCTTAAAAATAAAATCACCTAAATTTATCAACCTTTTATATCTCCCCATTGCCTAATACTATCTTATTTGTTTCCATATAAACAAACTAAAATGTTGAAGTGTTGGACAATAGCAAAAGACGTACTAACTTTGATGAAAGATGCAAATCAGTCCCTCAAACTCCGGTAATTATCCGCAACATATATTTTTTTTGAACGACAAATTTGGATCACTGACTGATCATAGCGGAATCACCCAATCATATCCGTCTACACTAGGCTACAATGTCTATACACCAATTCAGGAGGAAACCCAAGATCATATCCATCTCCACAAGGCTACAATGCCTATACACTAATTTAGGAAGAAACCCAATAAATATGAGAAAAAAACTCCTTGTGGAAATTGAACCCAGAACCTAATGGTTCCAAAGCCTTATCCCACACTTAAGATGTCACTAGGCTATAGTGCTATGGGCTATCTGCAACCTACATTGAATTACACTATAAACATATTGTACACTTACATTCCGCTACAATTGCAGCCAATGACTTCGTGATTGAACATTAAGCCCTGATAAGTGATTAGACTAGGAATGCCACAGAACCCATGTTTCTAGTACTGTAACATGTTTTATGTTTCCGCATTTATTTACGTGTATGCATGGTTGTAATTTCACTAGGTCACATTTGAATTCATTCATGTATTGCATGATCTCCATACTTGGAGAACACCTTCCTTGTTTAGTTGTTTGTAGCGGCGGACTCAGGGATTATTTACTGGGGGTGCGAATAAGGTGTTTAACCATATTTTCAAAGGGTGCGGTCGAGTTTTTTGACTAAAATATACACTAATTTTTTTTTCAAGGGGTGCGGCCGCCCACCTTCGCCAAAGGGTGGGTCCGCCCCTGGTTGTTTGCATATTCAAATGGTTCTACATGGAAATAAAAAATATGTAGAAAAACTGGATCAAACTATCAAAGTAACCCGCTCGTAGGGTTGCATTTCTACATTATTGTATAGATTTTTTTTTATTAAACGCATCGATATATCTATAAAATCTGTTACTTGTATTTGTTTTTATAGTTTATAGGTATCAAGGAAAAACGAGGAAAACGGCTAACTTATGAAAAGCTAAAGATATCGAATCAAAGAATTAAAGATGGATTTGGCATAAAATTTAATAATTAAAATGGTCTTAAGAGGCTAATATTCCAGCCCACATGTTTGAGCCCATGAAGATCAAATTTATCTTCAGCCCAATAAACAAAGTAGAAGAGCCCACATGATGGAGCCCAAGGAAGTCAAATTTATTTTTCAGCCCAATAAACAAGTAGAATGGTCGGCTGGTGATGACGAGGGTGCCCGGAAGCTCCCACTCAGCTGAGCTGGAAGTGACAAGCAGGAAGCTGGAGTGCATGCGATAGAAGCCGGAAGCTCAACTATACACATCTCAATTTCCAAGGCTGGAAAGTCAACATGATGTGACATTATCCAAAAGCATGTAAAAGTCTCCTTCAGACACACAATCTCTGAACTTACTTTAAAAAGGTAAGGCAACCTGTACATGTTACATCATGGAGGATAAGACTTGCCCTAATGGGAAGGTGAGCTGTAAAGGAGGTTGTTCATTACACCAGGTAATCGCCCCCAGTACACTTTAATTATTTTAGTTAAGGATCGGACGTTTGGTGTGTAAGTACATGGATGGTGTTTTACATTTTAGAATAATCATATGACTAAGTTAAATTATGTCTATGTAGCCGATTAAACAATTCATCATAAAATTTATAAGTTAATATTAACTTAATACTCTTCATGGATACGATACTCTACCTATCCTGATTGTCTAGATCATTTAGGCTTTTTTATTATTACTTAACGTTAGTAATATTATCTTCATAGCTAACACTTTATTTTGTAGCACATAAACAAACAAACAAAAAATTATTTAAGAGCATTTAATATTAAAATAAGTTGAAGTTTTTATTGATACAAGATACATAACAAAGCAACCCTTTATTTTATATACTTGATATGTTCATCAATGTTGATCAAGTGGTGCTAATTGAAGCTTAGTTGACCATACTTTGGTTGTTGATTTGGGGAAAAAAGCCCAAAATGTTTCTCATCCGGTGATCCACCTTTATTATTTTCATCAAACATTGCAAACAAATAAGTCTCTATAGATCTTCCAGGCTTTAATGGTGTTCCATTTGTCCCTTTAACATGTGAAATCAAATTCCTATAATAAGTTCCAGCATTGTCCACGGTTGCGACCGGACCGCCTTCGGCCGAAGCCCACCCGCTCTCGGACACAACAATCTCCACATTCTCGCCTCCATGTCGCGCTTGAGCCGCATAATGAGCGTCTAAGATGGCGTCAAAAAGGTTGGAATATTGACGACCGTTGTCATTCACCACGGGTTGTGTCGCGGTGAACAACGCGTATGGGAGATTCGTGCCCGGGTCACTAAAGTAAGGGTAGATATTGGCAAGCATTGGCAAGTTGTTTTGTGCTAGAAATCTTATTATCGGGTCGATAAACCCTTGCACGTTGTCTTTAAACGCACCATTGCTTGGTGGAGACGAGGACCCTAAAAGTCCGGTGTATGTTGCGGTGGACACCTTAATTTGGTCACCTAGGTTCGCGGCTCTAACCGCATTATAAACATTTTGTATGGCGGGGAGTAGGAAGCTTACGTATTGGCTGTTTTCGTTATTTGGGTCAACTTCATTTCCGACGGCTATGTATTTGAAGTTGACATCGGGGTAGTTTTGGATGTTGTCTCGAACCCATGTGTTTGCGGCATTTTGGTCGTTGAGCAATTGAAGAGCGTCGTTAGGGACGCCAATCATGAGTTCGATATTGGTTCCTCTGAGTGCTTCAAGAGTAGGTTGATGCGGATCATAGATCCGCATCTTGGTTATACCATTGCTTTGGTAAAGGCTTACCACGTCGCGTTCGGAGGGCAAATCGTTGCCGTTTCGGCCATAGCACACGCCTACGGACTGTGCATCTACATTCAAACAAACACTATAATGTTAATTATCTTTCTTATATAAATTTAATACAAACATAAATAATGTTTTTGATTAAAAAAAAACAAGAGAGGAAACCTTTGACTATGAGAAGATTAATGAGTAGACCAAGCAGTAGAAGCTTTGTTGCCATGACTTATTATTTATGAAATTTCTCTTTGAGATCTAACCACATATATAGAGAAAAAAAATTACACAAATGATCCATATATTATGTTCAAATTGATTTTTGTGCTTATATATTATAAAGAGTAAATTACGATTTTGGCCCCTGTGATTATATCATTTTTACCCTTTTAGCTCAAAAAAGAATTTTTTAACATCTAAGGTCCGACGTCTTTTTTTCTAACTCTTTTGGCCCCTAACATTTAATGGATGGGGTTAGTGTTATGGGCCAAAATGGTTAGAAAAAAAGACGTTGGGGGCTTAGATGTTAAAAAATTCTTTCTTGGGCTAAAAAGGTAAAGTGATATACCACAAAGGCCAAAATCGTAATTTACTCTATTATAAATTATACTTTCCATCCTAAAATTTTAATATTTGTCACATATTAGATATTTATTTAACAATGAACATTAAAAATGAGTGTTAAAATGAACCGCAACCAACAAACATAACAAACACTATATTGCCCGTCAGTGTCATCTATTTTTATGAAAAATAAATAAATAAGTAAACGCAAGTAACATATTCCATATGATAAAAATAGGTGCCTTATTCCCACATACCCTATATCTTATTTTCACATCCCCTATTGTATACGGGCCGTATACAATTATACGGCTCGTATAGAATGTTTTTTAATAGGAAAATGCGCAGGAAATGTTTTTTTTGTTTTATTATATACGGCCCGTATACAGTTATACGGGACGTATACATGTGTATACGATTTGTAAAACGTATACGGCTCAATTGATTTATTTTTGTGGGTTTTTGGATGTTACCAATGGTATACGGGCCGTATATATTGGCGTTTTTTCAAGTATCACGTTTTATTCCCGTAAAAACACAATCATTCTAGGGTTTCTAAACTCTTCATCACCTTTAACAATGTCGATAAACGTTGATGAAAACCTTAGCGATCGCAGAGATCTTCGTGTTGGTTATTTATCGATTCCGAGTAACTAGCAGAAGAACCTGACACAAACAAGTTCTCCACAGTTTGTTATTCAGATCTCTGTTCGGTCATCTTTCCAAACTATAACACACGATACTTTTAATAAGCTGTCATAGTTGTCAAATTCGATTTCAACAAATCTTTTCATTTTCCTTCAATTTCTAAAACATTCTCTGTTACATGAAGACGTGTCGGGTTCTTCTACTAGTGGTATTTTACTGAAGTATTGAAGATTCAATGTGCAAACCCAACCGTTTTTTACTACGGAAACGATGGCTATGCGAAATACAAACCGCAATCTTTTGTGACTATGGGAAACACAAGTTTTCTTTTTGAGCTTGATGGATGTCCGTTATCTCAGTTGAGGCGGGCATTGTTTAAATCTGAATATAACTAGATGTTACGTGTATCAGCGTTGTTTATCACCCTGTGTGAGCATTGGAAACCCGACAAACAGTCTTGACAACTGTGACATTTTATCTATCTATCTATGTGTGTCACATCCATCCTGTTATAGCAATCGATATGATTAATTTTTACAGATTTTTTTCTAATTAGCGTTGTTAACTACCAAAAGAATGCATACACAAATAGTTCTAGTGGACGAAGCAAAGAGACCGTTGTGTATCTGAATCAGGTTCTCAAACAAACACTACCAAAGACGGGTTGGTGATAAATACCGGAGCTGTTATCTCGGTTGTTCAGTACTTTCGTGATAATAAAACAAGCAGGCATTGATTTTGCCAAGATTGAAGGAAAGAATCTGGCCATAAACCATTTTTTACCAATTTTCACTCCAGTAGTTGAAACTTGAGCGCAGGAATCAATTCAAAACCCTCACCCTCAAAATCAACCAGAAACTAAAGGAAAAAAGGGCTGATAATGGCTGATGGTTCTTCGTTGAGGAAACCAAACGTAGACGGAGATGATAGGCCTGGTAACCGGAAGAGAAATCAATTGTATTTTTTTTTTGTTGCTTCTCTTGTTAAGTTTCTGAACCAACCGAAATCCACAAATTCCAACAGTTTCTTCATAGATTCCGTCCGGTTTCCAAACTCTTTCACACAAAGTTAATATTCACTGTGGTGGATGCAAGCATAAAGTTAGAAAAATACTCAACAAGATTGAAGGGTACACAACTGAAGGTTCAGTGCACGAACAGTTTCTTACGAACGATATGTATCAGGAAGCTCAACTTGAACAGACGATATGTATCAACAACTTGTGAGTGGGAATATGGCTATGAAGAATAGTATGGATAAACAATCACCGGTACGGGTTTTTCTGCTAGTTATTCGGAATGTTTCGAATCATCACAGAAGACGTGTCGGGTTCTTCTGCTAGTAGTATGAGTCTGAGTCCATTGTGGTTCGTGAATGTTTCGAATCATCACAGAAGACGTGTCGGGTTCTTCTGCTAGTAGTATGATCCAAAAATTCCGTTGTTTAAATCAGAATCAGGTTCTCAAGACAAGGATCGTTCTAATAGATTAAAGAGAATAATCCCTTTTTTACCATTTTTTACCCATAGTATACGAGCCGTATAATAATATACGACCCGTATACAACCATCGTATACATTGTATACGATCGGTAAAAATATTTTTTACCAATGGTATACGGCCGTATAAACCGTATACGACTCGTATACATATGGTAAAAAATGGTAAAAAAGACTATTCATTTTTTCAACATCATAAGAATGTTAACTTTTTAGTTTCTCAACATCATAAGAATTAAGGTTTACCTTGTTAGTTTCTCAAACACTACTAAACATCTGCTTTCTGAATCTGAATCAGAATGTTAACTTTTTAGTTGCTTATCTTGTTAAGTTTCTGACCCAACCGAAATCCACAAATTCTGTCACTTTGTGTATTGACGAAGCTGACAAACACATTGGTATTTTCTCAAAATGTGCAAACTTGAAGAATCTCACATTAAAGGAGTTTGCAATAACGGGATCAGATGGTTTGAGTATCTTTCATCCTCATTTGGCTAATCTCACACTTGAAAATGACAAGTTTGTGAGGGCCGTATATTGTTATTTCTGTTGTTCAGTACTTCCGAGATCTGACCCAACCGAAATCCACAATTCTTTTACTCATAAACCCTTGAATCCCAACGCTTCATTTGTTACCGTAAGGATGATGCAAATTTGTACGTAAAGATCTCTACACAAACTCTTCTACATCTTTTAACCAGTTATCCATCACTTAAGACTCATGTTCAAGTAAGTGTCTAAAAATCTGAAAATTCAGGTTTACCTTGTTAATTTCTCAAAACAAAGTCTCGTTTCTTCATCTTCATCTTCAAGAACAATGATGAACAGATGATGTCAGATAATACTTCATTTGTCGAGAAACCATTATCTTGTGATACATGAACGTTGTAATCTTGTCTTTCAGAAGAGTTTGTATTGAACCAAGAATACTTCAAACATTCTATACCTTACAACGTATACAGGTGCAAGAGAATGGCGAGTTATTTTCAGTTATTTCTGTTGATCCACAAATTCCATTGTTTAAACCAGAATCAGGTTCTCAAGACAAGGATCGTTCTAATAGATTAAAGAGAATAAACCATTTTTTACCATTTTTTACCCATAGTATACGAGCCGTATCAGAATATACGGCCCGTATACAATCATCGTATACATTGTATACGATCGGTAAATTTGTTTTTTACCGAGAGTATACGGCCGTATAAACGGTATACGGCCCGTATACTTATGGTAAAAAATTTCTTTCTTTCCTTTTTTTAGTTGCTTCTCTTGTTAAGTTTCTGAACCAACCGAAATCCACAAGGGTTGTATCGGAATCAGGCGTTGGAAGGATTGTAGTAGCAGGACATTGGTACCACTGTGAAAATTGCATCAGGAGGGGAGAGAGTATGATACAATAAGGATGTTGGGAATTAAACGCATGTACGTGACAAAATAAGGATGTTCGCATAAACATATATTCGTTTCATAACCTCCTCCTATAAATCAACCACAACTGACAAAGAGCCTGTATTAGAAGCCATCCTATGTCTTTTACCAACCGAAGAGGCAGCAGAAGACGTGTCGGGTTCTTCCAACATTCACGAACCACAATGGACTCGGACTCATACTACTCACCCTCCCCTGAGGAAAAGTTTTCCCGACGACTCAAGAAAATCCACAATCAATGTATACAGGTGCAAGAGAATGGCGGGTGATATAGTAATTTTCAATAATGTAGGAAGGATTGAAGTAGCAGGACATTGGAATCTGGTTCTCAAACAAACCAACAAAATCCTGATAGTGAAAAACATCAACAATCATTTTTTCTTTTCCTTCAATTTCGAGAACATTCTCCCTGTGTATGTGCTTGTGCTGTAGAAACCGGTGATGAATTTGTATACACAACTGAACGTTAATTGATATTGTTTTAGACAACAACAGATAATGAACGGATTGTTGGTGGATAACGCAAACAAGTTCTCCACAGTTTGTTATTCAGATCTCTATTCGGTCATCTTTCCAAACTATAACACACGATAAGTTTAAACTTTATAGTGTGTGATTTGACCAGGAAATGATTGGAGGTGAAGGTTCAGTGCACGAAAAGTTTCTTACGAAATGTACGTGACAAAACAAATATGTTGGGAATTAAACGCATGTCCGTAATCCCGCGTTGATAGCTTCCGTTTTATTCAGACTCCTTACAACTCTCATCAAATGCCTCACCCTTCCTTTTATTCTATAAATATTAAATAAAGAATAACACCATGCCCGTAATCCCGCGTTGATAGCTTCCGTTTTATTACAGTCATACGACACGTTTTCTTGTTCTTCAGTCTTTGTTACTTGTTGATGTTTTATTTTTTTCTACTTTTAGAAAGTTTTGAGCACCTCACGACTCTAAAATACTTGAAAAATCAAATTTTCGTTCCATACGGGCCGTATAACAGTATACGGCCCGTATACACGTTCGTATACATTGTATACGACCAGGAAAACTTATTTACACATGGTGTATACGAGCCGTATACTGTTATACGGCCCGTATAGAATAAAAACAACTGACAAAGTCTGTGCCAGCAGACTTTGTCAGTTTTTTTTATTCCATACGGGCCGTATAACAGTATACGGCCCGTATACACCATGTGTAAATAAGTTTTCCCATGTGTTAATATTAGGACCCTAAAAATAATGTAAATTAAAAAATTAATTTCAATAAAATTATGTAATAACATACAAACATGTTCAATAAGTATCTGACTACCTAGCTAACTATTGAGAGGGAGAAAGAGTCTTGAGTTGGGGTTTGAGAATGTTTGGAGGCCGAAAGTGGTGTGTTTTTAGTAGGGCCGACCCTGAGAATTCATATACCCTGTTCGATCTCGAAAAAACGTGCCCTTAGGCCTTAACGTTAATGGTTTAAACCTAATGGCAATGGGCTAATAACTAATCTAAAACATAAAAATAGTTTTGTAAGTGAGTCAATGTTGTTCTTTGTATGAGTATACCCTATTAATTTATTTATTTTTACATTTACATATCGGATTTTTTTTTTAAAATAACGTGCCCTTCGAAGTATCGGGCCCTGGCCGGTGGTCCTCCCCGCCCACCCTAAAGGCCGGCCATGGTTTTGAGGGGTTTTAGTTAATAAAAGTGTAAAATATAACAAAGTATCAAACTATTGAAATCATAAGTACAGTTTATAATGCTTAATTAGCATAAAATCCAAACCTTAATATACCACGTTACCTATGGTGTGTTTTGGGGGGTTTTAATTAATAAAAGTGTAAAATATTAATCGTAATACTGTATTAGTGTTAACAAAGTATTAAACTATTGAAATCATAAGTACAGTTTATAATGCTTAATTAGCATAAAATCCAAACCTTAATATACCACGTTACGTATGGTGTGTTTTGAGGGGTTTTAGTTAATTAGTGTTAACAAAGTATCAAACTATTGAAATCATAAGTACAGTTTATAATGCTTAGCATAAAATCCAAACCTTAATATACCACGTTACGTATGGTGTGTTTTGAAGGGTTTTAGTTAATAAAAGTGTAAAATATTAATCGTATTACTGTATTAATGTTAACAAAGTATCAAACTATTAAAATGATAAGCATAGTTTATAATGCTTAACATAAAATCTAAACCTTAATATACCATGTTACCTATTTGTATAATTCTTTATAAAATATGTGAATCAAATGATATCCTGTGGTTAGAGCATTCACATTCTATCCATCAAAATATGTGAGGGGGAGTTTTTATATTATAAAGGGTATAAAAAGTGGTTGTGAGTGGAGGAGAGAGAAAATGTTACTGTTCATCTGTATATTTGGGGGGACACTGTTCACCCAGTATAATTTTTTTAATATATATTGAAAGTGGTTGTGAGTGAAGGAGAGAGAAAAATGTGATGATAATATTATTTAATTGAAAAGGAGAGAGAAAAAGTATTTGGTTTTAGTGGAAATATATTGATATAGGAGTTGTTTTTTAGTGGAATGTATGTATAATTTGATGGTTTGGATGTGAATGCTCAGTTAAGCTTGTTTTATTTAATAGAGAAGAAAGATATTATATTAAATTAAATTACCCGTGAAAAAGTCTTTTTAAGTCGTCTCAATGTTGTGAGTCAATTCTATCATTGAAAAATTCTTTTAGTCAAGAGTTTGATGGGTTGATAATAGGCCATCTCAAAAGTCATATCTTTAGAATGTGACATGTCGGCAAATATGTTTTCTTATAGTGAGTAAAAATAAACAAACTAATGATTTTGAACAAATTGTTAACAGAAAAAGTTTCGTTTACATATTAAAATATATTAACAAAATTATAGAAATTATCTAAAACCATGATAAGTTGTTTTCTAATATGTTTTTTAGCAACAATTTTTTTACACCTAATGTCATATTATAGTTTTGTAATAAACTCACATTCACACATTTATGGTAGTGGTATAATGTTACCTTTACAAACGTGATGTGAGTTCAAATCATCGTATATACAAGGTTATCTGATATTTAGATGTAAAAACTGTTAAAAAAAACTAACACACAGTTTCAACCATAAAACTGGAATTCTAGACCGCTTTAAAACTCATTTACTACACATTGTGAAAAAGTATGTTATATCCTCTACACAATTCAAACATGCAAGGTTTCAACCATAAGACTGAAATTCTAAACCGCTTTAAAAATACATTTACTACACAATGTGAAAAAGTATGCTATAGCCTCCTTAAATTTCAAACATGCAAGCAATATCTTTCACATAATGGATTCGTTATTTCTCCAACAACAAACTTTGATTTTTTTTTTTTTAAATACTAGGTTATTTATCGTGTGATAAATGCAATATTATATAATTAGTAACAAAAAAGTTATTATTATTTATCATGTGATAAATGCAATATTATATAATTAGTAACGAAAAAGTTATGTTTAAAAAATTAAAATCTATGTCGACTTTTTTGAACTATATATTTTGTTCTTTGGTATGCAATTTTTCTTATCGTAACATATATTCTCATACCGTGTATGTGACGCAAAGACAAAATACTCAGCCTAACCCTATGAATTTGTCGCTTTTTTTTTTTTTTTTGAATTTGTCGCTCTTAATATGTCTAGATACAAACAAATGAGTACATCATTTATGTCCAAACGAATCAATGTCTGTACCTAAATTTGAATTCTCAAATTTCCCATGGAAAAATTCATATACACCAGTAGACTTTCCCAACGTTAGGTGGCGGAAATTCAGTCAGTATCGGTATTAGTTTGTTTCTTTACGATACCGACACTCGTTGTAGTAACCAAAGAAAAAACTCAAAAAAATAGTCCTGATATCACAAAAAAAGTCGACATACCTTCTTAATATGTTATATAATTACCGCTATACGTTTTTACTCCGTGTAAAACACGTGTCAATTTTTTTTGTCATATCATGACCCTATTTTTTTTTCAATTTTTTTTGTCATGACCATATTTTTTTAGTTTTTTTTTCTTTTGATTAATATAACAAGTGTTAGTACTATAACAAACTAATACCGATACCAACAAAATTCCCGACATATAGCACGTGGGAATCCTACTAGTACCTTTTGAATATGTTATATAATTACGTGCTTGATCCTTACTAGTTGTTAACTCGTAACATGTTTAGTTCTTTTCGTTAACAGATGTTAAATAATCATTTTATACCCATCTACTGAAACATAAAAATAACTAAAGAAACCAGGACCATAATATCAATGTACCAACAAAATGCTGTCAATTTACTGTAAACAAAAATGTTAATGTATTATATTTTATGACAAGTAGATTACTCACTTGGCAACCATTTCTGGGTTTTTAAATACAAAAAAAATCAATAATAACAATAAAATAAAACAATTTCTCCACTTCATGCCTCCATTCATACATTGTTTGCATTCAATAAAACAATCACTATACAAAAAAATAAATAAAACACTGCATCACCACTTGTGCATGCTGCTATCATGATTGTACTATATCCGAGGGGCTTGTTTCGATCCACAAATGCTAGATATGTACATGAAATTGCTTGATCATTGCATGTTTTGTATGCTCTCGTGCAACTTTTGCACTCTTCGATGACAAATTGCCTAAACAGATGATATATCAAGAATGCCTTGTATATCGCCATCGTTCTTGACCCTTGGATTGGGAATTAACGAACGGTCTCCAAGACGCTTGGAATCGTCTGCTTCTTTCAAACATAGGGCTGTGGACGTCTGCATACATTCGCCCCGAACTGCTTGTATATTTGTTGATTTCATTTCTCATTTCTTCATCCATATCGTATTGTGACCTCTGAAAAATAATTGTCAACTTATGAATAGGGTTGATTTTTGTAATGTTTTATCTCGGTCAAATGGGAAGAAAGCAGTCAAGAGTTGATTATCATCAAAAAAGTAGTAATCATATTTGACAGTTTATAATCAGACGTTATTGGAAGAAAAAACCTGATCCGGCCGTTTCAATCCATACAAAAATGACATGTTTTGACACATTACCCAACCTGCTCATTTTGCCACCTTTAGTAATAGCTTATTCAATATATTTTTTAAATTTAAACATTTATATTAATCTTAGAGTAAAATGCCATTTTCGTCCCTGAGGTTTGGCCAGTTTGATACTTTCGTCCAAAGGTTTGTTTTTCCGCATCTGGATACAAAAGGTTTGAAATCTTGCCATTTTCATTCGGCTCGTTGACTCCATCTATTTTTCTCCGTTAAGTCAGGGGTATTTCCGTCTTTTTACTTACTTTGTTTTGTTTTGAATACTTGTACATTATGCTAAATACTTGTACATAAAGTGAAAAAGACCGAATTGCCCTTTTAAGTTAACAAAAAAGATGAAAAATACCCCTGGCTTAACCGAGAAAAATGGATGTAGTTAACGAGCCGGATGAAAATGACAAGATTTCAAACCTTTTGGATCCAGATGGGGAAAAACAGACCTTTGGACGAAAGTCGCAAAACTGGCCAAACCTCCGGGATGAAAAATGGCGTTTTACTCTTAATCTTATTTAAAATGTAGATTTTATTAAATCACCTTGGAAGGATTTGAAAGTACAGCATAGGCTTCTCCAATCATTTTGAAAAGCCGATCCGCATCTATGCGAACATTTTCGGATATTTCCTTCCACAATCCATCATCTCCGTTATCACTTCTACTCACCAACAAGGCTGCCTACATCAGCAAAAAGTAACCATTTCAAATACAGGTGAAGGTTTCAAACCCATTTACTTACAAATAGGTAAAACGATATGCTAACCTTATCAGGATGATGCTTTAGTGCAGCTTTCCGATACGCTTTCTTGACTTCTGATGCAGCAGCAGTTGATTCAACTCCCCTATAAAGTTTCAAAACCGCGTCACCACTCGACACAAAAACGTTTTTTTTTTTTTTGTTCTTTCAAACAAAATCTCGACTATTTGATAGAACTTACAGTATGAGGTACATATTTAAGGGAATTTCTTTTTTGGATTCTTCTTCAATATTATAAAGATGGAGCTGAGTTTGTCTTAGCTCATTCGATTTATCCATTTGTGATGTCAGCGAAGACACCAATCTCCTAAGATCTTTAGCCGCTTCTCCGTAATCTCTAATCATCTCATATAAGTTGGCCCGTCTAGAAATAGCCTGAAATGAGTCGCATTTCAGGTCAACTCAAGTTATGTTGTATCTCGAAAGTCACCTAACGTGTATATTTAATGTGAAAAACCCCCAAATCATTTTATTCAACATATAGCTTTCGTAATCATATTTGATAAACAAAATATTTATAAAAAAACAAAGAGTAAAATGTCAATTGCGTCCTTGAGGTTTGGCCAATTTTGCGACTTTCGTTCAAAGGTTTGTTTTTCTGCATCTGGATCCAAAAGGTTTGAAATCTTGCCATTTTCACCCGGCTCGTTAACTCCATCCTTTTTCCCGTTAAGTCAGGGGTATTTCCATCTTTTTTGCTAACTTAAAAGGGCAATTCGGTCTTTTTCACTTTATGTAAAAAGACCGAATACCCCTGAAAAAGACCGAATTGTCCTTTAAGTTAACAAAAAGGACAGAGATACCACCAACTTAACGGAGAAAAATGATTGGAGTTAACTAGCCAGATGAAAATGGCAAGCTTCAAACCTTTGGGATCCAGATGCGGAAAAAGAAACCTTTGGACGAAAGTCACAAAACTGGCCAAACCTCAAGGACGAAAATGACATTTTACTCAAAAATAAATATAAATTATTGGGAAAAAAAGTAAATTTGTTGCCTAAAATACAAGTCTACAATTAACACTGCCAAAAGTGGTGTAAGTTAGCAAACCTTGAGATAGCTTGGATCAAGAGCTATAGCTAAGCTGCAATCGGCAATGGCATCTGAAATTTGGCCCAAAGCCCGGTATGCTGCAGCCCGATTGCAAAAACATATGGCTGCAAACGGGCGTGATTCGACACTGCATGATAGTGCAGAAGTGTAATTTTCAACTGCTTCAGTATACCTGCCGGACTTATATGCTTCATTTCCTGCTGCCTACAAAATGAGAGAACTAGATTATATTATGCCAAATCGCATGGGGTAAATGAGTCATTTCAGTAACTTGAAATCACAAGAATTTGTTAAACTTTCAGAAAAAGAGTAAAATGTCATTTTTGTTCCTGAGGTTTGGCCAGTTTTGCGACTTTCGTCTAAAGGTTTGTTTTTTCGCATCTGGATCCAAAAAGTTTGAAATCTTGCCATTTTCATCCGGCTCGTGAACTTCATTCATTTTTCTCCGTTAAGTCAGGGGTATTTTCGTCTTTTTACCTATAATATTTTTGTTTTTTATTTAGTAAGGGTATTTTGAATACTTTACATTATGCTAAATGTTTGTACATAGAGTGAAAAAAACCGAATTGCCCTTTAAGTTAACAAAAACAACAAAAATACCCCTGACTTGACAGAGAAAAATGAATAGAGTTAACAAGCCGGATGAAAATGGCAAGATTTCAAACCTTTTGGATCCAGATGCAGCAAAACAAACCATTAAACGAAAGTCGCAAAACTGGCCAAACCTCAAGGACGAAAATGGCATTTTACTCTTCAGGAAATTAAAAAGTAAAAATGTAACTATTTACATACCTTGCGAGATAAAAGTTCACTTATTGTGTCAGCTAAAGGTATCATTGACTCCAAGCTCATGATTTCTAACCTAAAAGTTATCAAGACAAATATGTTAATTTTCATACTGTCAGCTTTCAGTCCACCAAAATACATAAATAAGTGGAGAAAAAGATAACAGAATTTTACAAAATGACAAGGTGGCAAGATGGGTGGGGACATCAGATGGTAAATTTACGGTAGGTTGACCAGAAACACTTTTTTGATCATTTCTTAACTAATAGCTAATGTATTTAAACCGAAAACAGAATTGTTACAGTAATAATCTGAATCTTTGAATAAAGAGATTTATAAGCTATCAGATATACGATATCGGTCAAGGACCAATAATTGAGCTATGGGTTATCGCGGTGGGATATCGTCATATCGGTGGGATATTAGTAATTTTAATATCATGCAGAATATATATATATATATATATATATATATATATATATATATATATATATATATATAGGGGAGGGTTTAAATGAGAACGCTAAATATTGTGAGAACCGTGAGAACAAATAAAAAAATCGCGATAACTTGGTCAAAAACAATTCAAATTCAAAATTTTTTTCTACACTTATCATTATTATTCGAATACAATGTTAGAAATTTAATTTACACGTTTAAATTTACGTGAATTCGTAAATAAAGAAAATTTACACATGTGTAAGTTTGCCATTTACACATGTGTAAATCTGTTATATGTACACATGTGTAAAAAATCTAAAAAGAGTGATTTTGAAAGGAGAAATGAATTATTTGATGTTGTAAATTCTTTTTTTGATGTTGTATCTTAATTACAATGAGGTTTGTATTAAAAAAATTGGTTTTGATTGGTTTTTTCGTTCGTTCTCACGGTTCTCGCAATATTTAGCGTTCTCAAGATAACCCTCCCCTATATATATATATATATATATATATATATATATATATATATATATATATATATATATATATATATATATATATAGCAATTTAACACTAACAATTTAGTATACTCTCCTACCATTAATAAATTAACCGTTTGCAACTTGCAAAACACTAACAATTGTAGCAAGTAGGAACTCATTAAGGCTTAAAACACTAATAGCAGCAATAAGAAGAAAGATGAATGGTAGAATAAGAAAAAGGTACTGACATCGGGAATATCAGTCAATATCACCAAAGAATTGGTACCGATATTTTACATGGAGACTGCTATCCGATATATCACTGATATTAACTGCATAGTTTATAATGTATACATTTAAAAATACACTTCAAGTAACTTTCAACCTGCTTGACCCGCCAAGCCCATTTGACATGTTCCTTTTTCACAAGATGTTTATTCTTAGTTCTTAATAGATACCTTTCAGTAATAAGCCCAGAATTCTCTTGTTTCTTAATAAATTCATGAGCTTCTTCAAGCTTTCCTAAATAAAAATAGGATTTAACGATCAGGTTTGATCTCCATGAGTCTGACCCAGCAGAACTCAGAGTCTGCTCACACATCTGAATAATTTGTTCATATCGCTGTAACTGCAAAACCAGACATCACATGATTATCGAATTCAGACCTAAATTATCAATAATAATTAACCAAAATCATAAAGTCAAGTGTCAAACTACCAGCCACTAAACATTAGTGGTTGTTTGTAACTAGTAGCAAGTACACGTACATTTTTAAGTGTCAAATGAAATTGAACATTTGTATTAAATGTTATACAAACCTTTAGTAGGGTATCTGCTTTCATCTGAAGCAATTGCTCTGAACAACTGCTTATTTGCAAAGCTTCATCAATAACTTTCAAAGCACATCCTAAATCTTCTGGTGTTCTTCGTGGAAGTTCAGTATATTGCTTGAGGCATTGTGTCACTTTCTGAAAAACCAAAGATTTAAAAAAGAATAAATAAAAATAGAAGATTAGTGACGGTGTAGATTATGCGTGCGGCTGTGTAAAGTAAAATGGTTAATAATAAGGAATAAACACTATGTAAAGGTTAAAAAATGTGAAATACCTGTGCCTTTTCTAAGCCCTCAGAGGCGTCTACTAACAACTTTCTGTCCACACAGACATCGCTCCCTGACTGCAAGCATTTCATATACTGAACAGTTGCATTTTCAACTTCTCCAATAGCAAGGTAACAACTGAATATATATATAAAAAATATTATTTTTTGGATAGATAGATATAAAAAGTAACAAAAAGCTATTATCAATTAGATTATTAATAAATGCATAACGGAAAGCCCGAAATGTACTAATACGTTTGGAGGGAGCACCTTGCATTGACCCCATTGACTAGTCAAGCAGAAAGGTCCATAATATCATGGTTGTTGATGTCTATCAACAATATGTGCATATGTCTGTAAAAACACATACGTATACGAAGGTGTGCCCGCACGCACACACATATACATGCAACTCTTTAATGGCATTATTTATATGCATGAACACAATAAAATGTGAATACATGCAAGTAGAGGTGACAATTCAACTCACTACCTATGAAAGGGACTAATTTTACTATTTGGGTTATGTTTTCTCTCCAACGGATCAAATAGCTAAAATCAAAAGTAAGTTAAGATTAAAAAGAAACAGGTCAAAAAAGGTTGCCCAAAGTATGTTTTTGCTGAACAAAACCTCATTAAAAATCGAGTAAAGTACACACATGCTCCCTATGGTTTACCAAAATTTTGGATTTGGTCCCTAGCTTTCCAAAAGTACACGTATGGTCCCTGTGGTTTCCACTTTGTAATGCATTTAGTCCCCAGCCAACAAATCTAAAGGTTTTAGTAGGTCCAAGTTATAGGGACTAAATTCGTTACAAAGTGCAAACCACAAAAACGAAAGACCATCCATGTATTTTGGTAAAAAATTAAGGACTAAATGCGTAATAAAGTGGAAACCACAAGGACCATCCATGTACCTTTGAAAAGTTGGGGATCAAATCTAAAATTTTGGTAAACCACAGGGACCATCCATGTACTTTACTCTTAAAAATCACATTGTTGTTGAGAACTTGAGATGATAGAAAACTAAAATCATATTTGTCAAACTTATTATTAGCCGGGTTTTTATTTTTATTTTTATTTTTTTGAAAAAAAGGTTTATGGGGTCAGTTCTACTTCTACCTAAGAAGTTTCATGTTTTGACCTGTTACTCTGTTAGCCAACCCATTCTCACGCAAAAAGATCCAACCAAATGACTCTAAAAATCAATTAAATCTACAAAAATCTAATAAAAGTGATTCTTACTGTGCAGCACGAACTTGAACCTTGAGAAAATTAGGATCTATTGCTGCAGCCATCAGACAATCTTTTAAAGCATCTTTCATCCTTCCAAGAGAAATTCTAGTTGCTGCACGGTTGCTATAGCATAGCATCAAAGCCCTAAGGCAACCTTTAGATTTCTCAGTTTGAGAAACCGAATTTAACCCCTGTGTGTAATAATCCTCTGCTTTAGCAAGATCCCCGTTACCATAAGCTTGGTTTCCCCTGATATAATTCAAAAACATTCTTAGAACAAACAAGGAATCATTAACTGTCGAGGTAATAAATGGGTGGGTAGTGTAACGGGTCAAGATCAAAATGGGTAAGTAAGTTTATAGTGCAGCTTGAGAGTTGACTGTACGTGTTAAGTTGGGTTGACCCAGAAAAACCTTTTTGCCTCATTTCTTTTTTTTCTTTTATTGATAGCTAACATATTAAATATGAAGTATATTATTATAAATTTACAAGTCTGTAGAGGTGATAAGGGGTGGGTAGTGTAACGGGTCAAGGTCAAAATGGGTAAGTTCATAGTGCAGGTTGAGACTGTATGGGTTAAGTTGGGTTGACCCAGGAAAACCTTTTTGCTCAATTTTTTTTCGTTATTGATAACTAACATGTTAAATAAGATTACAAAAGTATATTCTTACAATAAGGGCAAATTGCATTAGAAGACAACAAACTTTGGTCGGGTTTCTGTTTGGGGTAATACGGTTTCTTTGCACCCACGAAAAGGCTCAATCTTTAAAAAGGTTTTCCCTTAAGATAATCTTGTAAGTTAACCATTTGTTGGCCCCACATCAAAGTAAAAAAAAATAATCTTGAAAAGGAAAGAATATAACACCTCAATCGCCACTTCTCACAGACTTCCTCTGCTGCAATGCTGACTGATGCATTTGCTAAAGTTTCATGCTTTGAATCTTGATCATTTACCGGTTTGAAAACATCCTTACTTTTACTTGATAATGTAGACATATCAACTTTTTGGGTATTTCGAGGAGACAAAATCGAAGAAGAAGATGATGCATACGCGTTTTTCGAATCTGATGTTGGACTGTAAGAATCTTGACCAGTTTTCAACCGATGTTTCTTTTTATGCTTACGTGTCTCTGGTGACATTTGACTTTGACCGGATGTAGAAGCAGCAAAAGTGAAATTCTCCGTGCTTATATTTTCTAAATTTGAACCGAACTCAAATAACCGAGTGCCTGATTTTTCTTGATTCACAGAAGTTGCAGTGGAGCTCAATTCAGAATCCAATGCTGAAGCAAAGGTGTCGCTACTAAACTCCATGTTTTCCATTGCGGATTTAAACGTTTCTGCCTCGGAAACTTCACATTTTAAATCACCATCATTAACGTCTAATCGTCGCGTAGCGATGATTAAATCTTCATCCGTTGTCATATTTGTATTAATATGATGTGATTCACTTGACACGCTATTTTGGTCATTTGTTTGGGAAGCAGCATCGTCAGATGCCACAGACGTTCCTCTAGAGTAATTATCCGCTAACGTTTCTTGATACGGAGAAACATCCATCGGTGAGTAAGCTTCGAAACTGTCGGAAACTTGAGGTGAACTTTGACCAAACACGAAATCTTGTTTAGGCTGCGGCTGACCAATCACAGGCTTTCTAACTTGTCCTTTCTTTTTCTTTAACCTAGCTTCGGGTTTGCTTTTTGCACCAGAAAACAAACCACCCCTCGTATCAGGTGTTTTAAATTCAACATTAGGAGCCCGTGAATTATCCAATTTGCTAGAAAAGGTAAATGTTTGAAAATTGCTAGAAGTTGTGGCTTCATATACCTTCGGGTCAACATTTTGACCAAACACAAACTCTTCTCCCGCTCCACCTACCTTCAATTCCCGCATCCTATCCGATATCAAATCAGCCTTCACATGTTCTTCATTATGCTTACTACTTGATCCAAACACAGAGTTTTTCAAACCATCATTTTTATCACCGCTTAATTTCCGCTCCCCAACAGTACGCTGCTTACCATTATTTACGGGCTCCGAACTCCCAAACACAAAACCTTTTATATTATCACCCTCCGGCCCAACATTTCCAAGGTTACCGATATTCAACTTGTGCATTTCGTGTTGCAACTCCGCATCCACTTTGCTACCAAACGCATTACCAAACTGGCTCTTAAACGGATTACCCGAACTACCAGAATCCCCTATATTCAACTTGTTAATCTCCTTTTGCAATTGATCCGCCACCGGCGGACTAAAACCGCTCTTATTCTCATCCTCACTCGCTTTAAATCGAAATGCAGCCTGACTTCTACTCCCATCGATTTTCATTTTCGCCAAATCATCAACAACTCCAGCTGCAAACGAAAACGTCTGCTTCGGAACATTAACCGGCTCCGATGAGTCCGACGAACTTCGAAACGGATTAAACCCTAGACCGGACGAAACATTAACCGAACTCGAACTACCGGATACCGAACTAGACCTAGGGTTTTGAACACTTTGTCTTCGCATCTTCATAAGCCGGGGGCGTAACACAGTAGAGCCTCCCGGCGTCGAACTAAACCCTAAAACCGGATTCGTTTCGAAACTTTCGTTCGAATTACGGTTTCCGTAATTCAAATTGGATGATGACGAGTTCATAGTATTGTGATACAGTGAGAGTATTTATTAAAATTATAATAAGATGTAAATGCAGATTTGTGTAAGGGAGACTGACCGGTGGAGATTAAACGCTAGAATCGCCGGCAGTGGTGGCTCCGGCGAGATGACGGGATTAAACGTGATGATTGTTTGTGATGTGGATGTTGATTGTTGAGTGATTTTGTTGTTGATTGTAGTGGAATTGGGGGATTAGGGTTACAGATGAATGATTTAGGGTTTGATTTGGTTTGTTGATGATGTAAATGGACGGAGATCACAGAGATGTGTGTTGCGTTTGTTGATTGTGAAGAAATTAATCGGTTTTTTTGTAAGAAGATGTTTTCTTAGCCCATAAGAGTGATGAAAAGGATTTTTCTTAGTGAAGTCATCGATGCAAAACTAGTATCGAGTCGGGTCAAGCATTCTCTCTATTCTTATGGGGTAGAGTTATGGAGTAGAGGTAAGGTTATCTACGTGCAATTTATTGAGTATGATGATGATGAGTGATGAAAAGGATTTTCCTTTGACCCCCCTCTAATGCAGCCCATATCATGCCAATTCCCACAGTATAGTACTGCCTCATGGCGCCCCTGCACACCATTACGGGGGCGTCATGTGCTGAAAATCTCTCCACCTCACGAAAATTTTCACGGTGTTGTCCATTCTTCCCCACTCACACACACACACATATATATCCCCATTACACATTCAAATTATATAAAGCCCATCTCTTACGCGTTTCGTCACTTGTCGCATAACGCCCCACAAAGGGTTTTATGACTACACATTGCCTTAATGATTTCGGCATGTTTTGATGAGCTTTTTCATTTCTCCTTATCGACTTTTTAACCTTGTCTTCTTTTCGGAAGAGTCACAACTAAGTGACTTTTTTTCATTTCTTTTTTTCAACGACTAAAAAACTCATTTTCATTCAATGAGTAAAAAACTTCTTTTCACCTTATTACCCAAATACCATTTAACAAAAACCTCATTTTCCAATAAGTCTATAAGTCATAACGAGGTAAAATAAGCTCGTCCAAACATGGCCGAAGTCATCATATTTTTTTACATGTTTTTTTAAATGCGTTTGAAGATACCCCAATACTCGAGTGAGCCTTTGTGAGATGAGATGTCAACCGTCCATAACTCACCACTATGAGAAAACCTCCTTGAGTTAGGTTTTGAACTTAAGACTTCTAGAGTTTTCAAGCCTTAACCATCATTCCAATGCAATTAGAGCAAAAGCCTTTGTGCTTTTACATGTTTTATTGATTGTTCTTTATAAGAATTCTTTTTATGATGAGCTATACTATATGTCAGGGCCGTCTTCGAAAATTACAAAAAAAAAAAATTGGCCCTGTTCGAGATAAAAAATTTGGGCCCTATTCGCAAATCTTCGTATAGCATAAACTCATCAATCATTCAATCATATATATATATATATACTAAAAATTCATAATACTACGATAATATAACAGTCTAAATCAGTCTAAATAAACAACAGTAAGATCATTAATCGTGAATGATTATAACTTGCGACTCGTAAACTCGAAATCAGACTCGAAATCAGGATATGAAAACCCTTGGACTCTGAATCTTTGTCGAAATCAAGATGTAACTCAGAACCGTGGTTGCGACTCGTAACAGATAACAACAAACAAAAATCAAAAGACAACAAACTGACAAACAAATACTAATACCTCCTGAATCGCGAATCTGCGGATGATGATGATTCCTGAATCGCGATGACTATTAATATATGCGAGACTGCGAATCTGGCTGGCAAAACTTGTGTTCGATCAGAAATCCCTGGTGCAGCACAACAGCAGCAGAAGAACCGCGCGACGTTTGATATTTCCTGCAGCGGCAATTGTATTTTGACAAACGTTTGATATTTCCGATTGGGTTTGTTACAAAGGTTTGGGCCTGTAATCAGTTTGGGCTATATATATAAAACAACAACAACAACCGTACCCAGTATAATCCCACTTATAACCAAGCTATAGGTAGGGTCTGGGGAGGGTGGGATGTAGGCAAGCCTTACCTCTATCCCTGGGGATAGAGAGGCCGCTTCCAGTGAGACCCCCAGCTCCTAAACCAAATCCAGATATAAGAGTTAAATAAACATACAAAAAGTACAACAACAACAACCATACCAGTGAATCCCACAAATAGCAAAGCTACTTATAGGGTCTGGGGTGGGTGGGATGTAGACAGACCTTACCTCTATCCCTAGGAATAGAGAGGCTACTTCTTGGGAGACCCTCGACTCCAAAACGAATAGCATACCAACATACCAAGTCAAAGAATATAGAAAAAAAGAAGTCACCAATACCAAGAAAGTGATCAGAATGACACAATATAATGTAAATCATGTATAATAGCATACAACATCAATTGGGCATAAACATAATTAGGCAGTCACCGGTAAAGTCACTTAAAGAATAAGAAAAAACTACGTCCGTAAAAACCTCTAAGACCTTACTGTAAAATCCTCTAGAAGTCCTTAACCCTGATCCTACGCCTCCACGAAGTCCTATCTTGGACCATGTCCTCAGAAAGATGTAACTCTAGTAAATCATGCCTAATCTGCTCATCCCATGTCAGTTTGGGTCTGCCTCTTCCTCTCCTCCCATCCACAGTAAGAGTTTCCACTACTCTAACTGGTGCTGTCGTCTGTCTCCGCTTCACATGCCCAAACCATCTCAATCTCCCTTCCCTAATCTTATCTGATATACTAGCCACTCCTAATCTTTCCCTAAAAACCTCATTTCTTATCCGATCTAACCTCGTGTGTCCACACATCCACCTCAGCATCCTCATCTCTGCTACCTCCATCTTGCGTGCTTGTGTCTTCTTGATAGCCCAACAGTCTGTTCCATATAGCATAGCGGGCCTAACTGCTACCTTGTAAAATTTCCCTTTTAGTTTAGTTGGGAACCTCCAATCGCACAAAACCCCACTGGCTGCCCTCCATCTACACCAGCCAGACTGAATGCGATGGGTAACATCACTATCTATGCCACCATCTCTTTGTACAAACGACCCCAAATACTTAAATTTAGTTACCTGTGGGACCAATTGATCCTCAATGGTGATTTGGGTATCCTCGTCATCGGCTACACCACTAAAATCACAGTGTAGATACTCAGTCTTAGATCGACTAATCCTTATGCCCTTGCCCTCTAGAGCTACTCGCCACTCCTCTACCCTCGCGTTTAGGCACTGTTTAGTCTCTGCAATCAACACAATATCGTCTGCAAAAAGCATGCACCATGGAACTGTCTCCTGAATCAACTTGGACAACTCATCCAAGACAACCGCAAAAAGAAAAGGGCTCAACGCAGACCCTTGGTGAAGTCCTACCTCCACAGGAAAGAAGTATGTATCCCCTATAGGCGCGCGGACACTAGTTTCCGTTCTATCGTATGTGTCCTTAATTGGGCTATATATATAAAGAAAACTTAAAAAATTTTGGGCCCTTTAATTATTTGGGCCCTGTTCTCAAGCACATCCTGCACTTGGGGATAACCGGCCCTGCTATATGTGCTATTTTTTCCACATCATTACTACTGTGTTTAGTCTAATTTCATCGGACTTACATCATAGCGTTATTTGTTCATTTTCTTTTCCTACATTTCGTGCTTCAAATGAGAAACTACTGTGGAAACTGCCTTAATGTGCGGATTTATGACCTCCATGTCCTCCAAATTGAACCTTGCTAACCCTATTTCTCTTAGTTGACAGTGATGAGCTTTTCTACAACAAGATGTATGTAATTTGTGAGATGATTTTGATTTGTTTATGCTAGTACTTCTCTTCTCTACATATTACTATACCTGCGTTCAAATAATATATTACTATAACTGCGTTCCAATACTTATTCTTTTATCTTACGTTTAATCTTTTGGTTATGGAATATCATGAGTGTCTGTAAGACCCTTGGTTGATTATTACGATTTTTATATAGTTTTCGACTAACTTGTATAAATCTGCGTATATATGACTTACAAAAATACCCATTTCTTAAAAACTTTTAAGAAATAAAACAATTCAACATTTTTTAAATACATTCGCCGTTTAAAACATGACGACGAAACTATTCGCGGAAGCTTGATTCTTGATCGTGTTCGGTTCTTCGTTAAGCTTGATCGTCCTCCGATATTGTACACTATACCTACATTTCATAAAAACATGAAATGAGTTAGTTTTATGGTGTTTATAACGTGTATAAACAAGTCCAAAAGCTAAAACAACAGTTAACAAAGTGTTTTCAGGTCTGGGGTGTCACACCCCAACTGATGGCGGAATCATCGGGGCATGGCACTGAGCGAAACAGATTGTCCAGAAGTTTCCATAACAACTATCATTACCATTCAATTTAAATTAACATGTCCCATACCATGTCTCAAACAGTAAACAAATTATTACAGATAAAAATCCAGGCAAATATTCTGTTCCGACAACTCAGATTTAAATAGACGGCAGTTGTTTATCTGCTTCTAGAGACCCTTAGTTTGACCACTACAGACAACTATTTGTTGGGCTCTAAAGCTTTATTCTAGCTTCAAATTCCTACCAAGTGTGTGTCCTAAGCACCTGTCACATACGTTAAAATAATGTCAATACATAAAATGTAAAGGTGATCATACAAGTTTGATAATAGCATATAGAGTTCGAATTCGTTTACGTATAACCAGCACATACACATAGTGAGATGAAGCACGTTAGTTATCGACATAGATCCATCGATACCAATGACTGCGGGTTGACTGCCCGAGGCAGTTCGCAATACATGATTACCACCGTAATCCATGCAAGTAAAGATCCTTAACAACCCCCGTGTAAACGGGTGCCGAGTCCAAACTATATTACTATCGTTGCTAAAGCAGGTAGACAACATTCCATGTGTAAACATAACAAACAAGCATTCATAAGCCACGTATAACATGCATTAACGGTTAGCATTCAAATAGTATTGAGTAGTGTGATTGTTGTAGTTTGAATATTCGTAACGTATGTAACACCCAAAAGTGCTTAAAGCAAAAAGGGATCGAGTATACTCACAGCGATTAATGGATTGAAGGGAGCGCTTAGCGAGTAAGGTTAACCTGAATAGATTTGATAGCATAACGATAAGTGATGCGCAAAACGTCACAAAGTGTGAAAGGGTCGGATAGTGGTTCGATCGGATGGTAATCCGATCGGATGGTGATCCGTGCGGATAACAATCCGTTCGGATGGTCATCCGGTCGGATGACGATTCGAGTGGATTGTTTCTTCCTATAAGAAGGATGTGTTTGTGTATGATGGCTTGACTTTTGAAGTTTTCGTTGTAGTATTTTGAAAACATTGAAGTATCTCTATCCATCAAGTCAGGCGATCGGATGACTGGTCGCGGATGACAATCCGTTCGGATGGTCATCCGGTCGGACGGCGACTTAGTGATGAGGTCACTTACTGAAGGCAAGTTCACAACAGAAGCGTCATTCGATCGGATGGCAATCCGATCAGATGGCAACCTTGTTATTGAACATGTTGAAAATTGTTCAAGTATTTGAAGTCTTAGTATCTCATGATCCGAAGAGTAATCCAGTCAGATGGTCGTCCGATCGGATTGCAATTCGTTCGATACTCAAACTTCAGCTAAGTTTGTTTTAAAGGTGGGACCCAAGTGTGATCCGTTCGGATGGCAATCCGTATGGATGACCTATCCGATCGGATTGTAATCCGGTCGGATAGCAATCCGTTATGGTTGTTCCGTTCGTCCTACACTTGGTCGTTTTGATGGTTTGTCATTATGTCGAGACACTTTGACAACGTGTTAACCAATAGGACTCCGTTTCGACCCAAGTAACCAACCCGACCAGGAATCACCTTAGCCCGGCCGGTTACCGGCTCGAGACGGTTGTTCTTGACTAACCCGGAATCGGTAGTCTCGTGGGTAGAATCCGGATCTTGAGCTAGTACGACACTATGATAGAGTAGAAGACTAGAACCGGGTCCGATTCTATCGGTTTTGAGTGTAATGAGTGTAAAAGAGTTGAAAGAAAGTTAGAGACCATATTTCAATCCTTTTTCACCATTCTTGTGTCGAGATCTTTACAAGATCTTTGTATGTTTGCGTGGAAATCGGTTAGATCTCGGTTGTTCTTGGCGGATTGAAGTCAAAACATGAAGTTCTTGAAGAACACATGATGACGTCACCCTAGAACACCCGAAATCTAGTGATTTCACGGTTAAAAGTTAAGATTTAAAAGATACAAAGGTGTAGGAGTGCGTGTAGATCAAGAACGTCAAGATTTAGGGCGAGATCTTACCTGGATTGAGAGAAATCGAAGAAAAGGTGAGGAGCACGAATGGTTCGGACAGAGAGTTTCCAAAAGTGGAAATGATGACAATGAAAGGGGTATTTATAGGATTCCAAAAGAGGAAAGGGTTATCCGATCGGATGACGTACCGCCCGGATGACGATCCGGTCGGATGACGCCTGACCTGGAGCGTAGTGGCTATCCGGTCGGATGGCTATCCGGCCGGATGGTACTTGGTTCGATTGTTTGACGCGACGATTTTTGATGTTTCAATTTCGATTGCGAGCGGCTCGTCACGATAGGGTTTCCTAGTCAAATTACTTTCAGTCCTAACCACTAATTATCATAGTTCGATTTTCAATTCGGATTCGAGTTCGATTACGTTTCGAGTGTCGATTGAGTTCGATTGATTTCCACAACATGTATATATATATAACACGCACAAGTAACACATAGGGCACACACACACGTATAATAACCAGATTAAGTCGGGCTGCGGTTCGTATCACGATTCGATGTTGAGTAGCATAGCTTGATTATCGGTAAATTAACTTTATCGCATTGTTACTTCCTATGATTCACAGTCGTAAGTCGATTAGATAACGATTAACGCACATCGATTTTAGCAATTAACAACACTTACTCCACATAATACAATTAAAGTAAGGAAATTACTATAAGTTAAATCCGTTCAGCTGGTCGTTGACTTTGACTTGTGAAAACACGGGGTGTTATAGCCTCCCCTTGTTTAGGGAATTTCGTCCCGAAATTAAGCTGGAAGCTGTACAACTCCATGAATCACGTTTGAGAATTTTCAGTTCGGATCGGTTTTGACTCCGAAACGATTGCGAATCGAACCTGTGACGCGCGAAATCCGTACACAAACATGACCAAACACACAAGAACATAATATAATCGGTGATTCTATTGATTGATATGAAATCGTACAAACACCTGAATCACGATGTCACTTTCTCTTTCTGGCTTCTCTCTTTAAACAACTGCGGGTACTTCGCCTTCATGTCGCTTTCGAGTTCCCAAGTGAACTCTGCGCCTCGTTTGCCTTCCCATCGGACTTTCACAATAGGAATGCGAGAGCGTCTGAGCTGCTTGGTTTGGCGATCCATGATTTCGACAGGCTTCTCCACGAAGTGTAATGTTTCGTTTACTTGCAGGTCATCGAGAGAGACAGGTAAGTCGTGGTCGGCTAGGCACTTTTGGAGGTTTGACACATGGAAAGTCGGGTGGACATTACTAAGTTCCTCCGGTAGTCGAGTCTGTAGGCGACTTTTCCGATCCTTTCCAGAATCTTAAAAGGTCCAACATATCGAGGCGTGAGTTTCCCTTTCTTGCCGAATCGGACTACACCCTTCCAAGGTGATACCTTTAGGAGTACGTAGTCACCAACGTCAAATTCACGGGGCTTGCGTTTCTTATCGGCGTAACTTTTCTGTCGATCCGAGCTTTCACTAGGTTGTCCCGTATTTGGAAAATTTTGTCTGTCGTTTCTTACAGTAGCTCGGGACCGGTTAGTTGCGAGTGACCGATCTCGTGCCACACAATAGGCGATCGACATTTTATTCCGTATAATGCCTCGAATGGTGACATTTGGATGCTAGAATGATAGCTGTTGTTATACGAGAATTCGACTAACGGCAGGTATTTATCCCAATTACCACCGAAGTCTAAGACACACGAACGGAGCATGTCTTCAAGAGTACGAATCGTTCTTTCAGTCTGACCGTCGGTTTGAGGGTGTGACGTGTTGTCGTGGTCACAATCAAATTTAATCCAATTACAACTAATTAGCTAGCGGTAAGTGGGTATCGAACACAGGGAGTTTGTGGAATATGTGCTATCTCGATGTATGTCTAACTTCACTAAAGTAAACTAAATTGAAAGAAAAATAAATTCAAGAGTGGGTTTGATTGGTTGATTTTTAAAACTAAGATTAACTAATTAAATTGCAAAAGAAAAGTTTTGGTTGTAAACAAATTAGAGACGACTGACCATCTTTAGTTTCCGGTTTGCTTCAACATTTGTGCTATCATTCACTAGAAAGAACTACATAGACATAGTTCATGTGCAATTACTTGTTGTGATAAAAGGGAACTAAGTACTCAGATTCCTAGAATGTGAGGTTGTTACCCGATGACCAATTGACCCTTACCCGATCCTAGTTCTACCCATGATATCTCGATTGCCAACGGCACCAAGAACGTATGGTTTCAAAATAGAATAATCATAAGCATCAACAATTTATAAGCAAATAAGAACACACCATGATAAATAAAACATAAATTCAATTTACCATTCTAGAAATATGAAATCAAGCACAATTGTCTCTACAAACCTTCAACTAAAGATGACCATAAAGAGTTTAGCTATTCATGACTTGAACAACCATCCTCCACCAAGTCTCCATACTTGCTTCCCCCATCGTTCCCCCAGGACAAGTGGTTGGTAACCGATTTACATGATTAGAACCCCAACAAGATGTCACCGAAAAACCAATGACTAGAGACATAAAAATCCATCAACTTGACCAATTAATGCGAAAGTTACAAAAGCTCTCCAGTCGTCGCCAACAAAAGAATTCTGCCGCCAATCTCTTCACATGTGCGTCCACTATTCGGCCCAAGGAAGTCCACCCCCTATTCGACCCAATTGGGAAGTCCACGTGCAGCCCAAAAAGTCAAACTAGCAGCCGTCGATGATGATGAATCTTGTTGTTTTGTTCATGTCGGCCCACTTAATAAATAAATCCATTGTTACTTCCCTTGGTGTGCGTGAAAAGACCATGTGCCGTCAAACTTATGAAGTTATGATATTGTTGTTGACTTTTAATAATCCTCCTAGAAATGCACGTGAATATGGAGGATGATGTGATGTTGCTCGCTGCCTTTTGTTTCTTCCACAAAGTGATTATATTATTTGAATTAAAACTCATATTGTCCCTTTGATTTCGTGAATATGCCTGTGATGATATGCTGACTCCTTCACACGTGTCCCTTGGCAGCCTTTTGTATTAGAATGATACAAATTTAGAGCTCAAAGATATGTTCTATGGCTTCTGGTCATGTGATATTCCCCAATATATGCGGCCCCCAATATTAATTCTCATCAATTGTCAACACTACCTCCACCGTAGGTTACGCAAATCACCCGTAGCCTACGGTTCGATGTTCCTGTTTATTGTCCCTTGTGCATTCGAGCCCTCTCTCGAGTTTCCAAGTTATATTTTTCGACCCGAACAAGTCCCGAATGATGTAAGATATCGTGATAAACATCCTTGCTTGTCTTGTTTCATCACTAAACTCTCTAACTTCACCAAATTACGCGATTGACCTGCAAAACCACAAACATTCGCAGTTACTATATTCACGATACATAACCGTGTAAAATATGGGATATGCACGTATTTAGCTCATTTAAGGGTTGTCCTACGGACCACCCGTCACATCCCCACACTTACCCGTTGCTTGTCCCAAGCAACCCATTCAAAAACTATTTCAAAACCACAAGCGATCAACATGCAAACCAAGCTAAAATGTATCATCCTTTTACTAACCTTCAATCATACCACGAGACACACCCCTCACAAAAACTCTTGGTGACAAGAAATATTAGCACATAATGCTAAACCACTCAATGCGTGTGCGTGTTTGTGCGACAATAAGCTTGTATAAAAATCAAGTCTCCTCCTATTGAGTATTTGGCATGCTTATGAATTAAAAGGACTTACGGGTTGTAACGGGGCTAGGTGCAAAAGTAGGAAGATTGTGGAATATATATGCGAGAGCTAATTGATTTGACCCGGTTTTTATTTCTACTACAAAACAAAGCAAACATCAATTATATACACAACTTCTTCAACATTCTCAACTACTATTGCAACTAAATACATTTTTTTTCATATTTTTCTCTCTCTTTTTTTTCTCTTTTTTTTTCATAACACATCAAACTCAACAATATATACAAGAACATCAATACTACATACTAAATCTCTTAAACCGGGTCATCTCAATAGGTAAAATTTTGTAGGAAGTAAGTTTGGGTCACAACCGAATGGTATAAGGCTCAAACATGGCTTTCTAAAGACCAAACCCCCACCCCTCACAATACCAAGCTCATATATGTAAAGTATGAGGTCCAACCCACCAATCCCACACTCTCACACTTCTAGAGGAAGTTATCTAAAAGCCCCTTATCATTTTCAAAAGCATACTAACTTTAGGATTTAATAAGAATTCGTACACAAGTTCTATTAACACAAAACACACACCGCCACTCAAAACAAAGAACTATCTATAATAATCATATGTGGCTCAAATTCTCACCAAGAAAAGACTAGGAATGGGTATCGGTGTGTCAAGTGGAACAATATCAAGTTTTCAAATTTTGACAATTTTCGCTTGGCTACACAATTTTTTTTTTTAAATTCTCAAAAAATTCTCCCCCATCCCCACACTTGGGATACATTGTCCCAATGTATGGTTTTGAGGGAAAGATCGCCAAATCTTTAATGCAAAAACAACCGCGCCTAGCTCGAGATCATGGGTTGTATAGTTCTTCTCGTGGATTTTGAGCTGACGAGACGCGTAGGCTATAACCTTATTCCGTTGCATGAGGACACAACCGAGACCAAGGTTGGAAGCATCACAGTAGACAATGAAATCGTCGTTTCCGTCGGGCAATGTGAGAACAGGAGCATTGCAAAGCTTATGCTTCAGGGTTTGAAAGGCAGTCTCTTGGTTGGTTCCCCAGACAAAAGGCTGATCTTTATGAGTGAGAGAGGTAAGCGGAACAGCGATCTTTGAGAATCCCTCGATAAATCATCGATAATAGCCCGCTAGTCCGAGGAAAGAGCGGACTTCAGACGGGTTCTTAGGCGTAACCCAGCTCTTGACAGCTTCAATCTTCGCAGGATCGACGTGAATGCCTTGACTATTAACAATGTGTCCCAGAAACTGAACTTCCTCCAACCAGAATTCGCACTTGGAGAATTTGGCATAGAGTTGGTTCCCCTGGAGTAACTCGAGAACCAAACGTAGATGTTGCGCGTGTTCGGCTTTCGACTTGGAATAGATCAAGACGTTGTCGATGAATACGATGACGAAACGGTCGAGATATGGTTTACACACGCGATTCATCAGATCCATGAAAACCGCTGGTGCATTGGTTAAGCCAAAAGGCATGACAACAAATTCGTAGTGACCGTAACGAGTGCGAAACGCGGTTTTGGGTATATCCTCCTCTTGTATGCGTAGTTGATGATAGCCTGAACGTAGGTCGATCTTCGAGAAACACGTAGCGCCTTGTAGTTGATCAAACAAATAGTCGATGCGCGGTAGGGGATAGCGGTTCTTGATAGTTAACTTATTCAATTCCCGGTAGTCGATGCACATCCAGAACGACTCGTCCTTCTTTTTGACGAAAAGGACTGGTGCGCCCCATGGAGAGGTGCTCGGGCGAATGAAGCCTTTCTCAAGTAATTCCTGGAGTTGGTTTGAGAGTTCACGCATTTCGGATGGCGCGAGTCGATAAGGAGCTTTGGCAACAGGATTTGCTCCAGGAATGAGGTCGATACAAAAGTCGATATCACGACTTGGCGGTAAACCCGAAAGATCATCAGGAAACACATGAGGAAATTCACGAACCACAGAAACGTCTTTCACTTCCTTCTTCTCTTTCTTTTCCTTCTCCGCTACTACAATGTTAGCCAAGAAAGCCCTGTATTCCTTGCGGAGATACTTGCCAGCTTGGACACATGACATGAGCTTGAGACCCCTTGAAGTAGTATCCCCGTATACACACAATAAATCACCATTCGCGAGCGAGAATCGAATCATCTTATCATAACACACAACTTTAGCATGGTTTTCGCGTAGAAAGTCCATGCCTACTATGACGTCGAAACTTCCGAGTTGCATCGGAATGAGGTCGATTGGGAAGATGTGATTGTTGAGCTCAAGAGTACAATCACGGATAACGGAATTGACGGCGACGGTTCTTCCGGTAGCGACTTCTACATCGAACCTCGAAGAGAGTTTGGAGCATTTACGATTAAGGAGCTTCTCGAATTCGAACGACACAAAACAATTATCGGCTCCAGTATCAAACAAACATGATGCATAAATACCATTCACAAGGAACGTACCATTAACCACGTTGTTGTCGGCTTGGGCTTGGCGCACATTGATGTTGAAAGTTCTGGCGCGTGCGGCCTGTTGTTGCTGTTGCTGCTGGTGTTGCTGCTGCTGTTGAGGCTGTTGCTGCTGGGGCTCTTGTTTCACAGCCCTGTTTGGGCACATGTTGGCGAAATGGTTAGGATCGCCACATGCAAAGCAGGCTCTGGCTTTGATTGCGGGTGCCGGAGGAGCTTGTTGACCCTGTGGTGCGGTGAGTAGAGCTTGATGAGCAGGAGCTTGTCGAATACGGCAGTTGGCAGTAAAATGCCTGTACACATTGCAATGAGCACAAAAACGGAAAGGAATGGCAGTTGGGTGGTGGCAGGTACAAGTAGGGCAGAGCAGATGTGGCCCAATGTATGCACGCTTAGCAAGAGGTGCATTGGTCACAGGCGCCGCTACTTGACGTTGTTGGGCTGGTACGACTTGAACTGGTGCAGCAGTGATCGCACAGTTCTTGTTGCTGGAGCTGTTCTTTCTCTTGTTCTTCCTCTTGTTGCTCGATGAGGTGGGTTCAGCAGTTGGTGCGGTAGCGGTAGCTTGATGCAGATGCTTCGAAGTCTTATCCCGGACACCAGCCTTAACCTGCTTGTCGTTGATTTCAGCGGCCAGTAGATAAGTTTCCTCGATCGTTGTAGTCTTAGCCGCATGCACGAAATCAGCAACGCAGTCGAGCAGGGCCCGGATGTACTTCTTGATTGCCATGTCTGGAGTCTTGACTTGATCGGGACAGATAATGCTGAGCTGTTTGAAATGAGCAGTGAGACCAGCATTGTCACCATCCTTCTGTTGTATGTGTCAAAAATCATCTTCTAGCTTTTGACGTTCGTGAGGAGGGCAGAATTCCTCTAGCATAACTTCCTTGAGCTCATCCCACGACAGACCGTAGGCTGCATTGTTCCCTCGCTTGTTCCTCTCGGCCGTCCAACATTCTAGTGCACGGGACTAGAAAACGCCGGTAGCATTCAGAGTACGGAGGTCATCAGGGCAACCGCTCTGTCGCAGAGTAACCTCAATGGAATCAAACCAGTGGAATAGTGCAGTAGGACCTCCTTCGCCAGTGAATTCCTTTGGCCCACACGACTTGAATTGCTTGAAACTGAAGGTCTTCGCAGTAGCTTTAGGAGCTTCGGTTCTCGATTCCTCTGACGATTTGCTGGCATTCTCATAAACATCACTCACGGCCTTTGCTACACTTTTAGCGATGATGGCTGATGTGTGTAAAATGCAACATATAAATTACATCAAATAAGGCATAAAACTAACCCTTTTTAAGTACTAATATTGGAAAAAGAGTGTTTTTGTCTTCCTTTTGTATTTTCAGGATTAAATGAGCTCAAAAACACAAAAGAAGCAAAAAGACAGCTAATTCCAACATAAATACAAGGAAAGGAACATTAGTGGACTGCCCGACCCCTCAACGGCACCTTCCAAAGCAAAATAGAGAAGTCAGAAGACTGAACACACCCCGTGCTCAGCCAGCACGGGGCCGTGCCCAAGAAGCAGCAGAAAAGACAAACCTATAGAAGCTTCTATTGCCCACCACGGGGCCGTGCCCAGCGGACACGGGGGCGTGGCAAAAGTACAGCAGGCGCATTAATTGTAATTGCGAATTACAATTAATGAGGAGAGAGAGTGTCAGACAGGCACGGGGCCGTGCCCAGCGGACACGGGGCCGTGCCCAGCTCTCTGTTCAGCCTATAAATAGGAGTGCTTGGATTCATTTCAACTTATCCCTTGGCACACCACCTCCCTTGGCAAACATGAAGAAGTAAAATGCTACTTTCTAACTTATAGGCCCCACTACATGGACCCACCGACTTCTTATAACCTTAAGAGGGGCGAAAGTAAAAACAAGCACTATTTCTCCCTCGAATGCGCCCAGCCAGATATTCTAGGGGAAATGCTCCTTGATGAGTTATTTAAACTAGAAAAGCTAATTCTGAATTGGTTAGAAGAGCTTAGGAAAGATTTTATTAATCCACCCCAAGACGATGACCATGACGAAATGCTGGAACCGCATTCCAACAACCTCGTTGCTCCCGAAAATACCTTAGCACTTAGCAGAGACTTGGACGATAGTCGTCCCTGTGTCGATTGTGCCGTGAAGGACTCTCCATCGACTTCGTTCGATGCATACATAGACCTGAGCGATTCGGCATACACCTTCTTTAACGAGAGCCCGGGAAAGGGTTGGACTTGTCCACCTAGAGTGAAAATAGGAATTACCCTCACCGACAACCTCTTGCGTTCTCGCCTTAGTCTAGGACAATTAAGGTATCTTAGGCACTTTGGGGTTGTTCCAACCAGTCAGGAGCCACCCGATACTAACAAGTTCCTTAAAAAACTAGACAACTTCATAAAACAGTCCCTCGACACGGGGCCGTGTCCAGCCAGCACGCCCCCGTGTCCATCAAAAGATTCCATTCTGATCAGTACGTCAGAATACGGACAAACTGTGTCAGAACTCCACCTGCACACGGGGCCGTGTCCACTGGGCACGGGGCCGTGTCCAGGATGCTGTCGTTTTCTATAAATGCAGCCAAGAATTCTGCACATTTGGACCAACTTGGGGCAGAGATTTGCGGGAATCTTCTCTCAAACTATCCTAGGTAAGTCTAAAAGAAGGTTCCAACAACCCATCTTGTCCTTTCCTCTTTTAGTCATTTCCTTCTTCTCCATCTTTCTTCAAAAGAACTACCATCAAAAGTTTGAATTCTTCAAACTTTGTGGTAAGGATTAATGAGTTTTGTTCAAGGAATCTTGGTAAAAACATGTTATGTAACATTGTTTTAAGTTATTAGCAACTAAAAAGACCCCACAAGTTCAGAAAATAACTTAAAAATCCAAGTTTCCTTGCTCCAAAATTCTGCAGAAAGATGAACACGGGGCCGTGCTCATTGAGCACGGGGCCGTGTCCGGTAACTGTTTCATTTAAATAAACTTTTTCAGTTTATTTTTCGTAGAATGTCAAGTGAAAACAGCGAAACATCTTCTGTGCATTTGTCAAACAGCCGAAGAGGAAGAAGACCCTCCATTGAAGCTACACTTGTGCAGTATGTGATAGCATTAAGGGAGGCTCTCGACGAAATGACTTCAGTAGAGGAGGTCCTAATCGACCGTATCAACGATCTTACGATGGGACTTGAAAGCAGCTTCCAAGAAATTAACCTCTTGCACCAGAGGTTAAATATTCTTGTAGCACCCCCAATGGAACCAGTCCTTCCTCAGCAGGATTGGAACCTGGCACTCGGAATCAACAACCCTACTGGGTGGGAAGACTTACCGGCGGAACCTCCCGTGGAACACCCACAAGAGATCCCGGTGGAAGTTGAAACTCCTCAAACTAATGCCAATGAGCCTTCTTTTCTCTTTCCAAGGGAGGTGGAAGAATGGCTCACCGACATTTGAGGAGAACCGCACGCGGAAGAAGGAGTTCAAAAGGGCCTTGTTTAACCAAGATTAGTTACTTCTTGGAAATTTTGCTAATTAAAATAAAGTAAAGGCTAGGACTCCATGGTTTATTATATCCTTGTTTTATCTAGTTAATTTAGGACTATGTAAGTTCTCTCTATGATGAAATGAATTGATGGTTTTAAGGTTTGGATGGTTTGTAATGAATAAAACACACTATTGGTGGTAAAGGATGAAAAGGGGAACGAGAAAAATGAACTCATGCACAAGAACAAAGCAACCCGACAATTCTCTCCATTTCAGAAGGTTCAACACGGGCCGTGCCCAACCAACACGGCCCCGTGCTGAACCCCCTGCAGAAAAACGCCCAGTTCAGGTAACTGGACACGGGCCGTGTTCACCCAACACGCCCCCGTGTCCAGACTTCTGTTTCTCTTGTTTTAATTTTGTTACTGGCACTTGAACACGGGGCCGTGCCCGGATAACACGGGGCCGTGTTCAGCGCCCAGTAACACAAATTTTTGCTTTTTAAACACTATTTTACACATCTAATCAACCTAAAAATTTATTTTTGGAACACATTGAGGACAATGTGTAATTTAAGTGTGGGGGGGGGGGGGGATGCTAAAACCTTGAATTTTGCAAGTCCTAAATACAAGCCTTACACAAAACTCTATTGGAACCGCTAGTCACCCCAAATTTTTTTCAAAATTTCATTTTTTTTGCTTGTCTAAGTTTAACTTGGGAAATTCAAGTTCTCAAAAAGGTTATATTTTTACAAATTTACAACCGATAGCGTAGTGATAAAAAGAACCAATATAAGAAAATTATGAAAAGGCATAGCAAACTTAGTTAAAATTTGATTATATATACTTGATCACATAAAAACCCATTCCCACAAAAGTGAGTTTTGAGCCTTTTTTGAGCACAATTACATATCATTAAAACTAAATGCTCATTTTTCGTTTCTTGTGTGAATAGCCGCTTGGTTCTTACGACTCTAGAACTTGCCATGACGATACATTCCCGGTCCTTATCAACTTAAACCCAAGTAAGTAAATGATGGAGGCATTAGGACTAACCCCTTTTTTATTTCTACACCATTATTTTTCTTTTTGTTTTACCACCTACCCAAAAATCCCCCTAGTTAGCCCCTTTGAGCCTAAACCTTTTCATTTCATCACCCAAACCAAAAACCCTTTTACCCACCAAAACCTTTTTATTTTTAACCCCTTGTTTTAGTAACAAGTTCGGTTTTTCGTATTAAAAAAAAATGTGTGTTGTTGATGAAGCAAAAAGAAAAACAAACAAGTTCACCAAAAATAACTTTGTTTGAATAAACGCTTCATCAAAATAAAAAGTTGCAAAAATAGAAAATCTTACGAAAACCGACACTTGTTACGCTTTTCGCCCTTTTTCTACTTTTCTACTAACCACTAACCCAACCACCTACCTTTAACCCAAGCCTAACCCTTAACCTACAAAGTCCTCTTGATATTTACAAAGGTATAAAAGTTAAAAAGGAGGAGGATTGATTGCTTGGCAAGCTTATGGTAGGAATAAGTTCCACGCCGCTCTCGAGTGATTCACTAAAAATACACCTTCGGCCGAGTGTGAGTGATTTCTCCCGTAAGGTAGTGTAAGCCACATATTAAAGAGTTTTGCTTGAGGACAAGCAAAAGTTCAAGTGTGGGGGTATTTGATGTGTGTAAAATGCAACATATAAATTACATCAAATAAGGCATAAAACTAACCATTTTTAAGTACTAATATTGGAAAAAGAGTGTTTTTGTCTTCCTTTTGTATTTTCAGGATTAAATGAGCTCAAAAACACAAAAGAAGCAAAAAGACAGCTAATTCCAACATAAATACAAGGAAAGGAACATTAGTGGACTGCCCGACCCCTCAACGGCACCTTCCAAAGCAAAATAGAGAAGACTGAACACGCCCCGTGCTCAGCCAGCACGGGGCCGTGCCCAAGAAGCAGCAGAAAAGACAAACCTATAGAAGCTTCTATTGCCCACCACGGGGCCGTGCCCAGCGGACACGGGGGCGTGGCGAAAGTACAGCAGGCGCATTAATTGTAATTGCGAATTACAATTAATGAGGAGAGAGAGTGTCAGACAGGCACGGGGTCGTGCCCAGCGGACACGGGGCCGTGCCCAGCTCTCTGTTCAGCCTATAAATAGGAGTGCTTGGATTCATTTCAACTAATCTCTTGGCACACCACCTCTCTCACACTTCATCCACCACCCACCACCATCACAACACCATCATCCACCACCATCATCCATTGTCCATCGTAGAGTGTGTGAGTCGTCTCGGGATCCAAGATTGATCGTAAGAGTTCTTGACAATCAAGGCCATGTTTGCCTAAGTCTCTTACATCACTTGGTGAAGACAAAGTGTCTAGTATAATACTTTTTATTTCTAAACTTTTGCACTTTTTATTTGGTTTTGTATTAATGACTTTAATAACTAGTTACTTATGTTGAAGGTGATCTTTCCTTATCGTTTGTCCGTGGTGTCTTGGCATTATTTTACTGTCTATATAAAATAAAGGATTTTCACCATTCATATCTCCACGGTCTATATGGAGGTATGTTGGCTACCTGGTCGGGGGTTAAGGGAACGGTTTGGTAAAGGTCTTGCCATTGTTCAGCGTTTAGAGGTCCTGCAATGGACCTGGGTCAAATTTAGTAGGACCTCCTTCAATACTTCACGGTATTGGATACGGTATTGGATGGCGGGGGTCCAAACTCTTTGATCCCCTCATAAGTTAACTACTATTAATACTATAACCCGGCTATTTAGGACTGTATCCCTGCTGACTCAGACTACTTAGCCGAGGGTAACGTCACCGCCAAAAGCGGGGCCTACCATAATACTGCATTAATAACTTAATTCATTATCTTCCAATAATCCACCCTTTTAGGATTGTATCCTTGCTGACTCAAACTACTGGGGTGAGGGTAACGTCACCTTCAAAAGAGGGGCCTACTACAATAACTAAGATAATCTCTTAATTATGTGCAAAAGTGCGGAAATAATCAAAGGTTATACTAGATACGAGTCGGAACCAAGTGATTCATCTTGTCTATCTGTTTTTTCTTTTATTTTTATTTTTCAGCAATTTTAGTTAGTTTTTATTTTTCTTAGCTTAAAGCATTTTTCTAAACTTTTATTTTGATTAGACGTTGAGGATAAACCGGTACTAAAAGCTCTTGTGTCCTTGGACGACCTCGGTATCTTACCAACACTATACTACGCTCAACGATGGGTGCACTTGCCCATATGTGTGTTTAGTGTTAGTGAAATATCGTATTTTATAAATTTAAAACTTGGCTAAAATAAGTGTTAAAAAGGGCTTAAAATATACACCTAATATATATAACACTTCACCGCACATCAAGTTTTTGGCGCCGTTGCCGGGGACACAAGGATTTTAAGAAAGTTAGGAATCAACGGCCTAATCATCTTTTATTTTTCTTTTTATTTTTTTAGGATTTTCTTAGTTTTTCAGCTTCTGCAGAGCTCAGCACGGGCCGTGCCCGCTGAACACGCCCCCGTGCTCAATCATTGGAACTGGCAATCCTGTTTTACGTCAGACAGTAAGCTGAACACGGGGCCGTGCTCACCCAACACGCCCCCGTGCCCAAGATTCACTTACTGAAAACAGAACCGTTAGATCCCGACGGTTGGTAATTTCTGACACAAACATGAGTGATAGTAATTGTTTTTACTTTCGGCACTCTTATGGTACGTGGTGTCAATTATGTGGTGGCAAACATGAAGAAGTAAAATGCTACTTTCTAACTTATAGGCCCCACTACATGGACCCACCGACTTCTTATAACCTTAAGAGGGGCGAAAGTAAAAACAAGCACTATTTCTCCCTCGAATGCGCCCAGCCAGATATTCTAGGGGAAATGCTCCTTGATGAGTTATTTAAACTAGAAAAGCTAATTCTGAATTGGTTAGAAGAGCTTAGGAAAGATTTTATTAATCCACCCCAAGACGATGACCATGACGAAATGCTGGAACCGCATTCCAACAACCTCGTTGCTCCCGAAAATACCTTAGCACTTAGCAGAGACTTGGACGATAGTCGTCCCTGTGTCGATTGTGCCGTGAAGGACTCTCCATCGACTCCGTTCGATGCATACATAGACCTGAGCGATTCGGCATACACCTTCTTTAACGAGAGCCCGGGAAAGGGTTGGACTTGTCCACCTAGAGTGAAAATAGGAATTACCCTCACCGACAACCTCTTGCGTTCTCGCCTTAGTCTAGGACAATTAAGGTATCTTAGGCACTTTGGGGTTGTTCCAACCAGTCAGGAGCCACCCGATACTAACAAGTTCCTTAAAAAACTAGACAACTTCATAAAACAGTCCCTCGACACGGGGCCGTGTCCAGCCAGCACGCCCCCGTGTCCATCAAAAGATTCCATTCTGATCAGTACGTCAGAATACGGACAAACTGTGTCAGAACTCCACCTGCACACGGGGCCGTGTCCACTGGGCACGGGGCCGTGTCCAGGATGCTGTCGTTTTCTATAAATGCAGCCAAGAATTCTGCACATTTGGACCAACTTGGGGCAGAGATTTGCAGGAATCTTCTCTCAAACTATCCTAGGTAAGTCTAAAAGAAGGTTCCAACAACCCATCTTGTCCTTTCCTCTTTTAGCCATTTCCTTCTTCTCCATCTTTCTTCAAAAGAACTACCATCAAAAGTTTGAATTCTTCAAACTTTGTGGTAAGGATTAATGAGTTTTGTTCAAGGAATCTTGGTAAAAACATGTTATGTAACATTGTTTTAAGTTATTAGCAACTAAAAAGACCCCACAAGTTCAGAAAATAACTTAAAAATCCAAGTTTCCTTGCTCCAAAATTCTGCAGAAAGATGAACACGGGGCCGTGCTCATTGAGCACGGGGCCGTGTCCGGTAACTGTTTCATTTAAATAAACTTTTTCAGTTTATTTTTCGTAGAATGTCAAGTGAAAACAGCGAAACATCTTCTGTGCATTTGTCAAACAGCCGAAGAGGAAGAAGACCCTCCATTGAAGCTACACTTGTGCAGTATGTGATAGCATTAAGGGAGGCTCTCGACGAAATGACTTCAGTAGAGGAGGTCCTAATCGACCGTATTAACGATCTTACGATGGGACTTGAAAGCAGCTTCCAAGAAATTAACCTCTTGCACCAGAGGTTAAATATTCTTGTAGCACCCCCAATGGAACCAGTCCTTCCTCAGCAGGATTGGAACCTGACACTCGGAATCAACAACCCTACTGGGTGGGAAGACTTACCGGCGGAACCTCCCGTGGAACACCCACAAGAGATCCCGGTGGAAGTTGAAACTCCTCAAACTAATGCCAATGAGCCTTCTTTTCTCTTTCCAAGGGAGGTGGAAGAATGGCTCACCGACATTTGAGGAGAACCGCACGCGGAAGAAGGAGTTCAAAAGGGCCTTGTTTAACCAAGATTAGTTACTTCTTGGAAATTTTGCTAATTAAAATAAAGTAAAGGCTAGGACTCCATGGTTTATTATATCCTTGTTTTATCTAGTTAATTTAGGACTATGTAAGTTCTCTCTATGATGAAATGAATTGATGGTTTTAAGGTTTGGATGGTTTGTAATGAATAAAACACACTATTGGTGGTAAAGGATGAAAAGGGGAACGAGAAAAATGAACTCATGCACAAGAACAAAGCAACCCGACAATTCTCTCCATTTCAGAAGGTTCAACACGGGCCGTGCCCAACCAACACGGCCCCGTGCTGAACCCCCTGCAGAAAAACGCCCAGTTCAGGTAACTGGACACGGGCCGTGTTCACCCAACACGCCCCCGTGTCCAGACTTCTGTTTCTCTTGTTTTAATTTTGTTACTGGCACTTGAACACGGGGCCGTGCCCGGATAACACGGGGCCGTGTTCAGCGCCCAGTAACACAAATTTTTGCTTTTTAAACACTATTTTACACATCTAATCAACCTAAAAATTTATTTTTGGAACACATTGAGGACAATGTGTAATTTAAGTGTGGGGGGGGGGGGGGGGGGATGCTAAAACCTTGAATTTTGCAAGTCCTAAATACAAGCCTTACACAAAACTCTATTGGAACCGCTAGTCACCCCAAATTTTTTTCAAAATTTCATTTTTTTTTGCTTGTCTAAGTTTAACTTGGGAAATTCAAGTTCTCAAAAAGGTTATATTTTTACAAATTTACAACCGATAGCGTAGTGATAAAAAGAACCAATATAAGAAAATTATGAAAAGGCATAGCAAACTTAGTTAAAATTTGATTATATATACTTGATCACATAAAAACCCATTCCCACAAAAGTGAGTTTTGAGCCTTTTTTGAGCACAATTACATATCATTAAAACTAAATGCTCATTTTTCGTTTCTTGTGTGAATAGCCGCTTGGTTCTTACGACTCTAGAACTTGCCATGACGATACATTCCCGGTCCTTATCAACTTAAACCCAAGTAAGTAAATGATGGAGGCATTAGGACTAACCCCTTTTTTATTTCTACACCATTATTTTTCTTTTTGTTTTACCACCTACCCAAAAATCCCCCTAGTTAGCCCCTTTGAGCCTAAACCTTTTCATTTCATCACCCAAACCAAAAACCCTTTTACCCACCAAAACCTTTTTATTTTTAACCCCTTGTTTTAGTAACAAGTTCGGTTTTTTCGTATTAAAAAAAAAATGTGTGTTGTTGATGAAGCAAAAAGAAAAACAAACAAGTTCACCAAAAATAACTTTGTTTGAATAAACGCTTCATCAAAATAAAAAGTTGCAAAAATAGAAAATCTTACGAAAACCGACACTTGTTACGCTTTTCGCCCTTTTTCTACTTTTCTACTAACCACTAACCCAACCACCTACCTTTAACCCAAGCCTAACCCTTAACCTACAAAGTCCTCTTGATATTTACAAAGGTATAAAAGTTAAAAAGGAGGAGGATTGATTGCTTGGCAAGCTTATGTAGGAATAAGTTCCACGCCGCTCTCGAGTGATTCACTAAAAATACACCTTCGGCCGAGTGTGAGTGATTTCTCCCGTAAGGTAGTGTAAGCCACATATTAAAGAGTTTTGCTTGAGGACAAGCAAAAGTTCAAGTGTGGGGGTATTTGATGTGTGTAAAATGCAACATATAAATTACATCAAATAAGGCATAAAACTAACCATTTTTAAGTACTAATATTGGAAAAAGAGTGTTTTTGTCTTCCTTTTGTATTTTCAGGATTAAATGAGCTCAAAAACACAAAAGAAGCAAAAAGACAGCTAATTCCAACATAAATACAAGGAAAGGAACATTAGTGGACTGCCCGACCCCTCAACGGCACCTTCCAAAGCAAAATAGAGAAGACTGAACACGCCCCGTGCTCAGCCAGCACGGGGCCGTGCCCAAGAAGCAGCAGAAAAGACAAACCTATAGAAGCTTCTATTGCCCACCACGGGGCCGTGCCCAGCGGACACGGGGGCGTGGCGAAAGTACAGCAGGCGCATTAATTGTAATTGCGAATTACAATTAATGAGGAGAGAGAGTGTCAGACAGGCACGGGGTCGTGCCCAGCGGACACGGGGCCGTGCCCAGCTCTCTGTTCAGCCTATAAATAGGAGTGCTTGGATTCATTTCAACTAATCTCTTGGCACACCACCTCTCTCACACTTCATCCACCACCCACCACCATCACAACACCATCATCCACCACCATCATCCATTGTCCATCGTAGAGTGTGTGAGTCGTCTCGGGATCCAAGATTGATCGTAAGAGTTCTTGACAATCAAGGCCATGTTTGCCTAAGTCTCTTACATCACTTGGTGAAGACAAAGTGTCTAGTATAATACTTTTTATTTCTAAACTTTTGCACTTTTTATTTGGTTTTGTATTAATGACTTTAATAACTAGTTACTTATGTTGAAGGTGATCTTTCCTTATCGTTTGTCCGTGGTGTCTTGGCATTATTTTACTGTCTATATAAAATAAAGGATTTTCACCATTCATATCTCCACGGTCTATATGGAGGTATGTTGGCTACCTGGTCGGGGGTTAAGGGAACGGTTTGGTAAAGGTCTTGCCATTGTTCAGCGTTTAGAGGTCCTGCAATGGACCTGGGTCAAATTTAGTAGGACCTCCTTCAATACTTCACGGTATTGGATACGGTATTGGATGGCGGGGGGTCCAAACTCTTTGATCCCCTCATAAGTTAACTACTATTAATACTATAACCCGGCTATTTAGGACTGTATCCCTGCTGACTCAGACTACTTAGCCGAGGGTAACGTCACCGCCAAAAGCGGGGCCTACCATAATACTGCATTAATAACTTAATTCATTATCTTCCAATAATCCACCCTTTTAGGATTGTATCCTTGCTGACTCAAACTACTGGGGTGAGGGTAACGTCACCTTCAAAAGAGGGGCCTACTACAATAACTAAGATAATCTCTTAATTATGTGCAAAAGTGCGGAAATAATCAAAGGTTATACTAGATACGAGTCGGAACCAAGTGATTCATCTTGTCTATCTGTTTTTTCTTTTATTTTTATTTTTCAGCAATTTTAGTTAGTTTTTATTTTTCTTAGCTTAAAGCATTTTTCTAAACTTTTATTTTGATTAGACGTTGAGGATAAACCGGTACTAAAAGCTCTTGTGTCCTTGGACGACCTCGGTATCTTACCAACACTATACTACGCTCAACGATGGGTGCACTTGCCCATATGTGTGTTTAGTGTTAGTGAAATATCGTATTTTATAAATTTAAAACTTGGCTAAAATAAGTGTTAAAAAGGGCTTAAAATATACACCTAATATATATAACACTTCACCGCACATCAAGTTTTTGGCGCCGTTGCCGCGGGACACAAGGATTTTAAGAAAGTTAGGAATCAACGGCCTAATCATCTTTTATTTTTCTTTTTATTTTTTTAGGATTTTCTTAGTTTTTCAGCTTCTGCAGAGCTCAGCACGGGCCGTGCCCGCTGAACACGCCCCCGTGCTCAATCATTGGAACTGGCAATCCTGTTTTACGTCAGACAGTAAGCTG